>OZ020569.1:23473016-24073016 GCA_963971475.1 Chrysops caecutiens | reverse complement strand
CTGCATCATGTAGTGACTAGATGAGTTTTTTAGAACTCACTTTTCCTCATGTGGTTGACTTTGACAAGTGACAGTCGGTTTTGGCAAGTGACAGTGCGCAGTTGTTTATGTTTGTTTTATGTAGGTTTATGTGTTTCTATGCAGATTTATGTAGACGGCGATGTTCGGGTAAGTTTTATGGAACCAGCTGATGTCTGATGTTTGATTCCTTCTAGGTGTATTTTGTTTTGAAACACTTCGGTGACTGTTTGATGGTGGCCATGGTGACATGTGACATTATGCTTTCCAATGTTTATATGCTGAACTGTTGCGCATTAACATTGTCAACGTGAACATAAACATCACTTCTCTTGGTGAGTGAAATGGTGATTATGATCATATGTGTTTTTTGTGTACTTTGTTTATTAGGTTATCCGGTGTTATGGGTATGGTAGGTGCTACGTGTTTGCATTATTATGGTGTTTTAACCCCTTTTGTTTTTAGGTGATGCGGCGTCTCACAACAATAATGAAGAAAACTTCAAAAATATTAACAAGTGCTTTTATATTAAATTTTTTTAAGTACAAAATTTGTTCAAATTTTATTTTTAAACCTTGTAATTTTTATTTTTTTTATTTATATTTGTAAATTTCTCGTTTAAGTGTTTTATATTTTGTATATTTTGGTTGCTTTTTGTTGTGAATTTGTTAATATCGTAATTTTCTTGTTAAATTTTTGTACATACGAATTCATTTTCCTAGATAAATTAATTTTAGGTCACTTTTCTGTATATATACTTATTTCTATGCAAGTGTAATCATTTTTGTATGTAATAAAATTTATAAAATAACAAAAATGTGATGTTTATTATAAAAAATATTTGTTTTTTCAACTCCCACGATGAAAATTTCATTTTTCATACAAAATTTCTTATTCTTCGATGTGGCAGCCGGAATACTGAGCCATGGATGTGGAAGTAAAATAGTCTGAGTTCATGGTCTGTCTTACTACTACATCCAGGGGGTTTTGGTATGTATTGACAAGCCATGAAGTATGTAAGTGAGACCGGATGAGATACGGGAGAGTATTATGTTTCAGAAAGAACACGCCCACCGACTGAACGGGACTCTGCCGACAACGCAATGACGCAGTTGCATTATACTACTCAATGTATTCAGACGTGTAATCTTTATAGTGAAAATACACATTTATAATTTCTACATTCAAGGTCTGTTACTTTTATTTATTGTTCCCTCAAATTGTTTCATACCAACAATGGTTATGGGTCCAACACAATTCCACTGCGCATAATTTGAGGAAGTGAACAATAAGTGCAAAACGAACAGTATTAGATCCAATTATATGACAAAATGACTTCGGAAAGCAACAAGTGTTTGATTGAAAAGTTAAACGGCACGAATTACGCTTCGTGGTCATACAAAATGAAAATGACATTAATGGAAGCTGATTTGTGGACAGTCGTGGAACCAGGAGAGGATTCACCCGGTGAAAACGCGTCCGAACTTAAAAAAAAACAACAAGTTTCAAGGCAGAGCAGAGCACACGCTAAGATTGCGCTTGCGATTTGCGACGAACAGCAAATGCATATACGCAATAAAGGATCTGCGAAGGAAGTATGGGACGAGATGCAAAAGCTGTACGCGGCGTCGGACAGCAAGTTTCGCACAGTGCAACTCAGGAGACAATTATATTCCCACAAGATGAGTGACAGTGAAAGCATGGAAAACTATTTAGGTCTCATAAACAAGACAGTTGGTGATTTGTCGAGTGTAGGGGACGTCTACGAGGATAGTGACATTGCTATGATAATCTTGTGCGGTTTATCAGCCGATTACGACAACGTGGCTTCAAACTTGTGCAACCTTTCAGCGGATGAGTTTAAGAGTGCCATAGTGAAGATGAAGCTATTAGCGGAGGAAGCCAGACGTCGTGACATCGGAGTCAACAAGGAAGCAGCTCTCATGGTTTACAATAAGAGAAAAACGACAAGAGTCGACAATAAACGCGGTCCAAGTCAAACAGAAGAAAGAAGGTGACGTGAGAGTCAGAAAACATGGTAAGACGAAACCGACTTGCTATTACTGCCAGAAAGTTGGGCATATTGCTAGATTTTGTCCAGAGAAGAAGAAAAAGCCGGCGGAACACGTCAACTCCAACCTGGTAGTTCTGAATGCGTCCCACGGATCCGTGAAGATGAACCGTGACACCTGGATAATTGATTCAGGAGCGACACACCATATGACGCCAAACGAAAAGTATTTTTCTGAGTTACTTAAAGGAAAAAGTGACGAAGTCACTATGGCAGATGGGAGTACGACACCGACAATGGGCAAAGGTACTGCAAATCTGCCAGTCAAAGACACCTCCGCAAGAATCACAGATTTTCTAGCACCGAATACAATATTAGCTCCAGCATTGGACTATGGAGTACTTTCTGTGAAAACGATGGCTAAGAACGGCAAGAAGATCATTTTCGACAACAAGGGATGTTCAATTTTGGACAGAGAAAATAATCTACTGATAAGAGCGAAATTGGAAGGAAGACTCTATACAGTGAATACAGAACCTGTGGAAACGGAGGCAATGCTCAACGCATTATCGATCACAAACAAGGCAAAGATATTACCACTCGAGGTATGGCATAAAAGATTGATGCACGTGAGCAAGAGAAAAATCATGGAGATGTCCAAGGGAGACGCCGTGATAGGACTAACAGTAAAGGACAAGGTACCGACGCAGTGCGACGATTGCTTAGCTGGAAAGTCAGCGAGATAACCGTTTCCTAAAAGAAGGAAATCGCAAGGAGAAACTAGAAACGTCATTTCTACCATGAATTTGGTGCACATGGACTTGATGGGGCCAGTCGACGTGGAGAGTTGGGGAGGAAACCGATATATGATGAGTATTGTAGATGATGCAAGCAGATACGTCCACGTGAGCATGCTGAGGAACAAGAGTCAATATTCGACGAATTCAAATCATGGCTAGTAGAGGCAGAGAACCAAACAGGCAAAAAGCTGAAACGACTCAGGACCGATAATGGCATGGAATTCTGTTCAAACAAGTGGAAGGAATACTGCAAAGTGAAGGGTATCATACAAGAGACGACAATGATACACACACCTCAGCAAAACGGAATAGCGGAAAGGATAAACAGGACATTACTAGATTTAGTGCGCGCAACATTACACAAAACTGAATTGCCGAAGGCGGTATGGGCTGAATTGGTGGACACTGCAGTACACGTGAGAAACAGAGTAACAAATTCGCACGTCGCGAAGATAACGCCGTACGAACTATGGACTGGAAAGAAACCGAACTTGAGTTATCTTCGTGAAATAGGATGCGACGTTTATGTACACATTCCAAAGGCGGAAAGGAAATCCAAGCTCTCACCCAGAGCGGAAAGGGGGAAACTTATCGGATATGCCAAGCGAGGCAGAGGATATCGCATTTGGATGAACGAAGGAAGGCAAATAAAAGAATCAAGAGATTGCATTTTCCGAGAAACGTCACACATCAACGAAACTACGAAAGGGATAAGCGAACAATGGCAAGTTCGTGCACCGCAGGAGCAAACTTTCGAAACAAAACGAAGATGAAAAGTCGGATGAGACAAATGTTGGACGATCGGACGCAACAAACGAGGAATTGACAAACAACAAAACGATTAGTCTGCCATCGCCATCATCAGAAGCAATTGGAGTTATCGAGATAACAGAACCTCAAGAACAAGGGAACATCCGCCATGGTAGACGCGAAGACGACGAGGATGCACAGAGAAGAGAAGAAAAAACGGTAGAGATCACCAGTACGAGACTACGCCCGAATAGAAAGACAACTGGATATCGGGACATGCATACTGGTAGGGATAACCAGAAGCAGCAGAATAGAAAATGTTCCCATACGCCCAAATGTCCAGAAAGAAAGGGACATCAGTTGATTAGAGCACCCAATATACCGGTAGTGTCAGAATCCGATTACTCATGGCACTCGTCGGACGTTGAGGATCTGATAGAAATATCAGACGACTCGAGCGACATAATAGCCGGATTGACAATCAGTAAAGATGACACACCATCATCTTATCAGGAAGCAACAAAATCCGCAGAGGTGGTACAATGGCTTGAAGCAATGCATGAAGAATACCAATCATTGATGAACTACGATTCATGGGAACTCGTAGATATTCCAGCGGATGCGACGCCAATAAGATGCAGATGGGTTTACGTCAAGAAACGATTAGGAGATGCATATCGATGGAAAACACGACTAGTAGCAAAAGGCTGTACACAGAAGAAGGGCATCGATTATGAAGAAGTATATGCACCGGTATCAAATTTCGAGACAATACGACTATTGATAGCGGCAGGGATCGAGAAAGGCTGGATACTCGATCAATGTGATGTAAAGAGTGCATATCTGCACAGCAAATTGGAACAGACCATATACATGGAACAGCCTGAAGGATTCATCAAAAAGGGAGATGAACACAAGGTATGCAAACTGAGGAAATCAATTTACGGATTGAAACAGAGCGGGAGATGTTGGAATGAACACATGAACGAATCTCTCACCAAGAAGGGTTTCAAACGAAACAAAGTGGACCCATGTGTATACGAAATAAAGACAGAGTATGGAAAGGCGATGTTGACAGTCTATGTTGATGACATGGTTACAATTGCCGAAAATGAGGCCACGAGATACAAAGTAAAGACATTGTTAGGACAGTGCTTTGACATAAGACACTTAGGCAAACTCACCAGCCTGCTAGGAGTCGCGTTTCACGAGGAGATAAACGGAGGTATATCACTTTCACAAGAAAAGTACATCAATAAATTGATAAATCGTTTCGGACTGCACAATGCAAAAGGATTTCCAACACTAATGGAAGTCAGGCCTACATTTCTTGATGAAAAAGATGAGGGAGACGAGAACGATCGACCATACAGAGAACTAATTGGAGGACTCCTGTACATATCTCAACGAACGCGACCGGACATAGCATTTAGCGTGGCTAAGCTGGCACAGTTTTGTATACCATGAGCAACATTGGAACGCAGCAATCAGAGTGCTCAGATATTTGAAGGAAACGAAACATTTAAAATTGGCTTATCAAGCGAGCGGACAAAAATTAACAGCATATTGTGACGCAGACTGGGCTACGTCTACGTCAGACAGGAAAAGCATGAGCGGATACGCAGTAATGCTAGGAGGAGCACCAGTATTTTGGAGAAGTACGAAACAAACCTCCGTCGCTCTCAGTACCATGGAGGCGGAGTACATGGCACTGGCAGACTGTACTCGAGAGGTAACATGGATGAGAAACTTACTAGAGTCAATGGGACTGCATTCTCTCATCGGAGATTCAGTGCTGATTTGGAGCGACAGCCAATCTGCGATTGTACACGCCGAGAGTTACATCAGTAAGGGACGAAAGAAGCATATCGCGATTAGACATCACTTCGTCAGAGAAAAGCTCGGAGAAAAGAGCATTAAGCTGAAATATGTGACCACACACCAGAATATGGCAGATATTCTCACGAAGTCGCTTGGAAAAGCTCAACAGGAAATTCATCGATCAAGAATGTTAAAGGAATAAATAGAGCGAAACGACCCCACAGAGCAATAGGGATCTTTTCGAGGGGGAGATTGTAAGTAAGACAGGATGAGATACGGGAGAGTATTATGTTTCAGAAAGAACACGCCCACCAACTGAACGGGACTCTGCCGACAACGCAATGACGCAGTTGCATTATACTACTCAATGTATTCAGACGTGTAATCTTTATAGTGAAAATACACATTTATAATTTCTACATTCAAGGTATGTTACTTTTATTTATTGTTCCCTCAAATTGTTTCATATCAACAAAGTAGGCCTTGTCAATGTGTTGATGGTAGGTCATCATTTCGCACCATTGCGTATAGTGAAGTACGAGAAATTCGTCGCCTTTCCGCGAATTTAACGTAAAGTGCGCCAGACCTCGAAGTTATGGAAGAAAAAGGTGTCCCCATAGAAGATGAATACTTTGATGCGATGCAACGTGGTGGACTCCAGATTCCTACAGCTAGCGTCAAAATTTTATTTTTTTATATGTGTGCTATTTTTTAGTACATTATTTCTAATATGGAATACAGAAAGGCCTTTAAAGGGCTATAATCTGCGAGTCAATTCTTTCTGATAACTTTGACGTTGACTTGGATCGTATATGCTCTTGTGGTTTAAACAACTTTGAAATTTTTAGTGAATTGTGCTCCCCACTGTGTAATATATTGTTATATAATTACACAAAATCATCTAACAATAGTTCTCTGTCAATAAGAACGCGGAAATTACAAAAATTTAACTCCTAACATGCAGCACTTCATTTTACTTGTAATTCTTTTTTTGTTATTAGTTTTCCCATTAATTTACTTGTTAATTTATTATATATTTTTAACTATTCTGTTTTTTTCTTTGTTAATTTATTATATTTTGTTACTTGTTTTTATTTGTTATTTATTTACATATTTATTTATTATATTTCATTACATATTCTTTTTTGTTATGTAGTATAGTAATAAGATACTGAATTATTAATAATTTAAGATTTTGTAAGCTAACGTGTTGAATTTCAATATTATATTATTATATTTATTAAAAAGAAGAATAATTTGTCCATTTGTGTATAATTTCATTATTATTACATTGTTGTTTTATGTACGTTTGTACATTAATTGTTAACAATATTTTGTTAGATTGCTGAAAATTAATAAAAAAAAAATTCAAGACATTATGCTAGATAATAATTTATTTATTTGAAATTCCCGCACACAAAATTTCGTATTTCCTTTTAAATTTCAAGTTCGTCAATATTTTACTTTTCTGTATATAAATATATATTAATACTTCATTCTATGTAAGCGTAATTATTTTTGTATACAATAAATTTCATAAAATTAATGAATAAATGATTCTTATTATACAATGTTTGAGTTTTTCAAAACTGTGACAAATAAATAAAAGTAACAATTGACCGTGACAAAATCACTTTCGTAACATTCATGTTGTAACAGCGACAGAATATCATGTATTTTAAAAAATTTAGTACCTAAAGCCAAATACAAATTAGAAGTGGGGAAAAGCAGAATATTTAAGGTTTGGGCTTCAATACTATACAAGTTGTAAATTTTTTTGTTATTTCTAGTACATATTTTCATATTTCACACATTTATTTATACATATTATACTATATACTATGTCATTATAATATTAAATACTACTTATTACATATTATATTATTATATAATACTTATAATTTGTTAAAATGCTTTGTCTTATAATTAGAGTTCAAAAATAAAATTTGTTGGACTTTCTTTACTCCTAGCTTTGTTCTTCTGTCACTTAAAATATATCCAGTGTTAGAGAATAGCCTTTCGCAAGGCACCGAGGTGACCACAAAACCCAAATGTTTCTTGGCGATATCAGCTATATTTGGGAAGCTGTGCTGAAAATTCCGCCACCATTCCAAGAGATCCTCTTCAATGGCTATGTTGGGTACATCCAAATTTCTCTGGATTTCCAGAATTGCCTTGGATAGTGGTGCACTTTCAGGTTGTGTTGTATGTGAAATGCTCATGTGCACTCCAAAAATGTCCAATTGCTCAACTTTTTCTTGTGGTTCCGGTGCCATTTCCATCATGGATGGGTAAGCTTTCCATATCTGTCGCCTTCTTCCTAATTGTTGCGGCGCAGGTTGAACTTTGGAAGAACTGTAGCCTGAATCGAGGATCAAGCATGGTTGCGATCCCGATTGTGCTGCTGACTTCTCAGTTTGGGAATGTGCAGTGGGAGTCAGCAATTAATTTTGAAATCAGATCTCTTGTAATCTCTTGTATGTGGCCATTGAAAAGGTTGTCTTCAATAGCCGGATCTGCGGGCATACTTTCGAGAACCGTTAAGAGGCCCCTGGTCAAAATTATTATTTTGCTCCCCAATACATATTTTTCCACACTCATTTGGCAGGTTAGTTGGTTGAAAGGTTTCAAAACCACACATAGCTGCTTGGAAATGGTCCATTCGTCTGAGGATAATGTCGACCATTCTTCCTGAAGCAAGGCTAGTGTAGCTTTGACCACTTCTTCCAACTCTACAAATCTCTCCAACATTTTGAATGTAGAGTTCCATCTTGTTGGAACATCCTGAAGTAGTTTCTTTAGGGCTTTGTTCGGTCGGTTCTGTCTCTGATAAGTTACTAATTTTTCGGTCGCCTTCACGCTTCTCTTATAGTGGGAAACAATTTCTTTGACATTGGTGATTACTCTTTTCAGTGAAGGATGTGCTGTGTCCCCCTTGTGTCCCCACAACTCTTCACAATACCTTTCGTGATATGAACTTTACGTGTAGTGATCTTTCCTCATATATCACCGTGCTTTAGGAATCTCTGCTCCATGTTATCTCTATTTCCACTCCGATTTCTGAACCTCCTCCTTGGTACACAAGAGAACTTAAATCTATGAGGATCAAGCGCAACTCCAACTGGAAACGTTTTATCGCTTCGGGCTTACCTGAGGACTATGACAATTTCGTAGACTCATTTATCAACTTTGCATTTCGTAATAGGTTTCCTTATACTGACTACCTTATGTCGGTCAAGACAAATTTCCGGGATAATCCCCGTGGCCTCTTCTCCTTTGTTAACGCAAAAAGAAGACAGCGTGAGGACTGCTACCCTCATACCTTTTCGTACTTAGGTGTCGAATGCGATCAGCCTCAATCGATCGCGAATATGTCTGTCAGCTTTTTCTCCTCCACATTCCACGATGGGTCATTTGGGCCGGACGTAGCTTACTTTACTTCCCTTTACAATAACACTTCACCACCTGCTGTTGAGCTTCCTATCTTCACTTTAGATGAACATGAACTTTATCAGCGGCTGATACTTTTCAAAGACGACTTTCCTTCAGGCCCAGACGGTATCCCCCCATACTATTGAAGCGGTGCGCGTCCAACTTGGCGCAACCTCTATCACGTTTATTCAGTATTTGTATTAATACTGGGGTTTTCCCTGACCATTGGAAACACGGTTTACTTACTCCGGTCTTCAAGAAGGGTTCCAAGACGCTTGTTACCAATTATCGGCCTATTGCCAAACTTTTTACAATCCCTAAACTTTTTGAAAAGCTCCTAGTTGAGAAAATTTATTCGTCCTTTGCTGCTATTATATCTCCACACCAGCATGGCTTTCTTAAGGGAAAGTCAACGGTCGCAAATCTCATACAACTCACGTCCTATACAATAAATGCTCTTGAACGTAGTGAGGCGGTCGAGGCTCTTTTTACGCATATGAGTAAAGCATTGACTGCATTCCTCACAATCTCATAACCCTAAAACTAAAGCTGGCACAATGTCTCAGGTGGACCCAGTCCCACTTATCTAACCGCACCTACAAGGTTTCTTTCCGGTCACATCTTTCTACTAATATGCAAGCCACATCCGGTGTACCACAAGGTAGCCATATTAGTCCCCTTCTCTTCATCTTCGCGACAAATAACTCACGCCGTGCTGTCCTGAATTCGGTTATTCTAAGCTACGCTGATGACTCTAAGATTTTAAAGAAGATAACTCATCCAACAGACCTTCTTGAACTCCAAGACGACGTCAACCGCTTTGCGGTATGGTGCTCTCAAAGTAACCTCCCGCTCAATTTCCCTAAGTGTCAACACGTCTGCTTCAATCGAAAACCGTACCATTTACCTCACAAATTCCTGATTAATAACTCCATCGTCGAACTCGTGAGCCTCGTACAAGATCTTGGTGTCTACCTCGACTCAAGGCTCGCTTCCCACGAGCACGTTAACTATGTGATCCGGAAAGCACGTGACGTTCTCGGTTTCATTACTAGGTGGGCCAGGGAGTTTGAGGACCCGTATATATACAAAACCCTTTACATCTCCCTTGTTCGCCCTATAATGGAATACGCAACGCAGGTTTGGTCCCCGTACCACAAACTCCATATTGGGAGACTTGAGGCTGTTCAGAAACGCTTCCTTCGGTGTGCTCTGAAGAGTCCTCCGTGGTCAAATCCGCTCCTCCTCCCTCCATATGAAGACCGTTTGATCCTCACTGGCTTTCAAGCACTCTCTTCTCGTAGGGCGTTTGCCGACTACCCTTTTCTGCATGGAGTGATCCAGGGAAACATCGTTGCCCCCTATATTCTGGAGCATGGTAGGGTGCGATTCAGTCGGATGAACCTTAGAATGGGTGGCCTCCTCCAAATCCCTTTCCAACACACGGAATTCGGGCGGATGGAGCCCATCACACGCATGCTCAGGACTCACAACCGGGTTACCACTTTTTTGCAGTCGGCGCAGGCAGACGACAAAAATTGGGATCTTATCCACTCCTACATAGATAATATATGTAGTGATTAAGTAAAAGATCTCCCGTGATCCTTGCTCCAACTTTAGTTTTTATGTACATATTACCTATCTATATTACTACTATTGTATCTGTATAATTCTCCTGCTTAAATGTCAATTTTATGCACTTCCATCCTATTACATTAACCTATTATTACATTGTTCTAATTATTTTCACTTGCTTCTTCTGTATTTCACTTGTATCTTAGTTGATTTAATAAATAAATAAAGAAATAATTGAATATTTTATCAGTGGAAATCAATATGCCAAAAGATTAGGGAAAATTAGGCTAAATAGAGATGAGCCTCCGGATTTTTAAGTTATACACCATCAGTATTGTTTTCCATAAACAACAATTGGTGCAATACCAAAAATATAGTAAACAACATAAAAATGTCAAACATTTCGTTTGAAAATCGCAGATTCAAGTAACAGGAGCACAGAAAATCGAATACGTTACTTGAACAACGTTTAAATGCTGGATTCACTGGTCCGTTCGGCGCGTGCGGAACGAATTCGTTGCGAAGAGAGTGTCTTGGGTCATGATTCATTCGTTCGTGATGAATCTGCCGCACTTTTTAGAATAATCCACAAATTGTACGACGCGACGCGGAACACATTCACGGTGAAAACAAAAATTTTCCGCACGAAAGTTGAGGTTGGTTCAACTTTGGCAGAGAGATAACTGAATTCGCCGCAAAATGAGTCCGGCATGAGAGTTGTCAAAACTCAATATAAAAAAAAACAGTTCCGCATGCGTCGAACGGACCAGTGAATCCAGCTTAACATAGAGTTAATTGATTTTGGTAGTGACACAAAATATCGCAGTGACAAAATATCATACGCTACTAAAATATCATACGTTAGTCATATATCAAAGTAGCAAAATATCACGCGTTACCACGTTATTTTGGTAACATATGAAATTTTCTGTAACAATCGAGACAATTCTGTGCGCACTTAACAGATTCCGTTAATTTGACAGCCCGTGTAAATTGTCGTTAGATTTCGAAAAGTTTAGTTTCGGTCGAAACGGGTGTTCTGGGTGCCAAAAGTTAACAGATTTTTGTTACAAATCCTTTAACGTAACAGGCCCGAAATTCTTCAACTTAAACGTAAAAGGTTTTTTGTTAAGAAAGTTGAGAGATTTGGAACAAAACCGGTTTCGTAACAGATTTGAGAGTAAATTTTGGCCAGAATACCAACTTAAAGAATTCTGTTAGAAACCAAATCTTTTAATTTTCTTAAAAGAAATCTGTTAACTTAACGAAAGTGGCCAGAATCGCCCCGCAAATCTTAACTTTCTTAACAGAAATCTGTTAACTTAACGAAAGTGGCCAGAATCGCCCCGAATCTACTATTGACTAAGCACATTTGTTGGTCTTCCCGTCCTTTTATTATTAATTCATTGAAAGCAACCTGTCTAATATTAATAAGTAGTATATACAGGTACACATGAGTTTGTTAGATTTTTACAGTAATTTGCTCCCAACTCGAGGCGATCAGACAAGATATTGATATGAATAAAAGGAACTTAGTGTAGACATCCTGTGAAAAAGTAGAATATGTCAAAAGAAGCAACTATTCCGAAAATTGAAAAAATTCGTTCCAAATTGGAAAAATCCTTCGCTTCCGGAAATTATTATGAAGCACATCAAATGTACAGAATATTATACTACAGGTATCTGGGACAGGAAAACTATGACGAGTGCTTGAACTTGCTGTATCATGGTGCATTAAAATTGCTTCATGCAAGGCAACATGCGATTGCAGTGGATTTAGCCATTTTGGTTGTCGAAACCTTAAAAAAATCGAAAAAGGCAAACTTTAGCATATGGATGAAGCGATTGGGATACCTTATTGCTGAAACAAGCTCTATTAACGTTGACAGGGACACTTTAGTGGTGAGTTTTTGTTTAAAAATATGTTCTGAAGCATTTTATGTGTTATATACAGAACTGTGCTCTGAAATGGACCGGCGAAATATCTGACAATTCGATGGGTCATCCGTTAATGCATGGAATCATTGCTCGAATTATGAAATCAGAACAAAACTTCGAACGTGCCCGACATCACTATATGCTATCTGGAGATGGAACTACTCTAGGAAAAATGTTGGTTTTTATAAGTCAACAAAAAGCGTACCCATGCGAAATAGATCTTATAATCCTTCAAGCATTATTGCAGCTTCTCTGTATACAGGAAGTTGAGACCGCCACGAAGACTTTCGAAGCATACACTTGTTACCACCCGCAAATAGTAACCATGAAGCCACCCTTTCACTTACCATTATTAAACTTCGCGTACTTTTTGCTGAAATTGGTAGAAATCCGTAACGTAATTATGTTCAGATATATGTGCCAAGTGTACCAATCTACATTAGGCCGTGATCCAGTGTATGAAATATGTTTGCATAAAATAGCAGAAATCTACTTTGGAGTTACTAGGCATCAAAAATATAGGATTGGAATGTTTGGGGATTTCATTAGTCGGCTCTTTGACAATGTTGACGAAAGTGATGCTGAGGACGCGATGATGATGCGAAATAGTAGCGCTAACGAATTGGATTAGCCATCGGTTTGTGTGTGGTTATTGCTGCACAACTTCTATTTTTCGGGGCAGCGTTCGTTATCCTTGGTTAATTTCTCATCTATTTTGTATAATTTACTAATATATACTAAAATTATTTTACTTTCATCTGCTTACCCAATGGAATGTATAATTTGAGCATACAATAAATGTCAGTCCGTGGTAAATGTAGTTATTGCAATTTGTGTGGCTAAGTGTTCCGTCCGAGACCTAGTGCTTAAATGATATTGCATCAACATTTGGTAGTCGAAATACGTTGTTTAAAAAACTCTGTAGTAATAAAAAAAAAAACAGTTTTTAAACATACTTATTTTAAGTAATATGGTTTCGGGTGTCATACCATCTATTGGTAAAAATGTATGTAAAAACAATGCAAATCATGTTTAAAATACTTTGAATTTTTACATACCCATAAAAAATGGTAATTTACCCTCACTTCCTGCAGGAACAATCCAAACTGAATGAAACCAACTTTTCGACAAACAAAATTCATAAGGAAAACTGTCAAAGTTAACGAGATTTATAGCAAAGAATGTCGTAACACAAAATATATATGTCTTAAACCAGTGGAATATAAAAATGCATCAATAAAAATTTTGAATGTAAATTCAGACTGTGTGCTGATCGACGGCACTTTCATACAAATAACCTTTTGACTGGCATTGTAGCAAAGTCTCAATTTAGAAAGGTTTGCGTCTCAGAAAATGCCAACTTTAAGCCCCATTTAGACGATCATATCGGCTTCAGTTCTGATATCAGTTCAACTGGCATCTAAATGGGAACACTGAAATTGCAAGTTAAAGGATTCTCATAAGTTTCAGTTCTGCGAAAATGACGTGTAAATGAATGCGTCGCTCTAAAATTAAACTCTGGCAAAAGTCGTTGTCGTTCACATGAACGATCTCCCTTCAGTTCAGTTTTCATTTTGGTTGCAACAACACACAAGTTTTCAAACGTGCCTGCGTAGCTCTTCTTCGTAGAAAGAATGATAATGCAACTGATATGAACGACGCATTCTTTTACGTCATTTTTGCAGAACTGAAACTTATGGGAATTCCTTAAGTTGCAGTTTCAGTTTTGCCATTTACGTGTCAGTTGAACTGACATCACAACTGAAACGGATATGATCGTATAAATGGGTCTTAATTGCCATATTATTGTTCCGTTCAGTGATTGTCACATGAATGCAAGAAAAGACCTAAGTTTTTAAATATATTACGGTAATAATTTTTGTTTGTTTTAGTAACAAGCGAAGGTATCAAATGTCAAAACGGTTCGAACTTCAATTTAAAAGATCGTCCGAAAGGTTATGCCGTCGATTAGCATATTGTCTCAATAGCAGATATAGACATTTACAGTGCTGTTCGAAATAATAAAATAACGAAAAATGAACACAATACATTCATTTAAATATTATTGTAAGAGTTCATTATTACTAAGAGAAATAATATATAAGTTCTAATTTATTATGGCAATTATAAATAAATTGTTTTTTTTAAACCACAGAAAAATCAACGAGTTGGACTGTTCAAAAACATAGAAACAAATTTTTTTTTTTTGCTTTAAATCAACAAAAATGTATGAGACTAAAATAACAATAAATTTTAGTATTTGGTTGTATAACCTTTATTGTTCACCACAGCTCGACATAGAGTCAATAAAATTTCTGCATCTTACGTCCGAAATGTTATACCAAGCTGTTGGCACTTTGGTCCACAACTCTTGTTTATTTTTTACCCTTGGACCCCTTGCTAACTCTTCCTTAACAACAACCCACAAATGTTCTATCTATTGGGTTCAGGTCAGGAGACTGACCCGACCACTCTAACACGTGGATGTTTCGGGACTCAAACCACTGTCGAACTATTTTGGCCGTGTGTTTTGGGTCGTTATCTTGTTGATATACCCACGGAAGAGGCATTTCTTCTTCTGCATAAGGTAGGATGATGTTTTGTAGCGTTTCAAAGTAGATTTCCTTGGTCACGGTTTCCTTGATACAGTGTATTGGCCCAATACTTTTATAGGAATATCAGGCCCAAACCATTATGCTACCAACGCAATGCTTGCTATACGCGAGTCTTGGACATTCGCGAGTGACGTGTTGAGACCGCGCGGACTTGCTATATGCGCACATTCGCGAATCGGCCAAAGACTCTGGGTTTGGTTTGAAGTTTTTTCACCCTATGTCCATATAACCCAAAAACTAATAAAACGGAGATGTCTAGTCGAACATACGCTTATCGGCCAAAGACCTTGACCTTCTCTATTCAATGCTCCCTCTTGCAGTGTTTTTCCTCAGTTGTTTGCCATCTTTCCTTCTAATTTTTCACCCTATGTCCAATCACCCAAAAAGGAATAAAAGGGTGATGTCTCGTCACACATTCGCTTATCGGCCAAAGACCTTGAACTTCCCTATTTAATGCTCCCTCTTGCAGTGCTTCTCCTCAGTTATTTGCAATCGTTCGTTCTATTCAATAAATTTTCACACTATGTCCGAAAAAATGAAAAGAAGCAAAAAAGTTATGTCTTTGATTGATAAAATTAAAGTCTTACACGCTCCAAAATTAGAAAAGAGTGCCTCATCAGTAGGTCGCAAATTTAATATTAATGAATCGACTGTGAGGTCAATTAAGAAAAAAGAAAAGGAAATTAGAGAAAGTGTCGTCGCGAGCACAAGTTCATGTGCAAAACAAGTGACCGTTGTAAGAAATCCGGCGTTGGAGCAATCTGGAAAAGCTCGAAGTTTATGGATAGAGGATCTGACAAACAGAAAAAATGCCGAAAAGGACGTTCATCTCTAAGAACGAAAAAACAGCACCAGGATTTAAAGTTGCTAAGGACAGGATATCTCTACTCTTATGCATGAATGCTTCAGGAGACTGCACTGTTAAACCCATGCTCATTTACAGATCTGAGAAGAGTTTTCAAAGGCAAAAATAAGAACCAATTGCTAGTTTTTTGGAGGTCAAACAAAAAATCATGGGTCACTGCCGCTTTGTTCTCAGAATGGTTCAATGATTGTTTCGTTCCAGAGGTGAAAAGGTATTTGGACTCAAGAAATTTATCTTTCAAGGTTCTTCTTCTCATTGATAACGCGCCGGGTTCTTCTTCTCATTGATAACGCGCCGGGACATCCAGAAATTATCAAAACGGCTCATTCCGATGTTGAAGTTGTTTTCCTTCCACCAAACACCACCTCCCTTTTACAACCCCTCGACCAAGGTGTCATAGCAACTTTCAAGGCTTATTACACGAGAAGAGCCTTTAAACGCATTTTGGACACTCTAGAGGGCAACGCCGAAGAAAACGTTTCATCATGCTGGAAAAAATTCAACATTGCACACTGTATCGCCGACGTCGTCGATTCATTGGTTGAGTTGACACCTTCAACAATTAACGCATGCTGGAGAAAACTTTGGCCCAAAGTTGTCCGCAAGCCTGCCGAGAAAACTGCTGTTGACCTCACCAGCGATGTCGATGAAATTGTTGCGATTGCCCATCAGATAGGAGGAGAGAGCTTCGATGATATGCATTCCGATGAGGTGCAGGAACTGCTAGCATCACATGAGCGTGAACTGCAGATGGAGGACTTAGAAGAGATGATTGTCCAGGAAAATGCTGTGGATGAAAGTGAGGAACGTGAAGAACCTGATACAGCAGTTGCCGATTTTAACCAGAAAACCTTGTCCGAAATCCTCAAACTCCAACAATCCCTCGTTGACAAGGTTCTGGAAAATTACCCAGATATACAGAGGGGATTGCGAGTCAAGAGGCAAATTGAATCAGCTACCTTGCCCTACCGCGAGCTTTTTTCGCAAAAGCAGAACACTGCTCCCCAGAAGCGCGTCACTGACTTTTTTAAGCCACAATCAAAGTGAGAAACTTTATTTAAAATATGTATTTATTGTTAATCTTACCTATAGAATTATATGTACATATGTAATGTACTTTCTGCCTTTTTTGTACTACTAGAAACCTAACCCCTCCTTAAACATAGGTCAATAGACTCACTATTCGCGACCTTTTCCAGGAATGTAACATATATTGGACATATATTGGATCAAATCCTTTACAAGGTGGTCTTCTTACTTGTTTTCTCATGTAAAAAAAAAAAAAACAAATAAATATTCAAAGAAATTCCATTCCAAAAAGTTAGTAATTTTTTAAAATGAAATTCTACTTTTTGTTTGTTTCTATTACATCGAACAGCACTGCATGTAAATAAAATCAAACTTTCGTGGATGTTGATCACTTGATGCATCCACTTCTGAAAATATAATAAAATGATTCACAATAAGTGTAACATTCTACGCAAATAACAGGAAAGAGCACAGTGTAGACGACTCTACTTTTCAACGTAATCAACAGTCGCTAATATAAAATAAAACACTAGTGTATAACCTGCATAATATCTCATGACGGGAGAATGCCAACCCAGTTGGTAGCGCTTCCAATCATCTAACTGTTCGATCAGGAACAGTGAAGGTCAAGACGCAGAACACCAATTTCTTTGGAGAGACTTAACGTGGTGGCCCCAGTTTTTGATGATGCCAATAGTTAAATCATAAAAAATTGTTCCAAAAAAAGCTTCAAATTGCTATATGTTATTGAATGTTTGAAAATTCAGTTTTGTAAACTTCCGAAGCACAAAGAGGGTTTTTGTTTACATCTGATCATATGTTAGCCGTTCAAATGCCATTTCGACATGTTCGCGCACGCGCATGAGGAATAAAACAATTTTTGGAATTGTCGTAAAAAGTTGTTTTATTTTTTATAGTTTAACTATTGGCATCATCACAAATTGCGACCCCCACGATAAGTCTCTTGGCACCGATTTTATTCAAAAAACTACCAATATCGATTTCTTCTGAACACGTTTTCCTTAAACTTCACATATGATCAATGTTTTATTTCATTTAAACTTGTACCATTGAGTAGAGATATCATGAAGGCTTTAACATACAAGTTCTTTAATTTTCCCATTTTGCACACATGATTTCGAACACGTTTCCATTTTCTCGCTAGGATATCGTCCAAATTTTTGCTTCTTTTAGGACTCGGCTGAGTTTGTTTGATGAACTTGGTTTCATTCCGAAGGAAATCCTTCATATTTTCCTTGGCTTTCCTAGAATTTGATTGAGGTTTAAGCAGCATATGGAACCTTTTCAACTTGGCAGGGTTTTCAAAAAGTTTTCCCCGGAATTCTTCTTCATTTTTTCTAATAAGTGTTAATGGATCTTCTAAGATCTTCCGCTGCAAGTCAACTTGCTCATTGTTTTTTAAGTCATGATGACTACGTATGGCCATTGGTAAACATTCATGTTCGACATTAGCTGGTAGACCAGGTCCTTCAACACTTTTTTTACATAATTGTTCAGTAACCGAATATTTGCTTTCAACAGGTCGCCCAAGCAAATAATTTTCTGATGTTTGGAAGCCCGACTCTCCTACAAGTGTATTGATAAAAAATTATTTGCAACAAAATACCTTACTAATATATTACCCGAAACCATCCACCCCATTTTTGGACTTTCCGCCTGCATTACATTTAATTATTAATTTAATGCTTCACTATTCAAAGAACAACTTTCGAATAATTTAGTAAATAAACACCACCACCAAGGAAGGAAACCTGCGAAGAAATAAATAAGGAAACGAAAATGAACGTGGAAAGTGAGGGAACTTACGCAAATTATAGATTGGTGATATTTCACAGTGACAAAATTACTGTTACTCCAATTTATTGAATTAATAACTAGATATGGAGGGGAAAATGGGTAGAGTACATTCTTGCGGATCTTTTATTAGTGACTTTTTTTAAAAAATTCTTTTTTATGTAGATATATTAGAATATTCTGAGCATTTGGAGGTGAGGAAAAATTTTTAAAAGTTATACAAGTTACTTATAATTCTTTTAATAATTATTTAACAAAATACTTTTATATAAAAAAATCGAAAATTAAATTAACAACTGTCAAATGCGTGCATTCTCACAGTTTCCTAATTTTCTCCGTACGGAAATGCAAAATATTCAAATTCATTCAAAATCTTCATTGTCCATTAGTTTATGCACAAATTTATATTGTCAGCCTGGAAAATCGAACCGGATAGTTAACACTCAATTTGTATTAAACACTTACTCCTTGAAAAGATTTTTACCGGCTTCACTGGTGTTTTTATCAAACCCAAATTCAATTTTGAAAAGGACTTTTGTCCCATGTGTAAGTACCATATTCCTTATTCCAAGGTGTGCTCAAGGGCGATAGGGTTTGCGGCATATGCGTCGCTCACGCACGCTGTAGGTGATCGGTAGGGCTATTCCTTAGTTATTAATTCAATGCTCGAATAACTGTGACAGTGACTCATGGTATGACACAGTCGTTACATTCTCAGTTCCACTTCATTCCTATTTAAATTCCGTTCCTTACCTGATTTTCAGCTCTGATCGCACAATAAATGATACTTCAATTTGTAACATTCATGATCTTCTGTGCTCCTGTTACTTGAAAATTGGGATTTTGGAGCGAAATATGTTATTATATGTTATTATTTGTTTGTTTATTTTTTTGATAAATTTTTAATACGTTCTCCCATATTTTAAGACAATACTGAAAAATATTTTAACCTTAAGGCCATGTATGACTGCTGAAATTTATAGCGTATCTCACCTTTCTAATACAGTTACAATTTGCAGTTCCTTCCGGTCGTTCAACGAATATGATAAAATCGGTTTATAAAGAACCATCATTCTTTCTTCTTGACTTGTTGTCGCTGTTAGTTGAGTCAAGGAACTGACTTTGTCACCATGATTTGTTCCAGTGACTTGGTTGCCATTGTCACAACTGTCACTGGGACTTGGAAGTCACCTTCTTTGGCATCTCTAAGTGAGAGTTTACATCTGTGAACGGAATCGCTAAATCCAGGAAAGCGATGGTAAGGTGCGTGCAAGAGAGGAGTGGGCAGTCGACCAAAAATCCCTATCCCGGTGTGGATTCCGGTTATTATTCCCGATATGGATACCGATTTGTGTGTGTGGTCCGGATTATTCGGAGTGTCACATTCATCATTCTGGTCGTGGATGTTGAACGAGTTTTTGAACGATCTCATTTTTTTTCAGTTTTAACAATTTTTATGAGTTTAAATCTAGCAGGTGAAGACTATCATTAATAAAACACCCAGTTCAAGTTATAGTAGTTCATTCAATAATAATGGCACAGTTTCCATTCATAATAGTTATGGGGGTGATTTCATGTCACAGTAATTAAATCACTGTGATTAGAGATTTCGGAATGTCACGGTGACTTTTTAATCGGAATCTAGGTGGCAAAATCACAGGTAGGGTTTTTATTAAAATTTTCAGAAACCGCATGCACTTAACAAAACAACTGCTTACGCTCAGCCTCGCGGGTGTAAGTGTACTAAATCTGAAATATGAAATTTCCATACATTTGATTATTGTTACCTTCAATTCAACTATCGTTTCGTTGTAGCACACACACACACCCAACACCTGTGAATAATGGCATTTGTTCAACCGAACTCTCGCTCTCTTCTCACATAAACCATGCATCATGGTGATTGAGTGTTGAGAGTGAGACACGCCACGATTCCGATGATCCAAAACGATTCCGGTGATCCAACCGATTCCGGTGATCCAAACAAATCCGGTGATCCTAACGATTCCGGTGATCGAATGATTCCGGTGATCGAAACGATTCCGGTGATCCTAACGATTCCGGTGATCGAAACGATTCCGGTGATCGAATCGATTCCGGTGATCGAAACGATTCTGGAGATGGGTGTGATTTTACTAATTTTTCCTGGAAAACCAAAATTTCCTCTCCTTCCTTCGTGCTTAATGGCTTTTATTGTACCTAAGACAATTTTGAATGATTGAATTTTAAATTTTATAACTATTTTATTGGTGTTACTGTTTCTAACGGAGGATACCTTCTCAATGAACGAAGGACCAGGGTAAGAGCAAAACGTTCCGAAATCACGGTGATTTGTCACTGTGAATTTTGAATCATAGTCACTGCTCCGGCTGTGATTGGAAAATCACTCTTTTGCCCATATCTAATTCATAAGTCAGTTCTTAGCACATAGAAACGTCTTTCCTGTATCAGACAACATTTGCGACTAAAAGTAAAACGTAAGTATCATACGCATATCAACTTCAAGACAAAGAACAGACGCGGCTCTTATCAGCGCCAATCTCCGGCCGATGCTACACATACTTAGTGGTATAGCATACTTACAAACTACATTCTTACCAACTAACACTTACCTAAAGCTTAAGACTAATTGCAGCAGAGGGCAGTAGTACATTATGGTGAGTTTAGTATCAGCTGAGGCTAGTATGCAAGACTACACAGGAAACATTAATTATCTGCTAAAGAATGCAACTACATCATAAATTTGGATATTAATGCACCAAATTTTTCAAATTTACGAAAATCATAAAAATCGTATTTACAACTCCACCTCATGAAAGCCAAACAAAAATGATATCTTATGATTGTGTTTGTGAATTGTACCGAATTTGGCAAACTGGATTTCGCGATTTCTTTCACAGATGTGAAACCTAGCTAATGCAAATTCGATATGTTAACTAGGGGTCACATCTAAGTCTGGAATCGTGGTATCCAGGAAAGTGTTGGTAAGGTGAGTTGAAGAGAGGAGTGGACAGTCGACCAGAAATTCCTATTCCAATGTGGATTCCGAGAAACCGTTTTCTTAGTGTTTGTGTGTCCGATTTATTCGGAGTGTCATATTCACCATACTGGTCGTAGGAAGTTGGACGTGTAACATCTCTTTTAAATTTTTGAATTTTAACCATATTTAAGGTGTAAATCTGGCACAGATGATTAATTATCTGCTATAGAATGCAAATACATCATAAATTTGCATATTAATGCACTAAATTTCTAAATTAACTAAAACCCTAAACACGTATTTAGAAATTCACTTCACGAGAGCCAAATAAAGATGATATTTTATGACTGTGTTTGTGAATTGTACCGAATTTTGGCTGGCTCAAAACCCCCTGGATGTAGTAGTAATAAATATATTGTCTGCATAACAAACTTTTTGCCCATCCAGATTGCTAGTGTCAACAGTTCTTAAATTTAATATGAAGCCTTTCTAACACTCAGGTTTCCTTCGCGGTTAAAGAGATCGCAGATATCTTGGAAGGAAGCCTTTTTTGTTTCACCGGTCTTGAAATCACTGTGAAAAAGTTGTTTGGGATCCAGATTGATCCAATTATTGCGAAAGGTTTTGTATAAAAGTGCAGTGTCATACTGCAAAAAGACTTTTGGGTCTGGATTGGCGAAATAATTCTCAGGATTTTTCTAAATACCTTGAACATATTTTGATTCTTTACTGAAGAATAACTAAGTTTTATGGAAAAATATATATACAAACGTTATTAATAAAACATCCAGTCCAAATTCTACTAAATTGGCAAAACTGAGTATCGCACGCACATAGACCGTAAACAAAGAACAGACGCGGTTCTTATCAGCGCTTCAATTTCCTAATGACTGACGCTACATATACTTAGTGACATAATATTCTTAGGTACTAACTTTAACCTAAAGCTTAGAACTAATTGCGGCAGGGTGCCACAGTACAGTTTGATGAGCTTAGTACAGAACAGTACTAGCTGAAGGCCTGCATACAAGCCTACATATACGAGACTGATTGCCCATATCGACGATATACTCGTATTAAAATTGTTGAGAATAATCAAAAATTGTTAAAGAATTGGCAGGCCTAGAAATAAATAAAATAACCGAACGGAGTCGGAAGAGTGAGTTAGTCAGTAAGTAACAGTGGAAGAGAGGAGATGTACAGGCGTGTTGCAATTATTATAGAGAAGTGAACTATTAAATATAAGTAAATTGAATTGAAGATTTGTTTTCATTAGCAAAGACAGAGCACCCAGAGCTTAGAACATTGATACCACAAGAAAGAAATTACAACAGGTTATGGGCCCAGAACGACGATAAAGTGGTATCTTCGAAAAAGTAAGGTTAAGTTTGGTGCAAGCACGTTGGACAGGAATTGAACCAGCAAGTCAAATTCACATGTCAGGCGAGCAGAATTGTTTCGCAACAAGTCAGAAACGGCCCAAATCGACAAGAAAGCAACGTTGCAGAAAATTTGTACACGAATTGTCAGGAAAATAGAAAACAGAAAATTGCCAAAATTGTAAGTACAGTCACATTCAAAAATCGAGTCACGTGTTCAACATGGATACAGTCAAGTCGCAATTGGTGATGCTTAATCAGGATTCTCATGGAAATGTTAATTATGTGCCATGGAGACTGAAATTATATGTATGTTGTTATGAAAACCAAGAAAATTTATGAAATAGCTACGGGTGCAATAGCAAAACCGGCTGGAGCAGCGGATACTCCAGAAGTGAAGGCATGGGTTGAAAAGGAATTGGAGGTTCAGCAGCTTATTGTTTTGAATGTGAGCGACCAAATAGCGTACAAAATTGCAAACTGTCTTTCAGCAAAACAAATGCTACAAAAATTAGTTCAACTTTATGGCACAAAGACTGATATGACTATGGAAATTTTGCGAAGACAATTTTTCACTTACACGTTTGATGAGAGTAAATCGGTGGTAGAAAATTGTATGGAGTTGTTGTCTATAGGTGAACAATTGGAAACGGAGGATGACCCAGTGCGAGACTCATGGATGATGGCGAGAATTTTGAGCATGTTGCCCCCCAGACTGGCACACTTTGGAACATCGTGGGACAACGTGACTGATGCACACAAAAACTCCGCAACAATGATCGAGAGGTTGAGACTAGAGGATGAAAGACAGACCAGCCAAAACAAAGTACAGGAATCAACTTCAACGAATGCACTTATAGTGAAGAGATACAACAACAAGAAATTTCAAGGAAAGTCAACAAAGGATTGAGAAAGATGAATCTGTATGTTATAAGTGTGGACTGAAAGGTCACATAAAAAGGGACTGCAAAAATAAACCTTGTGCCAAGTATCTGGAATATTGCAAGAAGAATTATGCCTGCATCAGACAACATTTGCGACTAAAAGTAAAACGTAAGTATCATACGCATATCAACTTCAAGACAAAGAACAGACGCGGCTCTTATCAGCGCCAATCTCCGGCCGATGCTACACATACTTAGTGGTATAGCATACTTACAAACTACATTCTTACCAACTAACACTTACCTAAAGCTTAAGACTAATTGCAGCAGAGGGCAGTAGTACATTATGGTGAGTTTAGTATCAGCTGAGGCTAGTATGCAAGACTACACAGGAAACATTAATTATCTGCTAAAGAATGCAACTACATCATAAATTTGGATATTAATGCACCAAATTTTTCAAATTTACGAAAATCATAAAAATCGTATTTACAACTCCACCTCATGAAAGCCAAACAAAAATGATATCTTATGATTGTGTTTGTGAATTGTACCGAATTTGGCAAACTGGATTTCGCGATTTCTTTCACAGATGTGAAACCTAGCTAATGCAAATTCGATATGTTAACTAGGGGTCACATCTAAGTCTGGAATCGTGGTATCCAGGAAAGTGTTGGTAAGGTGAGTTGAAGAGAGGAGTGGACAGTCGACCAGAAATTCCTATTCCAATGTGGATTCCGAGAAACCGTTTTCTTAGTGTTTGTGTGTCCGATTTATTCGGAGTGTCATATTCACCATACTGGTCGTAGGAAGTTGGACGTGTAACATCTCTTTTAAATTTTTGAATTTTAACCATATTTAAGGTGTAAATCTGGCACAGATGATTAATTATCTGCTATAGAATGCAAATACATCATAAATTTGCATATTAATGCACTAAATTTCTAAATTAACTAAAACCCTAAACACGTATTTAGAAATTCACTTCACGAGAGCCAAATAAAGATGATATTTTATGACTGTGTTTGTGAATTGTACCGAATTTTGGCTGGCTCAAAACCCCCTGGATGTAGTAGTAATAAATATATTGTCTGCATAACAAACTTTTTGCCCATCCAGATTGCTAGTGTCAACAGTTCTTAAATTTAATATGAAGCCTTTCTAACACTCAGGTTTCCTTCGCGGTTAAAGAGATCGCAGATATCTTGGAAGGAAGCCTTTTTTGTTTCACCGGTCTTGAAATCACTGTGAAAAAGTTGTTTGGGATCCAGATTGATCCAATTATTGCGAAAGGTTTTGTATAAAAGTGCAGTGTCATACTGCAAAAAGACTTTTGGGTCTGGATTGGCGAAATAATTCTCAGGATTTTTCTAAATACCTTGAACATATTTTGATTCTTTACTGAAGAATAACTAAGTTTTATGGAAAAATATATATACAAACGTTATTAATAAAACATCCAGTCCAAATTCTACTAAATTGGCAAAACTGAGTATCGCACGCACATAGACCGTAAACAAAGAACAGACGCGGTTCTTATCAGCGCTTCAATTTCCTAATGACTGACGCTACATATACTTAGTGACATAATATTCTTAGGTACTAACTTTAACCTAAAGCTTAGAACTAATTGCGGCAGGGTGCCACAGTACAGTTTGATGAGCTTAGTACAGAACAGTACTAGCTGAAGGCCTGCATACAAGCCTACATATACGAGACTGATTGCCCATATCGACGATATACTCGTATTAAAATTGTTGAGAATAATCAAAAATTGTTAAAGAATTGGCAGGCCTAGAAATAAATAAAATAACCGAACGGAGTCGGAAGAGTGAGTTAGTCAGTAAGTAACAGTGGAAGAGAGGAGATGTACAGGCGTGTTGCAATTATTATAGAGAAGTGAACTATTAAATATAAGTAAATTGAATTGAAGATTTGTTTTCATTAGCAAAGACAGAGCACCCAGAGCTTAGAACATTGATACCACAAGAAAGAAATTACAACAGGTTATGGGCCCAGAACGACGATAAAGTGGTATCTTCGAAAAAGTAAGGTTAAGTTTGGTGCAAGCACGTTGGACAGGAATTGAACCAGCAAGTCAAATTCACATGTCAGGCGAGCAGAATTGTTTCGCAACAAGTCAGAAACGGCCCAAATCGACAAGAAAGCAACGTTGCAGAAAATTTGTACACGAATTGTCAGGAAAATAGAAAACAGAAAATTGCCAAAATTGTAAGTACAGTCACATTCAAAAATCGAGTCACGTGTTCAACATGGATACAGTCAAGTCGCAATTGGTGATGCTTAATCAGGATTCTCATGGAAATGTTAATTATGTGCCATGGAGACTGAAATTATATGTATGTTGTTATGAAAACCAAGAAAATTTATGAAATAGCTACGGGTGCAATAGCAAAACCGGCTGGAGCAGCGGATACTCCAGAAGTGAAGGCATGGGTTGAAAAGGAATTGGAGGTTCAGCAGCTTATTGTTTTGAATGTGAGCGACCAAATAGCGTACAAAATTGCAAACTGTCTTTCAGCAAAACAAATGCTACAAAAATTAGTTCAACTTTATGGCACAAAGACTGATATGACTATGGAAATTTTGCGAAGACAATTTTTCACTTACACGTTTGATGAGAGTAAATCGGTGGTAGAAAATTGTATGGAGTTGTTGTCTATAGGTGAACAATTGGAAACGGAGGATGACCCAGTGCGAGACTCATGGATGATGGCGAGAATTTTGAGCATGTTGCCCCCCAGACTGGCACACTTTGGAACATCGTGGGACAACGTGACTGATGCACACAAAAACTCCGCAACAATGATCGAGAGGTTGAGACTAGAGGATGAAAGACAGACCAGCCAAAACAAAGTACAGGAATCAACTTCAACGAATGCACTTATAGTGAAGAGATACAACAACAAGAAATTTCAAGGAAAGTCAACAAAGGATTGAGAAAGATGAATCTGTATGTTATAAGTGTGGACTGAAAGGTCACATAAAAAGGGACTGCAAAAATAAACCTTGTGCCAAGTATCTGGAATATTGCAAGAAGAATTATGCCTGCATCACGTGTGGACAGAAAGGTCACTTTTCGAAAGAATGTTTACAGCGAGAAAACAACAACAACGACTCAAGAAAGAAACCCAGCGTCTGGCTGACAGTGAATTTGAAAACATCTGACTTAGAAAGCGATCCTGTTTGCCTGGAAAGGAAGTCAACGATATGGTTTCAAGATAGTGGTGCAAGTCAACACATGACATCGCATCGTGATTGGTTCAACGAATTCGATGAATTGAGAAGACCCATGAAAATTCTACTTGGTGATTCGACGGAGATAGATGGTGTTGGTGTAGGTACGGTGGAACTGGAGGCATTTAATGGCAACGAGTGGCATCCGATCATCCTAAATGATGTTGTGTATGTTCCAGAACTGAAGTTTAATCTGTTCTCAGTTAGCCACATGCTTGACCAAGGGTATGTGATGAGATCAGATAAGGACAGAGCAGAATTTATGAAAGCAGACGAAATGACGACTGTTGGTGTAGCAAAAAGGCATGGCAATCTTTATGAAATGATGTTAAGACGTGAGAAACAAATTCCTGGCATGGCAACAATCTCGATTCGAACGTGGCACGAGAGGATGGCGCATCAGAATGTGAAGTATGTCAGAAATATTCTGAAAAGGAGAGGAATCAAGTTCGTCGATGACTGGAACAATTACTGTTGTGAAGGTTGTGATTATGGCAAACATCATTGCAAATCACATCCTGCAAATGAAAAGAAGACAAAGCAACTTCTAGATCTGGTACATGTAGACATGGGTGAAATGAGAGAATCATCGCTAGGTGGCGCCAAGTACTACTTAGTATTCAAAGATGATTTTTCGCATTTTAGAACAGTTTACTTTATGAAGACAAAGAACGAAGCACTAGACAAGCTGAAGTTATTCGTCAAGATGGTGGAAAATCAATTTGAAAGGAAAATTAAATGTCTACGTTCTGACAATGGAAAGGAAATAAGAAATGCAGTCACCGACAAGTTTTTGACCGACTTGGGGATTTTTCACACATTTACAAATCCATACACGCCACAGCAAAATGGAAGGATAGAACGTGAAATGAGAACCATTGTTGAAGCTGCACGTTCAGCCTTAACAGCAGCCAACTTGAGTATTAGACTGTGGGCGGAGGCAGTTTCTTATGCTGTGTTTACAATTAATCAGACTGGGACGAGTACTGTGGAAGGGAAAACTCCAGCTGAGTTATGGTTTGGACGTCAGATGGACCTAAATAAGTTGAGGACATTTGGATGCGAGTGTTATGTTTTACTACCAGAACATAAGAGAGGCAAGTTCGATCGGAAGTCAGAGAAGGGCTACCTGGTTGGATACGATTTGAATTCGCCAACTTATCGGATCTACATTCCTGGACGTCGAGACATTGTCAGTGAAGCAAATGTAAACTTCAATGAAGAATATGAGAGAAGCAGGACTGAAGTTGTGACAAAGACAAGCGCAGAGATACCAAACAAAGAAAGTGCCGAAGATGGAAGTAAGACTGAAGAAGAATATGACAAAGGTGAGGATGAAGATGAAGAAAAAGAAAGTGCAAAAGAAAAAGAAGCCGAAACTAGGAAGAGACCGGTACGTTCAACCAGAAAAATTTTACCAAAGAGATATGAAAACTCAGTAATGTGGTACAGCAGAGGTATTAGCCAGGAAGATAAAGTATTACTTGGAGCAACTGATGACATCACAGTATCTGAAGCTTTAAAGGACCCAAACTGGCAACAGTAATACAGATCATTAGTTGACAGGAAGACATGGAAGCTAGTGAAATGCCCCGAGGGAGTGAGGCCATTAACCTGCAAATGGGTCTTGACAGAGAAATCAAATGGTAAGCTGAAGGCGAGACTAGTGGCTCGAGGGTTCGAGCAACAGCAAGGAATCGATTATGAGGAAACGTTTAGTCCAGTGGCAAGTTACGCGTCGATTCGACTTATCCTATGTCATGTTGCCTCAGAAAAGTGGAGGCTGATAACATTTGATGTAAAGACGGCATTTTTGTATGGCAAGTTGAAAGAAGTTATCTATATGGTGCAACCAGAAGGATTCGAAGACGGGACTGGAAATGTATGTCAGTTGTCCAAGGCCATTTATGGTCTCAAGCAAGCACCAAAACAGTGGAACCAAGAAATAACTAATTTATTTGAAGAAATGGGATTGCAAAGTACGGACGATGATCCTAGTGTATTCTATAACAAAAACAAAACTATCATTGTGGCCTTATTTGTGGATGATGGATTGATCGCAGGCAAGGATGAGAAAGAAATCTTCGAGCTGTTGAAGGTGATTGGAAGAAAGTTCGAGATAACACATGGAAAAACTTTCCAACATCAGTTTACGTACTTAGGCATGGAACTGAAGATCGACTCGAAAGGGATTTTTGTGAATCAACCGAAATACACTCAGAAGATTTTGAAGAGAATGGGAATGGATAACTGCAATCCTGCGTCAACCCCTATTGAACCTGGCGTGATAGCTGAGTCGCATGATTTTCGAAATGATGAGAAAGTGCCTGCGGGAACCCCTTATCGAGAGGCTATTGGTAGTCTGCTCTATCTGGCAACAATTTCAAGACCTGACATCAGCTACGCAGTAAGCTATCTCAGCAGACAATGTTGTGATCCGAAAAAGAGTCATTGGAAAATGACAAAACGAGTTTTCCAGTACTTGAAAGCGACACCTGCGGCAGGTATTTATTTTGGAGGAGACAAGGAGATCAAGGTGTACACAGATGCTGACTTTGGAGGAGAGAAAGAGTCAATGAAATCAACCAGTGGTGGTTTGATCTTGAGAGGCGGACCAATTGTTTGGTACTCTTTGAGACAAAAAGTGGTGTCGACGTCAACAGCTGAAGCAGAATACAGAGCAGCCTATCCAATCACTTGATCATGATGTGTGTTGGCTGAAGCGACTGGCCCTGGAACTTGACATCATGAAAGAAGATCAACTTATTCCAATGTTTGTGGACAACAAATCAGCTGTTCACATGTTGAAAAATACTCACGAGGGAAAATTGAATAAGGGAAAGAAACATATTGAAATCTTGAGAAAAGTTATTAAGTATCACACAGAGAAAACTGTCAGTATTGAGCACATTGAAGGAACAAAACAAATTGCAGATATTTTTACAAAGCCTTTAAGCAAAGTTGTTTTTAATTTGAATCGTTCATTTTTGATTAAGGAGGAGTGTTGAGAATAATCAAAAATTTTTAAGGAATTGGCAGGCCTAGAAATAAATAAAATAACCGAACGGGGTCGGAAGAGTGAGTTAGTCAGTAAGTAACAGTGGAAGAGAGGAAATGTACAGGCGTGTTGCAATTATTAGAGAGAAGTGAACTATTAAATATAAGTAAATTGAATTGAAGATTTGTTTTCATTAGCAACAACAGAGCACCCAGAGCTTAGAATATTGATACCACAAGAAGATAATACAACAAAAATTCATATGAAAAATTTAATTTTCATCGCGGTAGTTTTGGAAAATAAAAGATTTTGTAATACGAAGCACTTTTAATGAATTTTAATAAAGTTTTTATTTAGCAAAATAACGACACTTATAAAGGATAATATATTTACGAATATTTATTAAAACTTAATACCACAGTTGAATTTAACATATATGATATCTAGTTACAAATTTCAGTTTTATAGGAACAAGCATTTTTGAAGATGGTTTTCTTTGCCATATATGTAAATCGAAGGAAAATATACACTGATAATTATAACAAACGATAAACATATATTTTCATATTGAAAAGTCGAATAAAATTAAATTATATAGGAAAGATAAATCAGCTAATAGAAAATTTTAATAGCAAAATTACGTTATGGACAAATTAACAAGGAAAGGCAATCAAATAAACGAAATATATGGCAAGAGTACAGTTAGTTAGGTCTCGGAAGGCGCGCATTTCATCGACATGAAACCTGTACGAATATAATCTATATTTAAAAATAAAAATTAAATACTTAAAGGAAAAATCCTCGATTTTGCCTCGTTTTCGATATTTTTATGATTTTACGTGAACGTGTTTTTTCGGGTTTTCATAAAATTCCTACTGCAACAAAGTATTGAAATTACAAATCAATACTCAAGAATAAACAATTAATATTATATGCAAAAACGCATAATTCGATCTAATTTTCGATATTTTCGTATTTTAAATATAATTCGAATTAACCTCAAAATTAACATAAATGGGGTGGTTGCGTCATGTTGATGTCACAAACGATGTTGGCCACCTATGTGTGAAAATCTAACCTTGTGTGTTTGAGACGTCATTCACATATGTTCGGCTACGTTCGTTTTTAAATTTTATATATTAATGTTTATAATAAAATAAATGTATATAATTAATTTGAAATGTTTTTAAATTTATTATTTTTAATGTAAGAAAATAAATTAATATATATTATAAGAATATAATTCAATTTCTTTGATTTTTGGGAATATTTATACGAAGAAAACCCTTCAATTGTTTGCGTTTTATGATTTTTGAATTGATAATTTTTCTGTTAATACATTTTAGTAGAAATTTTTGTATTCATTGCTATTTTCCAAATAATAAGAGATTCGTATAGAGGCGCCTACAGACGACCATAGAAAAATACATGATATCCATGACATATTGAAAAACTGTACACACACGTTTTTGAAACAGGACGAAAAATAAGATGACGAAGAATATGATCGTCTGTACGCACCTCAATCACTTTGATGGAATGAACTGAAAGGAAGGGACGTTTTTACGGCTTGTCGGAAAGTTAAGAAAAACTGATTGAAGATCTTAAGGACATTAAAAGTTTGTACGGTAAGATGAAGTTTGATCTGGTGAAAAACTTATGTCAATAAATTGTTCATTTTAGATGCAATGTGAACTAATATGTCATTTTGTTTCAATTGTCCAGGAAAAGGTAACAAGAGCACCAGTCAGTGTTGTAATTTACATATAGTTTGAGTATCTTTGTTTCAGGTCAGTGCAATGGCGCTTTTTTCTTTGAATTGTAATTTCCTTGTTGAAGAGTGCACAGCAGGGAAAAGACAGTGTCCACCAACAAGTAGAAGAACAAACAAATCTATATAGCTGCTATTGAAAAAGCTTCAATAATAGTATGTTCTAGCGCAATAGAGGCAAAAAGAGCTCTGAAAAGATATTGATTAAGTAGTTGTCAACGAAGTGCATTCTTTAGGCGATATGGGTCGTGGCGCTACATTGACAACTTTTTTGACTAATGTCATGCATATCAAAGGTATTTCTTATTAGCAGTTAAAATATATTATATTAAACATTTTTCTGACATTAGCTGGAATTCAATTTGTCGGGATGAGTGCAACCATGGGAAACTCACCAGAAATATTTTCTAGTTACTTCCGTTTGGTAGAGCTGAGAAAGTATCTAAAGTGTGGAAAAGTTAGTTTAGAAATCAATTCAAATGGGCAGGATATACATATGTATATAGTATTTCTACACATATTATGTGTGTCATGTATTTGTTTTATTCTTTTTATAATTTTAGTACAGTACGGAAATGACCAGGGCGGATCCAGATCATCTAGCTGGACTTGTGTCGGAAGTTATTTCTAATGACTCGTGTCTGCGAAATTTGTACACCGAGCATAAGACAAAGTATAACAATACATTGGTGAAAGCTCTCGAAGATGTGTGTGGGAGTTTGAGTCCAATTTTGGAAAAAAACATTCCCCGTGACATGGCGGATCATCACTCAGATGACAGATGAACGAAAACTTTTGGAAATAGCCTACGAAATAGCTTACAGGCTGGGAACGTTATGTGTGATATGTTGTACATCATTCTTAGCAGCTGGTGTTAATTTTTCAAAGTGAGTGATTATATGAGCTTCAAATGCTGGTCGGAACATAATGTCATTGTGCAAATACAAGCAATTGGTCGGTGGTATTTTGATCTGTCCGGCAAAAGACAATTTATTTGTAACCTGAAGAAGGAAGCAATTGGAATCCATACGTTTAAGTTTCAAAAATAATTGGGTCAGGAATGTTCTCAGATGTACAGTTCAGTGCTCAACTGCAAACTCAGCTGTCATGAGTAGGTAATAGAAACTATTTACAGTCTGAGTCCAGACATCATATATAATATAATTTTAATATCAGCTTTATTCTATTTTAGGTGCTATTCGGATTAGAAATGAACATTAAACGCTTCATTTTATATTTAAGACCACAGCCTATATCAAGCCACTTGCGATGTCAACACAGGTTATCAGACCGGCGAGTAGTAGTGACTAGCTTAGGGACTGTTAACCCACTAGGAAACAATGTTCAAGATTCATGGGAAAATCTTGTTAACAGCTAGTGTGCCATACAAAAATTTACTAAAGAAAGCTACCAGAGCCTTCCCTCAAAGATTGCTGCCCAAGTTAATAGAAATGTGCTCCATTTTGGTGAAAAATGTTTAAAAAGTGAAACGAAATGCATGTCTGCTGCTATTATGTAATCTCTTGTGGCTGCCAGTAAAGCTCTTAGCTATGAAGGAACAAACTAAAGAAAGATTAGGGGTTTGTGTCGCAATGGGAATGGTAGACTTAGTAGACATATATACCTTATATCAGGCTTTTAAAAGTAGTTATAAAAAGTTAAGTCCATTTTTTGTTCCAAAAGTACAACTGAACATGGCATGTGGTAGATTTGTTGTGCTACAGGAGCCCATGGAATTGGAGGTGCCTACAGATTTATCAAGTACAATGATGCGGATGTGATGACTTGTGGTAGTGGAGAAAGTTGTATAGATCCATTGTCTGTTGTTGGATTTTGTAGGCTGCGAACATTGAGAACATCGTTCAACGAATGTCTAGAAAAATCATTAAGACCGTACAAAAGGTATAAAAAGGGATGGTTTTGTTACTGGTGAAAGTTCGGCTATTCTTTTTCTGGAAGAGTTGGAATACGCTAAACGTCGTGGAGCAAATATATTAGCAGAAATATTGGGTCATGGCCTTTCTGGTGATGCTGCTCATTTAACAGCACCTAGCGAGGATGGTCGAGGTGCATTTTTAACTTTGCAACGTGCTATAAATTCTCCAGGAATACCACCAGGGCATGTATCATACGTCTCTGTCTCCATCAATAAATATAGAAAAGGTCGACGAAGGAATGAATATGAATTTTGTAACAAGTAAGGCAGAATGGAGTGCAGGAGTGCAGAAATGCTTTCAGGTTTGGAGGTACCAATGCTAGTCTTTGTGTGGAGGACTATGTCGAATAGTTTCGTATAGCCATATAAATTTGCGAATGCAAAATTAAAACTAATAACATTTTCCTTTTAACAAATCTTTCTACAAACTAACTTTTTCTTCCCTATCATTTTCGTCTTTTCTATCTTCTATAACATATCTTATTAAAAATTGATGTATGATCTTATATATACTATCTTCTCAATCCAAAACTAGACTTGGATTGAAATAAATTTAAAAATCAAATGCTGTTTAATATAATCTGCTTTAGTACAAAATATTCCTTTTAAAGGAGTTGATTCAAAGGACACATTTACTGTACAAGAGCTAAAGTATACTTTGGTATATCCATGGCTTGCATATGAGAATCTCTAGATGATGTTCACTGCAAAGAAAAATGATGTTTTAATATTAAAAACGTTACTGTCACTCACTTTGTCAGCTACGATGTATATTGAAGGCAAAACCTTCCAAGATCCTGGGAATCTTCCTAGTTGTGCACCAGTTGATTTGTTTATAACCTAAATGAAGCCGTCGTAACATCCAACAAATAGAAGACTTTCCTTGTAAAGTTTCATAGAAACAGCATCATTTCCACATGCATATGTAGATACCTTGTTTTCACTCTAAAAATAAGTGAATGAGCTATTTTTGGGATACGGAAAGTGTTTATAATATCTAGTATTCAACGTAGTTGATTTCAAGATTTTCGTCTCAAGCTACGTTTAAAAGACAATCAGTAGGAGAATCGAAACCTTCTAATATTAAATATAAAAAGAAGAAGTTCCCACCCAGCAAACCGTTTTTTTGTTATAGTTATGTGCTTATATGGCTACTAACTTCAATGGTGCTTTACATAACGACTGATTTCTGTTCATAACGAGGGTAAAAGTATATTTTACGGGAATATTCCTTCCAAAGAGTTGCTCCTTAAGTTGTGCTGAGAGAATAATTTCTCCATATGAAACCCCAAACAATTGGAGGGTTTTCTTCGTATAAATATTTCCAAAAATCATACAAATTAAATAATGTTCTCATAATATATATATATTTATTTTCTTACAGTTGAAAGTATAAATTTAGAAACATTTCCATTTAATAATATACACATTTATTTTATTATAAACATTAATATATAAAATTTAAAAACGAACGTAGCCGAACATATGTGAATGACGTCTCGAACACACAAGGTTAGATTTTCACACATAGGTGGCCAACATCGTTTGTGACATAAACATGACGCAACCACCCCATTTATGTTAATTTTGAGGTTAATTCGAATTATATTTAAAATACGAAAATATCGAAAATTAGATCGAATTATGCGTTTTTGCATATAATTTTAATTGTTTATTCTTGAGTATTGATTTGTAATTTCAATACTTTGTTGCAGTAGGATGCGTGAATTTTATGAAAACCCGAAAAAACACGTTCACGTAAAATCATAAAAATATCGAAAACGAGGCAAAATCGAGGATTTTTCCCTTAAGTATTTAATTTTTGTTTTTAAATATAGATTATATTCGTACAGCTTTCATGTCGATTAAATGCGCGCTTTCCGAGACCTAACAAACTGTACTCTTGCCAAATATATAACAATATAACGAGAAATTAACAAAAAATAATAAAAAAATAAAAATTATATGGTATAACAACTAATTTTAAAAAATTGTTGTACCTGAAAATTTTAATAAAATTAAATTTTATTATTGAACTGTGAAATTGAAACAAATTATTTTTAAAAGTTTATATTTATGAACATTTGTTTATAAATTTTTACTTTTTTTCATATTTTGAAACATTACAATTAATTTCTTATGAGCAATTTACATATTGCTACGATTTGTTTTATCTACTAAACTTCACAATAAATTATAATTTTATTATTTATTATAAATAAAAAATTTTTTTCACTATTTTTGTTTCACAAGCATTGAATTTAATGAATATTTGCATTGTTTTTGCACTATGTCAATACATACAGAGGATTTTGCAAGCCATGAACTCAGACTATTTTGCTACCAAATCCATGGCTCAGTAGTCCGGCTGCCACATTGAAGAATGAGAAATTTCATACAAAAATGAAATTTTCATCGCGGGAGTTTTAAAAAATACAAATATTTTCTAACAAAAATCACTTTCTTATTATATTGTGAATTTTATTATACACAAAAATGATAACATGTAGTATTGTATAGTCTTGTGTATTGGCTTGTAATGTGACAACCTTGTATATTGGCCTTCTGCATAGTGTCACGCAATGATACTGCGGCCCCCTGCCTTATTTAGTTATAAGCTTTAGGTTAGTATTGGCACTTAAGAACTTATGTAAATACATATATGCTTATGTATATGTATGTGTAGCGTGGGTGAGATTGGCGCGCTGATAACAAACCTGAAGCCTTTGTTCTGATTTTAGCGCGTCAGTCTTACTGATGCTTTGAGAAGGAATACTTGTCTGGATTTTGTCTTTAAAATAAATCAACTGTTCCTTTTTATTGGTTTATATAAACTTGCATATAAATAAGTACTTATATATATTTGAGAAGATCGACGAAATTTAAATTTGAAAAGCAATATGAAATTGGGTGTGGGTGGAAATTTTAAATAAATAGAACATTTTGCTGTATAAATCATATTTTCATTAACGTTTTATTAAAAACAAGAATACATTGAAAGCAAACATATTTATATTTATATGAACAATTTATCAAAACATTGGCGGCAACAAATATCAATAATCACATAAAATAACAGCAATTTATTAATAAAAATTCATGTTAACAATTTATTCATCTCTATGATTACAATTATAATTGAATCTATTATGACTACATTATAGTTACAAAAAATACTAAACAAAAATAATATAAATTAGAAAATAAATAAATAACAAAAATGAATGCATAACATAAAAATAGTAAATTAAAATGTAAATCAATAGCAAAAATAGCTAAAAAAATATAATAAATTCAAAAAATTATTAAATAACAAAAAAGAATACATAACAAAAAATAATAAAATAAAAACTAAATAAATTAGAAAACTAATAACAAAAAAAATCACAGGTAAATGAAATGCTGCATATTAGTGATAGATTTTTTCTACTGACAATTTAATTTATTACTAATAGCTTTTCCTATTGACAAATAATTATCAAAATTAACTTGTTTATTATATATATAAAAGACTTGTAACATCCATGAGTTGAGACAGATGACGACTCGATGAGAGTGAAGTTTGCAGCAATTTTGTTTTTGTACTAAAGCTGGCAGCACTCATGTAGTGCACTCCAACACTTCCTCCAAAACACTACATGCTAGACTTTAGCTGATAATTCCAGCACTCCAATACTCGAACGAAGATAGTCAAATCTATTTTTATCCAATGCCTTAGTGAACAAGTCTGCAAGCTGCTTTTGTCCATCGATGTGTTCCAATTTCAGCTTTCCATTTAGATATTTTTCTCGTACATAAAAATATCTAATGCCAATATGCTTTGACCTTTTATGACATTCAGGGTTCTTTGCAAGTATTATTGCACTTGCATTATCCACATACAGTGTTGGAAGTTGATTAAGACACAATAGTTCTGTTAATAATCGTTTCATCCATATTAATTCTTTTGCTCCTTCACTTGCCGCTATTATTTCAGCTTGAGTAGTCGAAAGAGAAACTGTTCTTTGAAGTTGACTAGTCCAGGAAACTGTTCCTCCAGCTAATACTATAACAACTCCAGTTGTTGATCTGCGTGCCGCAGTATCACCTGCAAAATCAGCATCACTGTATATTTTTAGTGATTTTCCATTATTTCTGTACCTTATGCAATAGCTACTAGTTCCTTTCAAATATTTAAAAATATGTTTTGCATTACTCCAATCTTTTTCAGTAGGACTTTCCATTGCACGTGCTGCTTTATTGACACTGAATGCGATGTCTGGGCGAGTTGCAGCACTTAGGTACAAAAGACTTCCGACTGCTTCACGATAACGAACTTTTCTTTTTACACCCGGACTATCTCCCACTTCTTCTTTACCGATGGGAGTTGACACTGCGTTGGCCTCATACATCCCAAAACGTTTCAATATATTATTTGTATAATCTTCTTGGTTAATACTGATTGATCCATCACCATCGCATCGAATCTGCATACCTAGAAAGTTTTCCAAAGAACCAGTCGTAATTTTAAATTCAGTCTCTAAAAGTTTAAAAAAACTTTTGATTTCTTGTTCATCAGTTCCAGCTAGTAGGCCGTCATCAACATATATAGCAGCATATGTTGGAAAACTGAACAGCGCTTCATGTGTCGCTATACACATTTGACTTTTCAATTTACTTTTCTCTTTGTCTTTCATTCTTCACCGTATTTTAAATAAAGTTTCCACATGAAAATATTGTTCGATCTAGGCTATCCTTTTCTACAGCATATAGAGTTTGTCCTTGATTAATTCGATAAAAAACGCAACGATCAGCTGTACTAGTTTTAAAACCTGTTTCATTCATAAATTGTATAAAGCGCTTATTCCAACAACGTGGAGCTTGCGTTAGACCAGTGTTTTCCAAACTGTGGGTCGCGAAGTATTACTCAAGGAGTCACGGGTAGAAGAAAAAAGCAAGTGCTTGTAGGTTTTTCACTATAATAAAAAAGTAAAATTTCAGTGAGAAGGTTGTGCCTGTTTATTTTTCAATACTTTGTCAAAACGTGGTTTCACTTTTGAGACGCAAATAACTCAATCATTCTCTAATTGCAGCCTATTTCTCTTTTTGGTTTTTATGTTAACCATTGAAGAAAATGTTAGTTCGCAGCTTAGGAAGTAGCGAATGGCTTTAATAATTTCAATGCCTCCATTGCTAACTCTGGATATTCTTGTTTCCTTTTCAGCCAGAAGACGTCAATATTTTCCGAAAGGAGCTAAATTTTCAGCATGCCATCAGCAGAAAAATCTATAAGATTTTCTTTCATCTTCGTGGTTAGATCAGCTAATTGAACTGATATGTCCAAGAAAGGATTTAGTATCCACCTATGCCCATTGTCAGAATCAGAGTCCAATTCCGGAAAGAACGTAATAGTTTCTCCTCCAATCTATGTAAACTTTGTACCATGCAAGGAATGTGAGAACTTACTACCAACGATTGGTCCGTTGCAGTTTCTTCGACAATCTTCTGAACACAAGGGAACGACTCATATATATTTTTTTGCAGAGATGTTAACCACAAACGAAGTTTTGCGAGAAATCCTTTGATTTTATCTTTAGCTGTTAGAATGTTTTCTTCTCTCCCTTGGAGACTCTTGTTTAAATTATTCAAGAGGCAAATAAGATCAGCGAGAAATGATAATTTTAAGAGCCAAACAGGATTATGAAAATAATCGGCATATACAGATTTAGCATCTTGTAAGAACAGTAACAGTTCAGCTTTCAGTTCTAGAACTTTTGTCAATACCTTTCCTGCGGATAGTCACCTGATCTCTGTATGGTAAAGGAGATTTTGGTGCAGCGAGCCCATGCCTCCACAAACGATTCTGAAACAGTCGAGATTGCAAGGCTTTACCTTTAATAGAGTTCATAATTTTGATCACCACTCTAAGCACGTCCATTAAATTTCAATGTAAGGCCTTAGCTACTAGAGTCTGTCGATGAAGGAAGCAGTGCGTCCATGAGGCATTTGGCATTATTAATTTCCATTTTGCAACGAGTCCGCTTTCTTTGCCAGTCATAGCTTTAGCTCCATCGCTACAAATGGCCATACAATTTCTCCAATCAATTTCGCAGTTGCGAGTACTTTCTATGAAAATTTTTTTTTTTTTTTTTCTATTCGAAAGATTTCTTATTGAATCATCCTGATGGATATAACAATAATTGATTTCAACGTTTTCAACAATTCTGTTTGAGTCAACTCTTACAAATAGTATAGGTTAAGCGAGTGCTGGAGCACATCTACGTTGTTTACGCTACTTTAGGTTCAGCATTTTCTTAGTATACTGTTGAATTCAAATCTTAAGACTACTTTAACATTAATTGACCTGTGGAGTCGTTACTCTGGAGTAAATCTAGATTAAGTTTAATATTTTTTTTTTAAGTCGACTATTGCTGCGTCGACCCAGTCCACGGGCCAGTTTGTTCGGATGATTGAGGATCTTAATAGCGTACCGTTGCCTGGCCTTCAGGAGTTCTTCTTTCACAGTGGGTATCCCTAGATCCTTGTGGATGGTATGGTTTCTAATGTACCAGGGGGCCCCTGTAATCATCCGTAAGATTTTGTTTTGCTGCCTCTGGATTACTTCGATGCTGGATGATGATGCCGTTTGCCATATTTCGCAGCCGTAAAACCATATGGGCTTAAGAATCGACTTGTACAGAAGAAGTTTGCAGTCGAGTTTGAGTCGTGATCTCGGTCCTATAAGCCAATAGACTAGGGTCGATTTAAGTTTTAATTGCTGCTTTTTTGAGTTGATGTGTTTCCTCCATGTCAGGCGGCGATCCAGGTGAACACCTAGGTATTTGACTTCATTATGTTGCGGGACAGCAACACCGTTCAGCAGTATTGTCGGACACGATTGCTTGTTTAGGGTGAACGTAACATGCACACATTTGGAATCGTTCACGCGGATTCGCCAGTCTGACATCCATTTCTCGACCTTAGCAACGTGCTCCTGAAGATCTCGGGAAGCGATTTTTCTATTTTTATGGCTACTTATAATAGCAGTATCGTCGGCAAACGTCGATGTCAGTGTTTCCGATGAGAGTGGCAGATCTGCCGTGAATAATAGGTACAGCGAAGGCCCGAGGACGCTCCCTTGTGGTACGCCGGCGTTGATCTCTCTCTCAGTGGAGAATTTCTGATTGAATTTGGCACGAAATCTTCTTCCCAAGATATACGAAGTCATGATGTTGAAGATCTTGGGTATTTGGCATTTGATCTTGTAGAGAAGGCCCTCGTGCCACACTTTGTCAAAAGCCTGGGCCACATCAAGAAATACGGCAGAACAGTATTTTCTCTCCTCAACGGCGCCACGAATCTCTTCTACTAACCAATTCACTTGCTCGACGGTACCATGCTTAGCTCGAAATCCAAATTGATGATCGGGCAATAGTTTGTTTTTTGTTAATATCGTCAATTATCATATTGTATATTACTTTCTCGAATACTTTGGATAGGGTTGACAGTAAGCTGATTGGTCGATATGAGTCGATCTTGTGGGGATCCTTCCCCGGTTTGGGAATTACGATGATTGTGGATAACTTCCATGAACTAGGGAAGTAACCTATGTTAACATCGCATTCAGTAACCGGGTCAGATGCCTCGTACCTTCAGCAGGGAGTTCGGTGATCATCTGGCCCGTAATTCCGTCATGGCCGGGTGATTTTTTTAAATTAATATGATTTTTAATTATGTATTTGACTAAGCTATGTTTAACTTTTAATTTAGTCCTACTGGGCAGCGAGGGAAACTCTAGTTCTTGATCAGACGTTGATTGGTTTGGCGTAAATACTTTTTGCAAATGGTCAGCGAATGCAGTTGCTTTGTCTTCGTCGCTTTTAATCCAGCCTCCGTTAGAGTTCCGAATCGGGGGCACGGCTATCTGAGGTCGCTTCAATTTCTTAGTTGTCTTCCATAACGAATAGTGGGTGTCCTGGTTAGGAGAGAGATTACTAAGATATCGAGCCAAGTTGTGTTCCCTATCGTTTTGCAGGACGACCTTCAATTTCCTTGTGGCTTGATGGTAGAGATGTTTCGTTTCGGGGGATCTGTTATTCTGCTATAGACGTCTTCATTTCCTCTTTTCAGCTACTGCCTTCCTGATGCCAGCAGCTGAAATTGTCTTGGTGGCTCCATGTTTCTTACTTGCAGGTGTTGAGAGTACCGCTGCCTCCAGAAGCGTATTGGTGAAGTCGTGAACGGCTCTATCGATTTGTTGCTCGTTGTCCAGAGGGCTCAGGATAATGTTGGATGCAATAAGGGATTTATAATTCCTCCAGTTAGTGTAACGATTGGTAAAATTTTTTGAAGATTGGTGTACCTCCCGGTCCATGAAGTATTCGAGGATGATTGGAGAATGATCCGATGATAGGTCAAACAGAGTCCTGGTCCTAGGAATTTTCCATCTACTGACGTTCTTCGTAACTGCAAAGGTCTGGCAGCTTGTTTGCATCCGATGGCCAGTACGTTGGTGTTCCACAAGATGAGAAGTCGTACCCACAATCCAGTATGACCTTGTGTAAGATCCTGCCACGAGTAGTGGTCAAACGGGAACCCCAGTGTGTGTTTCGAGTTGTAATCGCCAGCAGCTATAAACCGATGTCCTAGTTTAGAGAAGAATTCTTTAAATTCGTCACTTGTTAAGTTGTGATTTGGAGAAGAGTAGACAGCCGATAGTACGATCTTCTCCTCTTTCCCCTCAACACAAATTGATGTGGCCTGAAGACTTAGTGAGCTGTGATTGTCCCATTGATAATGTGGAATGTCCTGTCTTATGAGCACTGCTGTACCCCCTCTCGCTTTGCCATCAGGGTGGCGGGTTTCATAAAGCGCGTAGCCATTTATTTTGAAGTAATAGTTTTGGGTGAGGTGTGTTTCATTGATTAGAAACACATCTATTTGGTGGTCGTTGATGAAGTGCTTTATTTCATTTTGCGCTGAATGGACACCGTTTGCATTCCAATAGCAGATTTTCAAGTAATTTATTTTGGACATTGCACTAATGACGTTAACATTTGTTGCTTCATATGGATCAATTGATTCATCATTGTTTGCATAGATGCCATCATTTGCATCATTTGCTCCATGTATTTTTGCATTGTTGTTTCGAATGTTGGAGGCAGTGGTGTTTTAGGTTGATTGGAGGATAAGGGAGAGTGTATACATCTTTTTGGCTGGAAGTTTAAGGATTCAGCGTAAGTATGACTATTTTCGGTGTTTTGTGGAACAGGCAGTTGTTCGAATTTTTGGGTTTGCTGCACCTGGTCAATTACTCGAGCAAGTTCTAGTTTCTGCCTCTGAGTACTATTTGACTGCTTCAGTTGAATGTACACCGGGCAGCCACGATAGTTGGCCGTGTGTGGTCCTTGACAGTTGGCACATTTACGCGCCGTTTCGTCGTTTTTCTCTTTTGGGCATTGCTTTGAACTATGTAAGCCGCTGCAAACTACACAAACCGAAGGGAGCTTGCAGTAGCCTCTTGTGTGTGAGTACTCTTGACAGTTGTGGCATTGTACTGGACCAGAGCGTTTATGTGGTTTCTCAACGGATACCACTCGGTACAGAAGACGAGTGAGATTGTATATGGGGTGCACCTGACCTTGTTTCAATTTAAGAGGTTCAAGTTCGATCTTGAATAGCGGCTGTGGGATTTTAAATCTATTAAAAATTTGAGAGACGCTTTGCACTTTGAAGTCTTGTTCAATAAGCGCCTCTTTTACTTCCTTTGGCTCCATATCCCTTTCAAGGCCTTTGATCACTACGGAGAGCCCCCGCGTTTCTTTAAGTCGAAACGTATAGCAATCGACTTGTTTCTCGTCGAGCACATCGACGACTTTCCTGTAGTCGTTTACTTTGTCTAGCTGAACCTTAACTTCGTTAATTTGACCTCGTTTCAAGTTTGTGCAAACAAAGCACTTTTGATCTACTATCGATCGTATTAGGTCAATGACCGCTTGCATTGGGAGTTTACGTAGATATAGCGGAGCTGGTTTCGCTTGTTTGACAGTGACGTTATCATCGGCCTCGACACAGTCCGCAAGTAAGGCGAAACGATTGTTCAAGTGGATGTCAGAGTTGGGTTTCTTCGCACTATTCGCCGAATTAGCCGGACTCGAAGGTTTGCGCTTCATGACGGTGTAACGGTCGATCCCTGTCTGGGTGCTAGCCGCACTTGTTTTTTGTACTCTATTGAGATTGGAGACACTAGAAGGTCGTTCAGGAGCCAACGACATGCTGGGAGGCTTCCTCTGGACTGGACTGGGTGAAGGCGGAACTGCCGTGGATGATTTCTCTTTTGGAGGAGTTCGATTCAGGCCACCCATCTCACCAAAAGGATCTCATCATAATTGAAATTATTGCACCAGACACAACTTGCACCTGGTAAGGTGTGTACCACGATACGCTGGAGAAAGATTTTTTTATTTCTGGCAACGCTATGCTCCACCCGTTAGTGGGCGGGATCACAACTAGCTGTCACCACAATACAAACAAAAAAGAGTTTGTAGTTCAGCTGTGCGGTTTTTAATTTTTTTTTTTTTTCGGTACACTGTGCACTTTGTGTAAGATTTTCAGCACAGTTTGATTATTTAATAACGTAGGTGATATTGTAAGTATAAGTTTAAATATTGTAGATATAAATACTAGCAATATTGTGTTTAGAATATTGATGAATTCACCACTGAAAAACTTGAAAGAAAAACTACTTGCTTATCACTTTGACTGCGGTCTTCGCTCTCTCACTGTCGAAATGACACTGTTCTATGAACATGTCGTACAAACACTGGCCAGTACCTAATGTTTGCAGGAAGTGATTTGCAAAATAAAATGTCTTCTGTGATAGGGTAAGTGCACTAGTTACCCGACACGTACTATTTACCGGACACTTTGATCTTTATGATCAAAAAACAGTTATCTCAACGAGATCCTGGAATGTAATTAGGACATTCGGTAATTACATCCTTTTTGCTTACCTAGAAAGGATCAAATGAACAGGATACGTTTTTTTAACGATAAAATGAATTACTTTTGTCAATCACTCTACGTCTATTCTAAATTTATTGAAGTTTATTTTTTACTTTTTAGTTTGGAGTTGTATTAATGCGTGTTTTTCAGTTTTTTAAGCTATTATTTACTAGTAAATTTCAATTCCACTAAGTATTTTCAGGGATAAATTTCAATTCCACTTAGTATTTTCAATAAATACATCAAGTGTCCGAAATCTAGTTCAAAATGACTTTTTTTACATAACCATAATTATGACGATAAGTATAATTAATAAGTGAAAATTTTTATTACTAATCAAAAGAAACCAAAAAATTAATCAAGAAATTGATATTGTGTATGAAAATTTGCTTCGAAACGCACAAATACCACAAACTGCGCACAATCTGAAACATCAGTAGATTCGTCTAACTGCAAAGCAAAATGAGTGCTCTGCTCAAATTTGTCGACTACTTGTAGTCGAATGTCACTGGCCATATCTTTTATTCTGCGTTCAATAGTGTTGTCAGAAAGTGGTACGCTGTTTAGCTTGTTTGCTTCCTGCTTGCCTAACATAATTTCAACCACATCTAGGGCTGCTGGCAAAATAAGATTTTGAGCAATTGTATGCGGCTTTCCTGCTTTAGCGACTCTGTAGCTAACTAATAATGCGTTCTCATTGACACTGAATGGCTATGAAAGAACGAAAAGTCAGGAACATGAACAAATAATTAAGCAATACGAAATATTGTTTTCAATAAAAGAGAGAAGCACAAAAACATCATGAAGAAACTCACAATCTTCCTATTTTTCTCGCTTCTATATACATACACATAATCAGATAGATCAGTGATCTTTGAATAAGTATTAGTATTTGTCATAGTATTTTGCAGCTTGTTGAGGGCTTTCAGCTTTCTTTCAAGGAAATACAACGGTTTATCTGCTTCTTTCGAATGTTTAGTTGCAAGGTGTCGCATAAGCTTTGATGGTTTCATACTCTCACGTGATAACACGTCGCCACAAATTACACATTGAGGTTTACTATCAATGACAGTAGATCCGTATATCAAATAGTCGTTATCGTAAAGTCTTTTTTTTCGTTTCGGTCCACTTTCTTCACTGCCAGTTGTACCAGACGTGGAGGGCTGCGATCTTCGAAGAAACTTATCCATTCTAGGCTCGTGCAAATTAAAGGGCAAGAGTAGCGAAACTATTTATGTAGCAGTTAAGTAGTAGTTCTTTTCCGGAGTAGTGAAACAGTTGAAGTTTACTTGGCTATTGGTCATATATTAAAAAAGGAACAGTTTATAAAGAGAAATTTTACAAAAGAAATATTGAATGTATATACATCCCGGAAATCAGGATACGTTCAGGTGTTTTTTCGTGATATTTTCGCAATTAGGCGAAAATAGTGGGCAGAAATGGCTCATCCTATGATCGTTAAGGTAAAATCAATTAGTAAGTGGAAAAATTTCCAAGATAAATTACTTTTTCAATGATTTTAACGGGAGTTTCCGAAAAATCGTACAAAAAGAAAGGGAAATCAGGATACGTTCATTTGTTTGATTTTTGCATTTAAAAAGGATTCTTTTGCAAAATTAAATACCATCACATATTATAGTATTCAGGTAAGGCTTTTTTGAGTACACGTGACAACATCTACAAAATTTTTATTGCAGAATGGACAAAGGAAACAGTTTGGATTTAGCGGAAATGGCGCAGATAAGGTTTTTGAAGGAAGAGGGCTCTTGGGGGGTCGCCATATTTTTTTAACTTACAAAGGGGTCGCGTATTCCAAAAGATTGAAAAACATTGCTTTAGACCATAGAGACCCGTCTTCAATCGGCACACTCGATCGGTACCATCTTCACATCTTTCAGGTTCCAAATAGACTTCCTCCTGGAGCGTGCCATACAAAAAAGCTGTTTGAACGTCGAACTGTTTAATTTTCATTCCTTTTATTGAAGCAATAGCCAAAAGTGTTCGTATGGAGTCATAGCGAGCAACTGGACTAAAAGTTTCATCATATTCAATTCCATATTTTTGTACATAGCCCTTTGCTACTAATCTTGCTTTGTACCGACTTTCTCCATTGATTGGAGGCTTTACTCTGAAAACCCAACGATTTTTAATTACATTTACATTTTCAGGTCGCTGTACAAGATCCCAGGCTTCATTTTCCTGTAAGGACTCCAATACATCATTCATGCCTTCTTCCAATTTTCTCTTTGACGAGTTTTTATAGCTTCTTTGGATAACCTCCATCTTCTTTGGATAACATCACGAAATCACCTGATTCAATCCAGTATGGTTGTTTTCTCTCACGAGTACTTCATTGTGTTTCATTGACGGCTTCTTCTGGACTTTATGGACTGGATTATGGACTTCATTGCTGTCATTTTTATCAATCTCTTCATTGATGCTTTCATTTAGAGGATTATTGTCTTCATTTGGTGTGTCGAATTGATTTTCAATTACACTTTCATTGCCTTTTTCATCTACATAGCTGACAACTTCTGCATTTAGTAGTATATTGCACATTTTTTCAGACTTAAACAATACATCATGACTACAAATTATTTTTCCCTTTGATGGAATCCATACTCTATACCCATCTTTGTCATTTACATCCCCAACCATATGCCCAAAAACTGATTTATTATCAAACTTTGATCTAAATTGCTTCAGTATATGTACGTAACAAACGATACCAAATACTCGTAGGTGGTTTAGATTCTCAACTTTTCGTTTATATCAGAGCTCATGTGGAAACTTGTTTTCAACTTAAGTTTTTCCTGTATACGATTTAAGATGTATATCGCGGTGTTACACGCCCATAAGTATTGTGACAGTTTGCTTGCACTAAGCATAGATGGAGCAGCTTCTATTTTTTCTTTTTTGTCGTTCCGCTGTACCATTTTTCTGAGGAGTGTAAGGTGGTGAGATGATGTGTTCAATTCCTCTTCGACTTAACAGATTAACAACTTCTTTATTTATAAATTCACCTCCACCATCGCATCGAAATTTTTTTACTGTATGTCTATTTGTTGCAGCTTCATTTAGAAATCGCTCAAGAGCTTTACACACTTCATTCTTCTTTTTCAGAAAAAATATATTCTTCTGTATTTACTAAAGTCATCCTTAAAACATACATAATATCGTGATCCACCTAAAGATGTTGTTTTCATTGGTCGATTAACATCAGCATGAATCAATTCTGCCGTCTCTTCAGATTGACTAGACCTCTTCTTAAAGGGTAGCCGGTGCATTTTTCCCAAAGCACGTCCATCACAAAGATCGTCTTTCTCATCAGCAATATCAATATTCATACGTCGTAGTATTTGTTTAACGTATCGTTTATTCTGATGAGAAAGACGTTCATGATACAGCTGTAAGGTATCATTTTCTTTTGAAAGATTTACTTGTGCAGCCGATGTTAAGTTTACCGAATGCATTTTCAGGATATACAGTTCTTTAGTTAAATACCCTGTTGCAACTAACTTTTGATTTTCCTTTCTTACTACCGCGACTACCGTGTTCTTTCATCTAGTATTATTTTGAAACCCTTATTGGCCGCTGGTTTCACTGAGAACAGATTAATACTTGCATCACCAAACATCTTCTAATTTTGCATTTTCCAATTCATTATTGATATATACTTCAACATTTATAGCACCATGACCATATGCCAACATTACAGCATTTTTTTTTTACAAAGACATATTTTCTCAGGAGTACAAAAATTAGTAAATGATACAAAATGATGTTTATTTGGAGAAATGTGCTTTGACGCACCGCTATCACAGCACCAGTAATCAGCTACAATGTTATTTTCATAATTGGCTTTCAAACTATAGGCTATAAAAGATGTAGTTTTACCTTTGGATTTAGTTTTAGGCCTTTCATTACCATTTGTACTCATTTTAACAGTTTTTGAGGGACATTCTGCTGCCCAGTGACGAATTTTTCCACATTTGTTGCAGGGAAACTTTTGTTTTGCACGAGCAAGTTTTTCGGAATTTACATTCTTCTTAACACTTGATTTATTCTTGACTTAAGTGTCTTTTGCTTCGATAGAACAAAGTTTTTCAATAAGTAGATTTAATTTCTGCTGATCTGTAGGGATTGTATCCCACAAGTCCTTAAAATGATTGTACTCTCTTCCAAAGGTTAACAATATTCCTTAATACAGATGGAGGTCGTTGTGCCACCAGCCGTAGTCAAAGAGCGTTCCCTCAAGTACCGCACTGGCGTGGAGGTCAACTTCAGGCGAGCTATAGAAGAGGTACGGCGTCGCCTCCTGTTGGCTGTAGGCAAAGAGGAGGGACTGAAAATCAACAGGGAGATCCAGCGGTTCCCCAGTGACCGTATGAAATACCGCCGTATTAAACGCGGCGAGAAGAGGAACAAGGGGGATAAAAATCAAAATAAAAAAAAAACCTTGTAAATTAGCTTAAGATTAAAAAATAGAATAAGATAAATTGGAAATCTGAAAATAAAAAATTAATTTGGTCGAGAAATAGAATAAATTTGCATTTGGTTGAGAAATGGGATAATAAATTAATTTGAGGTTGGTTTAAATAAAGGATAAAACGGTTGGTTATCTTGAGATTTGGATTGTATAAAACATTAGGTAAATAATTAGTAGATTGGTTTATATAAATGATAAAACGATTGGTTACATTAAGATTTGGATTGTATTAAACATTAGGTAAATAATTAGTAGACTGGTTTATATAAATGATAAAACGATTGGTTACATTGAGATTTTGATTGTATAAAGCATTAGGTAAATAATTAGTAGATTGGTTTATATAAAGGATAAAACGATTGGTTACATTGCGATTTGGATTATATAACACAAAGGAGTAAACATATAACTACGTTAATACCTGATAACAGGTAGACAACGGATGAATTATTTGATACTCGATTTATATAAAATCATTTTTACCACCCTGAATGAAAAATTGTAAGTTGTATATGAACACTAATAAATATTAAGTCAACCAACCACAAAATTGTGTTAAGCTATCTTGAACATAGAACTAACAACCAGGGAAAAATAAAGCATAACATCCTAACAATGAACTCGCAAATTTATTGAAGTCAGATAAGATTATATTGCTGATATATATCATGCAGATTATAAACTCCTCAGAAGTACTATATTCCCTGTACGAGGTACTGACGATATAAATAATTTTATATTCTTAAATCAAAATAACTTAAATCTAAAAAAATAAAAATATACTTAATTACAAATAAATTTGCTCTCTTTTTGCCAACAGTATTGGAGCATTACTATTGTATTTTGTTATAACATTTCTTGTAGCCTTTTTGTAAATTTATTTTTTATCTTACTTTCTGATGAATTCATAATTTTTTATTCATTTGGTAGCATATTAAATAATTTGGTAGCTCTAACTGAACTTTTGTTAAATCCAATGATTTTTGATATTTTCGGCAGGGTTACAGTTTTGTTTCTCGTAATATTATTAGAATTTAAATATCTAGTTTTGAATATTTGGTTATGATAAGATAACGATTCGAATTCAAATATAGTTGCAATTTTTAGAGGCCTAATTGTATTAAAAAAAGTGTTTTTGCTAATTAATAATATTCCATTTTGCAGTGCTTGTAGTTGATTCAGGCAATGCGAAGAGGCTCCTCCCCAGGCTATAATACCATGTGTAGCTATCCTATTAAATAATTATTTAAATAAAAAAAAATATTTTAATATACAACGTTTTTAAAACGGACTAAAAAGTATAAAATAATTTCTCCTATCCCAATAGAGATTTGCAACACCATACAGATCCCTTACTCCATACAGATTGTCCTGGATTGTGATTGTGTGGATTGCGCATCCAATAGATAAAGGTAATAAGTGTAAGGAGTAGCTGTCAATGAGTTATATGCCTCCCACGTTTTTCGTTTTAAATCTTACAAGTATTTTCATAGTTATTAAAAATTCACAGTCATAAATTTCCAGGACAATCTGTATAGAGTAAGGGGTTTGTATGGTGTTGCAAATCTCTATTGGAATAGCAGAAATTATTGTACACTTTTTAGTCCGTTTTAAAAACGTTGTATATTAAAAAAATTTTTTTATTTAAATAATTATTTTCTGTTTTTTAGTCTTGTAAGTGTGAAATTTTCCAATTGACTTCAAACAGGCTGTTTTTTAATTTCCTTTTTTATGATTTTAAAATTTTTTAGTTTCTTTTTTTACAATTTAAAATTTTTTTTTTGTTCGGATTAATCCAAATTAATTATACATATTTCAATTATGGTGCTAGAACTCCAATTGTTCGCATTCTTTCCATCTCTTTCATTGCATATTCATTGCATGGTGTCTTGTCAGTAAGTTTTGAGCAATCGAGCTCCTCTTTTCTTAAACCCTTCAATGATCTGAAACGACTCAATGCGACATATGCCTGTCCTTTAGCAAATATTGCAGATCCGAGGTATGCAACAGCATGGTCCACTGTACATCGTTGTATTTTATGGACTGTGCAGGCCCAGCTGAGTATTAATGGGAGCTGTGTTCGCTCGATTGTTCCACAGTTTCGGAGTGCCTGAAACTGTACTGATTTCGGCTTGACTAAATGAATTCCATCTCTGCCAAAGTCAATACGAACAGATGGAATGTCAGTATCATGCGTCTGATCGCGACGGAATAAGGGCCAAACAATTTCAGTGATAGTGCCCATTGCACCATTCACAAGTCCTCGCTCTACGTGAATATTTGAGCGAAACATCACTCTCGCTTCGTTGAATATTCCCAACTTTTTTGTAAGTCTCCAGTCTTGTTGTTATCCCCTGACACAACATTATCCATGTTAACGTTGTCGGTGTTACTTGCCGCATTCATTAGCACATCCTGAGAAGGAATTCTGAAAACTCTAAGTTCTTGGGTTCGATAGTGTTCAAGGACGGCTGTGTTGTGTGCATCAACTTGTGCACGAGTTGGATTCTCTATCCAAATCAAAATCTCCAGATGCCTCTGTCAACACTTTTGACATCAATAGAGAAAAATGTGGGGCCTTCAACTCTCCAACGCGTAGAGCATTCAAAAGATCGACGAATGCTGTGTCGCCATGTTGTCGCACGTTTTCCGTTAACTCCACAAGAATTAGAAGTCTCTACAAATGAGTTGCCGGAATGAATCTAGCAGGCGGGTGGAACACTTGGGATCCTCGGATAGGTGGCAACTGAAATAAATCTCCAAAAACCGTAATATTGATGTCACCGAACGGTTCATTTTCCTTCTTTTTCAATTGGCGCCATCTAGAATCGATCATGCACAAAATTTCGTATGGAACCATGGAAATCTCATCGTTGAACAGGAATTCCACGGTCGGTCAATGCGCCAACTTTACCTGCTTTCTTACCATAGCAGAGATTTACCTGTTCTTTTAGTGCATTGAAAGTGAATGTTTTGCCAACTCCTGCACCTCCGGTGTCAAACATTCTGATGCGTCTCGGAGTTCCATTCATTTGTTCCTGGACACTGCGAGTAATGGTGTTTAATAGTTGTCGCTGTCGTAAATTCATTGCTCCACATACATTTTGGAACTGTTCGTTTGTCATCGCCTGTTCGGTAAATTCATTTTCATGTTCGGCCGGAACTAATTCTTCTGGGTTTTCAAGAAGATTGAAATCATGTGCCTGATTGAATGCAGTTTCAAGTTGTCTGTCTCTTGCACGATGTATTTCGAGGTATGATTTTTTTTGCCTCAATTGATCTTTTCGAGCAAGAAAAGCCTCCCGTGCATTGTTATGCTCATCAATCAATTCGTCTTCCGAGTAAAATGGTATATATTGTACAAGTAAGCTATAGAGATAATTTTCCGCTACAGAGATAATTAATTTTTTTCTACCATTTCAGTGTTGTTTGCTAGCTTGATGAATCTTCGGTTTGTTGGTTGCTCTTATTTTTCTGCATCAATGCCTTCTTCACTAGTTACCGCTTTTTTTCCATAAAATGGCTCAAAATTCATCGCAAATTCAAATAAGCACATATTTAGGAAATCATAACCCTGCTCTTGTTGCTTTGGTCTATTTGCGTATCGTTCAAATATGTTTAAGCAAAGTCCAACTGCCTTATTATCGTCAAATTTCAGCACTCGATATCGTTGATCGGGCTTTCTTGTATTTAAGAATACTGACTTTCTTGAACTTGAATGAAGTGGCAGGTGGCAGAGTCGATAAACACATTCTGATGCGGAAACTTGTCGCTCTTTCAAAATCCGCATACATGATTTGAAGATCTTTCTTGCAATGTTAGCTTCTTTGCGACGAATTTGACGAATAGCTTGAGCTACATCTTTGTTTACATCTGCTGGTTCCGTCTTTGAAATGTACTTGGCGATGTACTGGGCAATGGATTCATTTGATCCGGATGGTTGTATGTCCATATTTGCATTAAAAAACTTAAGAATTTGCTCATTATAATTATTGACCCATTTTTCATTCGTTGTCACGAGAATCACGAGAAAAAACAAATCGACATGTATGAGTATGGTGATGAATTTGATTGCGTTTGACGAGTGCTCGTAAATCTGGGTCTTCTACTTCACTTGGCAAGCGGCATGAAATCACTTGGTCGACATACGCATGTCCTTCTGGAATTTCAAAAGGTGGAGCGTTTTCAATCCATACGACAAGGTGGACATGTGGACTTCCCCGATTCTGAAACTCAATTCGTGTCAAAAAATCGATCACTTTTCTACCAAGAAGATTGTCATTTCGCTTGATCTGCTTTATGAAAGCATCGAAAAGCTTTGCGCATGTCAAGACAATTTAAGTCATTACAGCTCAAAGTAATAAACCAAGTTGGAGGACCAAGACAATGAATAAATGCAATCAATTCGTTGTGAGCTGTTCGCCAATATGATGCCGATCCTCTTAGATTCCTTAAATGTAAATGAAGGTCCTCGACAACACCTTCTGGTCCTCGTATAGCTCTCCCACATGCATTGATTGTCGACTGCACTCGAAGATGTTCAAACATAGAGAGTGCATAAAATAAATAATCACTTCTTTGAAAACAAGTATCCAAGACCAGAATTCCCTGCTGGAAATAATCTAATGGCGTGACTTTTACCGAGCGCTCTTCGTTCAAGCCACTGTTGCCATATGGGAAGGATGGAACCATTAAAATTCTTCGGCTTTCAGCTCTCGATTAACATTCACAATGTTATCCTTAGTTTTTCGAACAATTTCGTTAATGTTTCTACTTTCCTTGAATTCATCATTAACATCTGGCTGCTCGTGATCAATTGGCGCCATTACAGATGTTTGCACAGGAATGAAAGTTTGTACAGGCTCTGGTTGCAATTTATTTTCTTCATCTACCTGAATCGATTGATGCGCTTCTAAATATGGCTGCATTGGTACAATTCTTTCTTTGACGACAACATTGCTGACATTTATTGAAAATTGTGTACCGGCATTAGAATGCACAGTTCGGCGGATAGTACGAAGGAACTCGTCAATAGTATCGCATTCGATGGCTCATGCATTTCCATTTTGTGCTCCACTCTTTGCCTTCGGCCCACATGGATGGGAATCATTGAAATAAAATTTGCTGTTATAATTCTTGAGGCCATATGCACTGCCAGCAACAATCAAAAATCCAAGATTGTGTTCGGCGAACAGTGAGTTTATCGAAGCACGAATATTTAGGAAACTAATTCCATCATTTTCCCTGTCACATAAACTGCCATCGAGGCATTTACATCGTCATATTCAATGACAAAGGCATTGTCAAACATCAGAACGTCATGTCTTACAACATCAAGATTTCTGATCTCCAAATAGCCGCGGATATCAATTGGAAAGGAACCTGGTTGTTATTTAGTTTCGCAATCAATGCATTCGTAAAATCTATCGCCTTCAATAATGTTTCGATTTAAAACATTTGTATCCCATTGGATCGATGGTAGGATGGCAGCACGAATTAAATTTGCCACGACCATGGTGAAACATTGATGTCCAGCATGTCTGGATCGAAAGATTTTTTCATTTGTTTGGTTCCAGGAAGCACGCACGATTCGCGATAAATCATTTATTCGCATGTAGGCACTACGAGTTGAACCATCGGTAGCTCAGTTTTTAGGTTCACTTGGTCGTTGCTGCTTGGCTGGTATAACTCGGATGATATCCTGCGTATTTAATCGCGCAAATCGATTAACTCTAACATCCCTGTAGGGTGGGTTATTTGCAGTAAGCCAATCAAGTGCCTTGTAGACACGTTCCGGTGAAATATTATAATCTCTGGATACATTCAAGTTCTCCAGAGTTTCAGCCACTACAACAACTCCTATATCTGTGCTCGATCGAGGAAGCATTTCGGGTAGCATTTCGCTGAATTCAAAGATATTCAGAGCAAATAATGTTGCATGTCCTTTGAAACCGTATTGACCAAATCTTCCTTGAAATTTGATCACTTTGACATACGGAATGATACGCTGAAGCAAGTGCCGCAATTTCATCGGGAATATCACCTGGAAGCAAGTTATTCCAATACGCCTTGGATGGAGCAAGCCATTTTGAGCTCTTTAAGTGCGTATTGCATCGATGGCAAACAAGCAAAACATTTTTAGAGGAAAGTTCAGATGGCAAGTATGGCTTTGGCGAAATTAAATGATATTTTACTACCTGATTAGGGTAGCATTGTTTCTGGCACATATCACAGCACTTATCGCACTTATCACTTAAACAGAATTTATGGTTGAGTAAAAATCTGCCGCACAATTGTCACAATCTGTTTGGGGTTAGGAACCTAAACGTTTGAACTTTAATATATTCTGGTTGTAGAAAGCAACGCTGATAAACCATTTATCTAACAACAGTGACAGTTCATTAACTGCGTTGCACGCTACGGACCCCGACTGTTCATGATTCAAACTCAAGGAATCTTTTGAATATGTCTATGCTCTACGCGGCCTAGGCATAAAATATGGAGAAAACTGGCCAGACATGCTACCCAGACATGCATACTTAAACCGTTGAATAGTCTTAATACTTTAAGACTCAAACACATAAACACTTTGGATACTTCAAAATCAAAACACTCTTTGAACTCTTCAAGGTCCAACCCGGAATGAGGATTCTAGTTCCAGCCTGGGTTACCTAAATGAATCACTCAAGCAGACGACCCGTGTCAGGGCTTTAATAGATCTTGCCTCCATTTCTTGTTGACTTAACCGAATTAGTCCCACAGAGTCTTTAGCGTCCTCGTCATTTGTGCCAAAGCACTGAGGAACTTACCAATACTTAAGTGGATTGTTAGCAGCGTAATCCTTTTGTGATCACCTTACACCTATCTAGCACCAATTAATCAATTAAATATTAGCAAAAAAAAAAACAGCAATGTTAAATTACACAAATTTATTCAAGGAAAGTCAAATTAGTCAAAAAAGTCAAAATTTCCAAAAACAAACTGAAAGCAGGATGAACAATTTTAAAAAATCATAGCTGTCCTACTTCAAACGCCTTTTACGATACCTTTTTCCTTGAACATCAATGAAGCACGCATCTGCCTTGCCGAGCATTGCTGGTGCTGAGCACGCTAAGATTGGAAGGAATATAACCATTCTGCCACCGTTCGTTCACACCGAACATCTTCAAAGTGGGTCTGCTTTTACAGGTAATGGATACAATTTTACTATAGGCCCCTTAAATGTAGATACAACTATTTTCACTGTAACGACGCTCGTCAATCCAGCAGGTTCTGTATGAAGATCAACTACTCTTGCTAGTGGCCACTTTGGAGAATGGAGGATATCGAGGATATTGATGGAGAGACCTTAGATGGCAAAACTTCTCAAGCATGATTCCCTCAATTTTGTCCGTTTAAAGGGAATGCCCCATAAGAAGGCATTTTCGTGGGGGAACTAAGGATAGTTCTTTTTATCTACAAAATATTCAAAACGGGTACAAGTATCTACAAGTGTACATTTTGTATATGTTGACGTGCAAAATTGAAATTTGAGCATCGGTCATAACCTGTTTTGACTATATGAAGTTCCTCAGTTTTAAAATAACCCTGTTTTTCATGGGAGTTGGCCCCGTCTCCGAATTTTTGCTTTGTGTATTCCTTTCCCCAATTACTATAAATTCAATCTTTTTCTTCAAAGTTAAAGATTTGGTTCAATTTCACTCATTTTTCGCTTGATATGCTTAAAACGCAAAGAAATTGTGTGGCCTTTTCCGAATAACGCCAAATGCTTTGATTTTAAAGGACTTTTCTTAGGAACCGAAAGGTATATTTTTATACACAAACTTCGTTTTATGTCAGTTCATACGGGCATTTCAATAAAATAATGAAACGAGATTCTGCCCGCGTCCGATTACGGCGGCGTCCTATCAAGAGAGCTCCGTCACAACAAAATAAACGAATCGTTTGGCCCCAAAAATATTGTCCGTTGATTAAAAATGTCCGTTTATAGGATATCTGCCCTAAGAGGGCTTTCATGTTTTTCTTTTTTTTTACATTGAAATATTTTTTTTTATATATAATATTGCATTGTCTTCCAGTTCTGGGCTATGTTTAAAGTTTCAAGTCTGTAGCTCATCGGGAAGTTAGTTAACCAATTACAAGATTCTACCCGAACAGACAGACAAGAAAGCGACATAATAAAAACGTTATAAAAAGCATGATATATACTGAGTAAAATATCCATAGACTTTTATTTGATAATTTGTAAAATATATAAACAGGGTAATTAGTTTTGTTAATAATATATTTAATGTGTTTATCCCATTTCATATATTGTAAGCAAACATTACACGAAGGTATTTTGTAGATTCAACACTTTCTAATATTTTGTCATTTATTTCTGATTTCATTACTTGTGGGACACTATCAGTATAGTTTCCAAACCTGAGTTTGATTTGAAATTATTGTACGTTTGAAATGTGCAATAGTGAAGGTACAATATAAATTTAAGGAGGCGTGTTAAGAATATATGTAAACTTATATCTTACGTTGATAGTCATACAAGGTATTTTGCATGTAGTGTGCGATATTGTAGGGTTTATGTTAAAAATTATGTTAAATCTCGATGGGTACCGAGTTACACGCTGTCAAAGCATTTTTTACCCTGTAGAGGTTTTTGGCGTTTATTTCAGGAGTCCATGATAGGAAATCAATGAGTTGTAGCTTAATTATTTCCTTAAAGTCAGGCAAGTATTCGCCGATCAAAAAGAATTGTCATATCTGCTACCGTTGTAAAAAAAAATCGCCTACAAGCAATTATTTTTATTTTCAACAATAACAAAGACCAATTCATTTCCCACAATTGCTTGATGAAGAGTTACCGTGTATTACAAGTGGGAGTGGCAGTTTTCGTATGATCAAAATTTTTATTGTTTTATGATGGCAAGAAAATTTGTGCGAATGAACAATCTTACACACGGAAAAAAATGATTTGTTTTATATATTTTTTTTTTTTTTTTGAAACGGTAACAGATAGGACAATTATTTTTGAATGGCAAATATTTGGCTGACTTTTAGGAATTAATTAAGTTAGAATACATTGATATCCTATCATGGACTGCTGAAAAAATGACAAAAACCTCTATAGGGTAAAAAATGCTTTGACAGCGTGTAACTCGGTACCCATCGAGATTTAACATAATTTTTGACATAAACCCTACAATATCGCACACTACATGCAAAATATCCTGTATAACTATCAACGTAAAATATAAGTTTACATATATTCTTAACACGCCTCCTTAAATTTGTATTGTACCTTCACTATTACACATTTCAAACGTACAATAATTTCAAATCAAACTCAACATACACCGGAACTTTTGAAATTTTTCTCTGCATAGGAATTTTGTGAAAATATCAGCAATATTATTATTTGAATTTATCTCAATTGCATTTATTACAATATCTTTTACATATTCATTTACATAATGATAGTGAATCTCTAAGTGCTTTGAATTCTTTGTTAAATTTCCATATCTTGCTATATTCAGCGCACCAGAATTTTCCTCATATACATATATCACTCAATTTTATTCAATTTACATCAAATACTTTCAATAATTTCCTTACAAATATTAATTTACTTACAGCTTCCGACAAAGCTACAAATTCAGCAAATGTCGAAGCATTTGTTACACTTTTTTGTTTTCTTGATTTCCAATATACTACTGTGGCCGATGTGCCACCATCATACCTTGGCGGATGAGCCAACTTGTATAAACAATTAATAATAAATAAATATATCTACAGAGTTCTACTTGTTTATTTTACATTCTAAATATGCTTTTTTATTGAACTCAGTAGTCAATTGATTGTAATTTAGCTTTAACTGTTTAAAAATGTTAGGGAATAATTAAGTCAGTCTGACTGGCAGACGTAATAAATAAATAATCTTATTTTAATTTTAATTTTATAATAATAACTAGAACTTATAATATAACATTTTATTGTGTGTTATTGTTTAATAAATCATTTCATGTTGCGAACTTATTGTGTTTAAATTAAATAATAACAATTATTGGAGTTTGGGATTGATTCCCACAATTGGTGACCCCGATAAAAGGACAAAAGGACAATAATTTCAAAGTGAAGTGAAATTTATTAAAATTACAGCAAATTGATCAAAGTGCTAGGAATCACATGCTATCAAATGTTAAAATCTATAAATTAATAATTTCGAGTTGAATTTGTTGAAAATCCGTGAGAAATGTTTCAGTGAATTTTCGTTTGTTGAGTTTCGCCTAACTTAATTTAAAATTTTTACAAAGCTTAAACTATTTGTCCATTGTTGCCATTAATTTATAACTTTCTGTGATTACAATATATCAAACATGAATTAATAAATAAAGTGATTAACTTATAATTGAAAATGCATATAATAATAAACACATACATTCAGTGGAATTAACTAAGAATATTTATAACAGTGAAAATATTCAATGGACAAATTATGTGAACAAAAAATAAAATAAATGACAAAAATTACGATTATTAAATGAAAATAATTATACAACAATTCAATAATTTAATAAGCAATTAAAATTAAATAAATAAATATATTTCCTAGTGGAAATCACTATTCGAAATTAAGTAAATGTTATTATATAAAAATTAGAATCCTAGAGAAGATGCAAGCTGATCCTAAGAAGATACAACCTGGAAAATATTCTTTTAAAAATTGTTGAGTGAGTTTGAACTCATTTATTTGGTTGCCAAATTTGTTTTACCAGGATTTTTTAAATAACATAGACCTGGTTATTAATAAACTATTATCACAGATAGAGCACTTTGTGCTGCAAACATTACATCAGAGACAACTAAACTCAACCATGCAGTGTCACATCTCGGTACCCAATTTGGTTCTGAGGTTAGGGATCTTGTCCTCAATCCTCCACATTTAAATCCCTATACAGTTCTTAAGGATGAACTAATTAAACGTTTATGAGAAACACAAGCATCAAAAACTAAGAAGCTAATTGAAGATGAGTTAATAGAAGACCAACGTCCTTCTCAATTTATGAGAAGGTTAAGAAATCTAGGGGGATCCTCTGTAACTGAAGATCTTATCAAAATATGTGGATGTCTCGTCTTCCAGCTTTAGTTCAAGCTATCCTTGCTTCACATAAGAATTTGAATTTAGATACTGAAGCAGATCATGCAGATTCCATTTTTGATTCAACCAAGCTGCAACCAACTCAAATTCATCAATTAAATACTGCTACAAATAAGGAAGATAATGAGAATCATATGACTTTGAAATTAGCACAATTAAATCTACAAATCAGAGCTATACATCAAGACCACAGACAATCCAGATGTCTCATTCCCCTACAACGAGTTGGCACCCGATTTTGAAAGCTCTTTTCAGGAGCTTTCACCAAATCGTTGTTGGGAATGTGAAACTTTGAAGAGCTTGCTCTCTTCCAAGTTTCATTTTTTCTAAGGGTGAAAACCGGTTTTGAATTTATTTCATAGATCGCAATGATCTATGAAATAAATTCAAAACCGGTTATATATGTACGTAACTACACACACTATCAAAGGGATTGTTGGCAGTGTGTTGGTACATAAATTCATTAGCTAATTTTTCAAAAATTAGAATGGAATTTTGTTTGCCAACAACAACAACAATCCCTCTGCTCGGGTTAAGGGACTTTTAGTTTAGACTTTTAGATTATGTTAAATGGTAAGTTTATTTATGAATTAAAGATGACAGGACATTATAGTTTCCGGGAACCATAAATTAATAAATTTTCTTCCGGAGTTTAGGGGCCTTTTACGAAAAAAATTTGAATTTTCAGCGGTTTTTTGCCCGTCTAAACCAAGTTTCCTAGAGGGTTCATATGTATGACAGACCCCCTTATTTTTCTATTTGCTAAGTTTTCCTGCTACACAATTTTTCAGTGAATTGAGTTTTTAAAGGTGTCGAGGCCAAAGCTGGGAAATATAATAAAATTAAGATTTTGCTTGTAGCGGCGAAACTAACGATCCTAGGGGGTTCATATGTATAACTGACCCCCATTATTTCTACATTTTCTAACTTTTTTTCATAAATCACATTTCTCTTAATCGATTTTCTTAAGGTATGCATACAAAAGTTGGGAAAAATGCCAAATTTCAGATTTTTAATTTATAACAATTGTTTGCTCCTAACAGCTAAACTTAGTGTCCTAGAGGGTTCATATCTATGACTGACCCCCATTGTTTTTCTTTTTTCTATCTTTTCTTTCGAAACAAATTTTCTCTAAATTGAGATTTTGAAGGAGTGCAGACAAAAATTGGGATATATGATTCAATTCAAATTTTGAATTTTGAGCAGTTTTTTGCTATTAGCGGATAAACTAAGCGTCCCGGAGGGTTCATATTTATGACCAGCCCCCATTATTTAGTTATTTCCTAACTTTTTTCCATAAACCACCTTTCTCTATTGTGAAAAGTATTTATAAAAAAGTTAGGAAATAACAAAATTCAGATTTTCGATAATTTTCTTATAAATTAATAAAATTTCGTACTAATGATGAATTAATTGAATGATTATTCAAAATTGTCTTATGACTTTCAGATATATACTCGTTATCATCATAAATAAAAATTTAAAGTTGTAAATAGTATAAAAAACATAAAATCCCATGATAACAAAATGTTATTATTAACTTATTTTCATAATAATCTATGAATTGTTTCGCATATACACACTTTCCTTAATTTGTGTATGTTAAACTAATCATTTTTAATGAAGTGTTATGGAAAAATGAACAATAATAACAAAATAATATATCTATTAATTTAATATATGTATATAAATAATAACATATAATGTATTATTTCCAGTAGTACCTTAGTCTCTTAAATAACTAAATATTTTTCGAAAATACATAAATAGCAGTGAATAGTTATCATTTTCTCGTTAAGATGTTATTAATAAGGAATTAAAAAATATGCACCATTTTCTATTTATCGACTTTGTTTTTATTTGAATTTTTGATTATCAATATAAATAATTGAGATACTATTTGTTAACGTATAAGAAAACCGGACAATTTCGGGAAAAGCGGGCAAAATATGCAAATGTATTTATTTTTCAAGTTAAATAGATTTGCATATGGTTCTACCAAATCAATAAATACAACCACGATAAACATGTTTTAAGTTTATCAAATGAAACTTCAACTTACAATAACAAATTTTAAATAAATGAATAAATATTATTGAAAAAGATTTAAAACTCAAACAATATTTAATGCCCATTAAATGCTATATGTATCTCAATCATTAGAAATTTGAAAATCTGAAAAATTTTCCATTTCCTTCAATCATTGTAACCATTTTCAGAAGAATATTATCAAATTATGAATAATAATAATAATATGAAAGCATTATTGATGTAAGTTCATTCAAATAATTAAGGGAAAAGTAAATACCATTAATAACTATCAAAAGTTATTTCACAGATTTCAAAAATCTCCCGTTTTCCGGAAATATTCGGAAAATAGTGATTTTTATGTTTTATTAAATTTCATTTGCATAGTTTATTCCCACAATTAATCAAAATTACCAATACATACAAAAATTTCCATTTTCAAAACAAAAAATAGAAATTTTTGAATGTTTTTACGTGTACGTGAGTAAATTATACTCACGAATATACACACTCAAACAATTTCTGTTTGTGTGAGGGAAACGAAAATTTCAGAAAATGAAATTTGTGTCCCATTTCCGAAATTTTGGTTTACCCCCCCTTTCTTTCTTATTTCTACGACCCCTTCCCCATATTAATATCAAACTAGTTGACATCAACTAACAGACAAATTTCGCTCTCAGAGCGCATAAAACATGCACTCACCAAAAGCTCTTTGTCTGACAGTTGGTGTCTGCTAGTTTGGAATTTTTGGTGCCGACACGTTGTATGGGAATGAGACATCTGGATTTGTCTGTGTCAAGGCCTTCAAGAACTTAAAACTAAACAAAAATTTGAAGGGAATAATATTTCAACTTGGAGAGCTCGTGATAGAATAGGAATAAATCCCGTTCACCATCAAGATCAAGACCTAACTTTAATGAACCACCACCTGGTCTATGGAACCAATGCTATAAAATGTAAAGACCCTTGCAATTTTAATGGAAACAAGGAAAACTAAGATTGTTGTCAACTTCGACGACCACTAACAACTACTGCAAAACGCGTCGTCTTTTCATTTATGATAGAAATTCTATTAAAGAATATTTAATCGATACTGGAGCAGATTTAATCGTCTTTCCTTGCAAACTTGTCCGAAAACCTCTCAAGCAAACTACCTTTAGTTTGACTGCAGTTAATGGAACCTTCATCAATACTTATGGTTTTACTTCTCTATCTTTAAACTTGGGTTTAAAAAGGGACTTTCCTTGGAATTTTGTTATTGCCGATATTCCAAAACCTATTATCGGAGCAGATTTCCTTGCTCATTATGGACTATTGATTGATTTGAAAAATAAACAACTAATTGATATTAAAACTATTTTGAAAACTTTTGGAAAACTTACCAACTACACTGAATCTACCATCAAATTAATTACCCTACCGAAATCATCTCCTTACTACAACTTGCTTTCAAATTATTCGGATATCACCTGACCTGAAGGAAAAGCTCCATCGGTAAAATATAACATTAAGAATTTGATTCATACGACACCTGGACCACCTGTAACTTGTCAACCTAGAAGACATCTGCCTGAAAAATTCTCTATTGCTAAGAAACAATTTGAAACCATGATGCAACTTGGTATTACTAGACCATCCTCTTCAAGTTGGGCTTCCCCATTACATCTAGTTCCCGAAAAAGATGATGACTGGACACCTTGTGGGGATTATCGTGCTCTTAACGCAAGAAAAATTCCAGACCGATATCCCATTAAACATCTTCATGACTTCACTCACAATTTATCCAATAAGTCAATTTTTGCAAAAATAGACTTAACGAAGGCATATCACCAAATACCTGCAGAAGAAGAACACATAAGCAAGACTGCTATCCCAACACCTTTTGGACTTTTCGAGTTTCCATACATGAGTTTTGGTCTTCGAAATGCAGCACCAACTTTTCAAAGATTTATTGATGAAGTTTTAAGAGGATTCTGTTTTGCATATCAGGATGATATCCTCATTGCATCATCCAGTCCTGAAGAACATTTCTCAAATCTTCATTCAGTTTTTGAACTATTTCAAAAATTTGGAGTAGTCATCAATTTATCCAAGACAATATTGGAGGCAACTGAATCCATTCCTTGGATTCCAAATTACTAAAAAGGGAATTTCTCCGTTAAAAGAAAGAGTTGACGTCATTTTAAAATACCCTAATTATTCTACAGCCAAAGAGTTAAGAAGATTCCTTGGAATTGTAAGTTTCTATAGGAAGTGCATTCCTCATGCTGCACATGTTCAAAGTTCACTTAATGAACTTTTAAAGGGAAGTCTTAAAGGAAAGGATACAATTGTTTGGAATGAAATAGCTAAAAAAGATTTCATAAGGATCAAAAACAAATTAGCACAAGCCACGCTGCTGGCCCATCCTTCAAACACTGCTAGAAGATCAATCTTTTGCGATGCATCAAATACCTCAATAGGACCAGTCATCCAAAAATGGTTAAATGGAAATTGGCAACCCTTAGGTAGCTTGTCGAAAAAGTTGAATGATATAGAACGGAATAATAGTGCTTTTGACCGTGAGTTTCTAGCTATTTATCGAGCAATTAAACATTTTCAATATATGCTCGAGGCTCAAGACTTCACTATTTTTACGGATCATAAGCCTTTAATTTTTGCCTTTAAGCAAAATCTTAACAAGGCTTCTCCTAGACAAGCTAGACAACTGGACTTTATAAGTCAATTTTCCACTGACATTTAATATACATATATCCGGGAAGGAAAACCTTGTCGCTGATTCATTAGCCGCGTTTTATTATGAACAAGATCTATATGGATCACGAGCGTAATAGATTTTTCAAATGTATTCCAACAACAACACGTGATCCGGATAGCTATCAAGATCACGTGTTGTTGTTGGAATACATTTGAAAAATCTATTACGTTCGTGATCCATATAGATCTTGTTCATAATAAAACGCGGCTATTGTCAAGAATTGAATCTATTGCCAAAATTTTAAATTATTCAGCTCTCTCTAAATCTCAAGAAGAAGATGAGGAACTAAAACATTTTCTTCACTCAAATTCAAGTTCCCTTGTTTTTAAAAAATTCAAATTACCAGGTTTGCAAGAAGATATTTATTGTGACACCACAACCACTGTTATAAGACCTTTTATAACAAAACCTTTCAGAGAAATTGTTTTTAATTCTATTCATGAACTATCTCATCCAGGAGTTGGAACAACAACAAAATTAGTTACTGAACGTTTTGTTTGGCCATCTATTAAAAAGGATTGCCGAGAATTAACTAAATAAAGTCTATTTTGTCAAAGATCAAATATAACACGACATGTACGCTCTCCGACTGGAAGCTTTTTGCCACCCAGTTCCCGATTTCAGCATGTACATAATTGTACTACCTCCTTCTGATGCAATAAAATGCGCAGCTATCACCAAAAAACACTTTTATTGTTACAATCCAGATGGATGCCAAAAGGGTACTGACGCAGAGAGCAAAAAGAATTTGCATCCAAGCAAATGAGATGCGCTCCGGAACACCGGTACTGTGTATCGAACACACACATTTACAACACGCCCCCTTGTTCGATCACATTTACATTAAATTCTTTTTTGCACTTCGCTCAGTTACATACATTCTACTATAGTTTTTCCATAATATACATTTTTTTGATTTCCAAGAGCAAAATTGTAACATTTTATCAAAAAATTTCAAAAAAGGATGATAAAAATATTATCTTTAATTTTAATATAAAAGTCCTATGCATGAAATAAATTTTTCCAATTGAGGGGCTGGTACAGCCTTGGTGAGTGGATCGGCTAGCATGTGGTTTGCTGGGACATGGTAGAATTCAACTTTATTTTCATCGATGCTTTCCTTTATAAAATGGTGTTTCGCGCAAACATGCCTGGTGTTCCTGGAAAAGTTGCTATTTTTAGCTAAATCCACTGCACCCTTGTTGTCGCAATGAACTCGGATTGGGCTAATTGCTCCTTGTACTTGTAGTTCTAGGGCTAAACCTCTTAACCATAGTGCTTCTACCGTAGCTGATGCAAGTGATTGGTACTCTGCTACTGTAGTAGATGTTGCGACCGTAGGTTGCTTCCTTGAGTGCCAAGATACTGCTCCACCTTGTAGAAGAAACACATAGCCAGTGATGGACTTGCCATCAGCGAGATCAGAAACCCAAGTTGAATCACAGTAACCTTCCAAGTGTTGGTTACCTTTCTTCGAGAAACACAATTTAAGATTTTTAGTTTTCTGTAAGTATCTCAGTATTCTCTTCAGCGATTTCCAGTGTGTCTCTCCGTAGTTTGTGTTGAAGCGGCTCATTGTACTGACGGCATAAGCTAGGTCAGGTCTGGTCATCTGCAGCAAGTACATTAAAGATCCTACGACGTTTTGGTAGGGGATCTTGCTCATGGCTACAAGTTGTTCTCTTGATTTGGGAGACGTATCCGGGGACAAAATAGAACCAGGGTCCATTGGTGTATTGCACGGATTACATTCGGTCATGCCATAGTCTTCTAGGATTCGTGTTATATAATCACTTTGGTCCATACATAATGTTCCTTCGGCTGTGTTCCTTGATATATTTACATTAAAACATCTTTTGATGTCACCCAAGTCCTTAAGGGCCAAGCATTTCTTGAGTGCAATTATAAGTTCTTGGATTAAGTTGCTGCTACTTGCGAAAACCAGAAGATCATCTACAAAGATAGAAACTATAATAATTTTGCCACCGTGGAAATTCACATAGACACATCTGTCATGGTTGCATTGCTCGAGTCCTAGATCCTTTAGTATTTTATCTAATTTGATGTTCCATACTCTACCGCTTTGTTTAAGCCCGTATATGGCTTTTGATAGCTTACATACCATATTTGGATGGTGAGGATCAACATATCCAATGGGCTGCTCTATATAAACTTCTTGTTCTAGGTCCCCTTGTAAGAAGGCAGACTCGACGTCTAAGTGTCTGATTTCTAGGTCCAAGTTAACGGCATGAGCGAAAAGGACTCGAAGGGTGGTATGGGCGACGACTGGTGAGTAAGTCTCCTCAAAATCTACGCCAGCTTGTTGTGTAAAGCCTCTTGCGACCAATCGAGCTTTGTAGCGAATTTCATTGTTGGATTCGAGTTTGCGTTTAAAAACCCACTTCGTCGAGACGATATTTGCACCTGTCGGCAAGTTGACTAGCGTCCAGGTACAGTTGCGAGAGATGGAGTCCATTTCTTGTTCCATCGCTTTGATCCAAAGAGGTGCTTCTTCGCTGTGAATGGCTTCATTGTAGTCTTTGGGTTCATGGTCATGGATCTGGTCAATGCTTTTGCTCTTGTTTGGCTTAATAGAAGTTGTTGAGAGGAGCGCTTTTGGCTTTCTGTTCTCAGTTAGTAGGTAATCGTTGAATTTGGTAGGTAATGCTGTCATTCTAGTGGGTCTGTTGTTGCGCGGTACAGATTTGCTACTTGTTGACAAACGTTTGATGACCTTATCACTCGTTTTGGGCTGCTCGTCATCTGAAAGTGAAATGACATTATCGCTGCTTTGGGAAAGTTGTGTTGATTGATCTAGTTCTGGGGCATTTGAAGGTGTTGGCTCCACATGACTATGATTTTTGGCTGCTTGTTCCTTGAGAATATTGACATTGTCTGGGTGTCTGTTCTTTGAAGGTTGGGTAGTATCACTTTCTGGTTCGTCGTCGTCGGATTCATAGATTGTAACAGGTTTGTTTACCTCTTTCAGTGAATTCTCTTGTGTGGGTGAACTGTTTTCTTCAAAGAAAATTACGTCCCTACTAAGAATGACCTTGTGGGCTGATGAGTCCCATATTTTATATCCTTTATGGTCGGTGCAGTAACCGATGAAGATGCCACTTCGCGCCTTTGGGTCCATTTTAGCCCTCTTTTGATCCGGTACATGATACATGACCTTGCACCCAAAAGTTCTAAGGTAGGAAATATCGGGTTTCATACCTGTCCACATCTCTTCAGGCGTTTTGCCTCCTAATACAGCTTTTGGCGTTCGATTGTTGATATGGGCAGCGGTGGATACAGCTTCTGCCCAGAAACCTTTTCTCAGTCCCGAGTCTTGGATCATGCATCTGGCTTTATCTAAGAGGGTCCTATTGAGGCGTTCGGCACGACCGTTTTGTTGGGGGTTTCCTGCTATACTGCACCTGTGTTGGATGCCAGATTCGGCCATAAGCTTGTCCATCTTTGCGTTGATGTACTCTGTCCCATTGTCTGATTGGATGGATTTGATTGTACACCCAGTTTGATTTTCTACAAGATTTTTATAGTGTACAAAATATTCAAAAACTTGATCTTTTGTTTTTAAAAAATACACAATAGCTTTTCTACTGAAGTCATCTAGAAAGGTTAAGATGTAGGATGAGTTACCATTTGATTTCGGGCTGACATAGCATAGGTCAGTGTGCACCACTTCTAAGAGGTGCCTTGCTCTTTTCTCGTTTAACTTAAAAGGTTTTTTACACATTTTTCCTGATAAACATGCGTCACATTTTGTTAACTCTGCTCCTCTTTTTAATTGTATACCTGTGGCTGCTGTAGCACTCAACTGTTTTATCGAAGTTGTATTTAAGTGCGCAAGACGCCTATGCCATAGGTTAATATCCAGAGGTTCCACTGCTGCAAGAGCCATCTGAGAAGCCTTCGTAGGTCCTACTTTACCCACGTAGTCCACCTTATAGACGCCACCTACAAGATTTGCCGCTAAGACTACCTTCTTGGTTGCATCCATAACCTTGCAGCTATCCCCTGTAAAGTCTGCGCTCAAGTTCTTTTTGCCAATCTGGCTTACTGAAATCAAATTTGCCGTTAGTTGCGGTACAAACAGAACATTTACTAAGGTTATCCTTGTGCCACGTGGTGACAGTAACTCAACTTCACCTTCTCCTAGTACAGACAGCTTGCTCCCGTTTGCCACTGTTATGTAAAGAAATTTTGACTTACGCATGCTTAAGAATTTGTCCCGATCGTTGCACATATGTCGGGATGCGCCAGAGTCGATGATCCAATCATTTTTGTCTGCTCCGCTACCGGCTGCCAGGCTGATAAAAGTATAAGCTGCAATGTGCGTGTCGATCTGCTCGTATGAACTGCCTGGAACTTCTTCGCCATGTGAGTTTGCGTTGTCTGTGTCCGCAAGGTTGGCTTGATATTGCGCGTGCCGGTGTTGAAGAGGACAATCCTTTGCCACGTGACCAAGACGGTTACATCTAAAACAGCGTACATGTGAGAGAGTTCTTGTCGCGCCAAAAATGCCACCACTCGTTCTGTTCCCGCCAAAATTACTACCACTCGTTCTGTTCCCACCAAAATTACCACCACTCGTTCTGTTCCTAGACGACGAACCAGCACGTCCATAACTTTTGCTAAACAAAGCAGAATTCTCAGATTCCCGCGCTTTGTTTGCCCAATGGACTTTTGTTAATATTTTTTCTTTTATGTTTGATGATGTAATCTCTGTATCGGGTAAACTTTCAAGAGCCATACGCATCGGCTCATACTCCGCCGGTAGACCACCTAGCATAATGCATGCTGCAAAGTCATCTCCAAGATCTTTTCCGATGTCCTTCAATTTTTGGTGCGTGGTGGTGATTTTATCAATGTATTCATCAGTCGAATTGTAGTCAGTTAATTTGATTTGGGTGTACTCGATAATAAGACTCGTTTTCCTGTACATGCTTTTACTTGCGTACGTGTTCTTTAATTTTTCCCACATTTCTTTGGGAGCCGTTATACCCCTTATATGGCTTAGTACCACGTGATCCACTGCAAGGATTATTTTTGATTTTGCCAGACGCATCTTAGTTGGATCCGTACTAACTGTTGTCGAACCTTCTGGCACCTCAATTGTGTCAAACACGTCCTCATGCTCCAGATAGGCTTGCATTTTCAGAGCCCAATCGTTATAATTTTCAGCTCCGGACAAAAGTTCTATGCTCTGAAGCATGGACAAATTTTTCCCACGTGTCACTGACATTATGTATTTTTTCTAGAATATTCAAATTCTAACTGTAGACACTCTTTATATAATTTTTCTTCGCACGTGCTGTTGACTGGAAAAATTTAACTTTATAACTTTTTGACTCCTTTTTAATTATTCATCACTGCACGTGGTCTGGGCCCATAACCTGATGCAATAAAATGCGCAGCTATCACCAAAAAACACTTTTATTGTTACAATCCAGATGGATGCCAAAAGGGTACTGACGCAGAGAGCAAAAAGAATTTGCATCCAAGCAAATGAGATGCGCTCCGGAACACCGGTACTGTGTATCGAACACACACATTTACAACACCTTCAAACAACAAAAGGTATTGTATAACTTGCATTGACAGGTTTACAAGATGGCCAGAGGTATTTCCTTTAGAAAATCAGGATGCTGAGAGCATTGCAGAAGCTTTTTACTCTGGATGGATTTGTAGATTTGGAACACCACTTTATGTTACAACAGATAGAGGACGACAATTCGAATCTCTTTTATTCCAATCACTCAATGAGTTGACTGGGACAACTCATTTTAAAACAACTTCATATCATCCCCAGTCAAATGGGATTATTGAACGGTTTCACCGACGACTCAAAAATGCAATTAAATGCTACAATTTTACTTGGAATTAGAGCATCTTTTAAAGAAGAACTAAAATCAACTCCTGCAGAACTTTTATACGGAGAACCTGTCAGGCTTCCTGGACAATTTCTGACAGAAACTGCTAATTTAAAGGATGATCAAGAAAATTTTGTCACAAATTTAAAACAGTAATGGAAATGCTACGACCAGTAACACCAAAACTTCACGGCACCAGCAAGCCTTTCATTTTTAAGGAACTGAAAAAGTTTTCGCACGTTTTTATCAGAAATGATTCAAGTACCAAAACAGTTCAACCAGCATACCATGGACCTTTTGCAGTTTTGAAAAGGAATGATAAAACTTTTGAAGTAAACGTTAATGGAAAAACTAACATAATTTCAATTGATCGACATTAACTTGCATACATTTTAAATAATTCTAACGTTGAAAATATTCAAAATGCATCAATTATTTCTGAGTTTAATCTTGCTGTCTGATTTTTAAATGTAGATTTACAACAGGCAATAGAAATCATTTCTAGAAAGAGAGTAACTTTTTCATCATGAGTTTTCGTCTTATGGACTGGCAAGGGGGTACTGTGGCGGATGTGCCACCATCATACCTTGGCGGATGAGCCAACTTGTATAAACAATTAATAATAAATAAATATAAACAATTAATAATAAATAAATAAATCTACTGAGTTGTGATCTACTAGTTTAATTTACATTCTTAATAGGCTTTTTTATTGAACTCAGTAGTCAATTGATTGTAATTTAGGTTTAACTGTTTAAAAATGTTAGGGGATAATTAAGTCAGTCTTACTGGCAGACGCAATACTACATTATCAAAAACTCTTTTATTAACTATTAATTATTACAAAACCAGTTGTTGATTTTCTATCATTATTGTCGCCTGCCCAATCGGCATCAACATAACAATTAATAAAATGTACTTTTTCTTTTCTTTTAAACATTAATTTTAAATCTTTAGTTAAATATAAGTATTTCAATATTCTTAAAGCATATTTAAAGTGTGTTTCGCTATAGCAATTTTGAGATCTGCTCAAATAAATAACACCAAAACATGTATCAGGCCTTGCAGCCGAACTTATACACTCAGGTGCAAAAAAACGCAACATTTAGTTTTTTCGGCATATCTTTTGATTCACTTTCTGAAAATTGTCTTTATATTTTACGTAACATTCTCAAAAAAACTACTTTGCATCACCATACCTTAATGGTTTTTTCGGCTAAGGAATCATTAAAAATATTTAAAACATCTAAAACATTAAAAAGGTTTAATTTTTTGTTTTAAAAGTTTATTGTTTTTTGAATAACTATAGTCAACTAAATATGGTGTGTTATCCAAGGGCGGGTGCACGGATGACAGCCTCTAAACGTCTTTTGATGCCCGATATAATATGCAGGACGTAATCCTGACTGATTTGCTTCCATTCCTCCTTTAGGACCTCCATCATCAATTTAAGCGTGTCCGGAGCTGTAAGACGTGCTCTAACACGGTATTTCAGCATGTCCCAGACATGTTCGATCGGGTCCAGATCTGGCGATCGAGCAGGGCACTCCAGCCTTTCGATTCCCTGATTCTCAAGGAACTCTGTTACCCGATTAGCTCTGTGCGGCCTTGTATTATCATCCATAGAGATGAAGTTTCTTTCCTGATTAGTGATGATCGGAAAGACATGTGATGCCAAGATGTCATCCACGTAACGCTGTGCAGATAGCGATCCGTTTTTCACTACAACGAGTTCCGTACGGCGTTTCAAAGGAATGGCTGCCCAGTCCTTTACGGAGCCCCCTCGGAAAAGCACCCTTGGAAAAAGGGTGCACTCAGCAAATCACTCAGCAAAAAGAATAAATTGATAATTGAATTGATAATTTAAAAATAAAGAAATTTGTTTCAGTTAAAATTTTTCCAATTACAAAACTCATTGTTCTGCAGGTAGTTTTAAGTCGCTTTGAAATTTGCATTGAAATTGAACATTTTTTTTAAATTTTAAATTTTAATTTGAATTGAAATTGAAAATTTTAAAGCGACTTAAAACTACCTGCAGAACAATGAGTTTTGTAATTGGAAAAATTTTGACTGAAACAAATTTCCTTATTTTTAAAGGAAACCAAGGAAAACTATATGTTGCGTTTTTTTGCACCTGGTGTAGTATATATAAGTTCTCACACATTTTAATTCGCTTAAGACTGTGTGCTAATCGACGGCACTTTCATACAACTGACATTTTGATTGGCATTATATCAAAGTCACATTTTCGAAAGGTTCTTGTCTCCGAAAATGCCAACTTTATATTGGCACTTTATTGTTCCGTTCAGGGATAGTTTCAAAACAAAACGGAAACGTCACATGAATGCAGGAAAAAACGTAAATATTTTAATATATTCTTGAAGTAATATAAGATAATAGTTTTTTTCAGTTTTAGTAACAAGCGAAGGTATCAAATGTCAAAAAAGTTCGAACTTCAATTCCAAATGTCGTTCTAAAGGTTATGCCGTCGATTAGCACACAATCTTAGTAACAGTTTCCACAGCTGGGAAATTTGTGGCATTATCCTTGTAGAGATCCTAAAAAGAAATTGAGTTAATTTTGTGTTTATCAATAATATACTTGAAATATTTACAATATTAATTGCAGATGTCGCTTTTGGAACTATTTTTCCTTTTTTTGTTTGATCTATATCTTTTTTTTTTTTAAATGTGCTGAACAAATCACAATTTTTTTTGTTATTGTAAGATCCGGGCGATTGATTACTTCCTTCCATTTATTTCTTAAATCCTCGTTTTTAGAGACTATTGTAAAAAAATAAGTAAAAATTAATCAAATAATGCTCCTGCTAGAAACAAAATTTGTGTTTTCATGACATCAACAAACAAACCGTCACAAAACCACAACAAGCAACATGGCTGCCAAAATTTTCGATTCATCCATGTCGCGTATTTGTTTCAAAATCAATCCCCTTATGCCCAATTTCACACTCTTAAATTATTAAAAGACAATTTTGGGATATGATACTAAAATTTAAAATTAACTCACTTGTGATAATGTGTCTCTTGCCGAGATTTCGAAAAATTATTTTCGCACACTGCAACACAACACTTCATTCTGTGAATTTAAGGATTTAGGGTGTGCGCGAAACCATGCTAATTCTAAATCTAATTCATTGGAATTTCACTGGAATCGTTCCAATGAATTAGAATGAATTAGACAGGCTGTGCGAATTGGTTTGCTGGGCTGAATTTTGGCATCTGGAATTTGATGTTGTAGAAATTCGTTTTAGGAAATTATTATATGTTTAAAATTAAAATCAACATGAAATTATTTATACTATTATTAATTGAATCTTTGTTAAAAAACTTTAACTTAAAATTCTCTTATTTACAAATTCAAAAGACGCGCCAATCTAAAAATTCAAGAGAACAACAACAAAATTTAGACTCCTTCGAATTTGTTTAGCATGCTCGGAATATCACTAAATGAAGAAGCACTAGAATGAGCCAATTCGGCACCATTCAGATCGTTTCGCACACGGCCTTAATAGAAAATATACCTGAAACACTTACAATAATCACTTTATTCACATTCAAATTTTCAATGTATCTTACTCAAAAACCCTGTATTTTTTCACTTATGTAGTCATATGGACAGAGAAATCATGCTAACAGTGTTATAACGTGGACAGCGTGCACGGATATATATGCATACACCGTTAGCGTGATCGTTCGTGCGTCCCTGAAATGACTTGTTCGATGACTCCGCGGAAATATGCGAGGAGACGCTCTTAGTTTTTGGATTTTCGCTGGGAGAAGAGTTCAGACTAGTGTTGTATTAAGCTGATGTAAATTAAGAGACCAATAAAAGAAAACTGGAGAAAGATTATAAATCAAAAGTGGGATTCACTTAACGTGCCTTTGCTGCCATTTGAAGAAACTTAGTTTCCTGAAATATTCCTGTTCGTTTCTGCTGTAGTGATCTGCAGAATATAAAACGTGTTGCCGCCATCTTTAAGAATTATATTCCTGAGGTATTCCTGTTTGTTCCTGCTGTAGTGGTCTGCAGAATATAAAACGTGCTGCTGCCATCTTCTAAAATTCTGTTTCTGAAATTGCTTTTGTCTCTGCTGAATTAAAGTGTAGAATGAGTCGGGCAACAAAAAACCACATGCTTGCTGCCCCGCAGGCACATGAAGGAGATGTTCCAGATAACGTTACTTTGGCGCAGATTAGAGTGTGATACGAAGCCCATGTGCAACATGATGCTGGTAATGTTGATGACACCCTAACATCAGAAGCGCAAATTGAGCAATCTGAAGCACCTGCTACCCCCTTGCCTAACGAAACCTCTGTCATGTGCGTAAATGCTGACAACACCGATGTAGAGATGGATGCTCAACTGAATACATGAATACATGACCTGATGGGTCATGTTTATAAGAATTGTCCAAATCGACCATCAACAACTGCTGCCTTTGCTAGCCGTATCCCAAAACCGATGACGATGACTCTTCTGATGACTCGTACTTATGCACGAAAATAAGGACATTAGACTTGTCCTAAGAGTTTTATTGTTGAAGCTGAGACTCCGCCGGAAAATAAATAAAAAGCAAAACCCTCCGGGTATCGCGGTCTAGGGAATAAAATTATTATGTCTGCCGGAAAAACGGATTATTTGATCAAATATAAAAACATTGCTGTTAAACATCAATTAATGATTATGCCGAATGATTCCTCTTCCTACTCAATGATCACAGGAAGAGATCTGCAATCAAAATTAAATATTCATCTATGTTATATGTAATAAATATTATAAGAAAAATTTATTAACGTTGAACTCGAATAAAATTAATTCAAAACCGGAAGATCAGATGAATCTATCGGAGTCTGACAACCCTGACGGTGAAACAATTTTTAAGGAAATGTGTACCATTGACGTGTCCGTAGATTCAGTTATAGATATAAACCCTCACCTGGAGCGAGTTCAAACTGAAACCTTCCGCGAGATGATTATTAAAAATTTTGTCGAAGCCCTTATTGGTAATACAACTGATGATCATTTTAGAATGAGAATTAACCTTACGCATGACGCCCCTATTTACTGCCGTCCCCGTCGTCTGTCATACTTTGAACGTGGAGAAGTTCAAAAGTGTTGGGGTTGAGTTGAAATCAGGGAGTGGGGATGGACAACAGTTTGGAGAGAGAGTACGGGAGTTTGGAGAGAGAGGACGGTATCGAATCATTAATAAATATCTCTACATACGAAGTTGCTTGTTGAACTAGAGTGATTCTTTGACACAATATGATCTTCATATTTGAGTGTAAGGAACTGTTGACTTCTAAGGCTACCAAATTATTACCTGTGTCGCTGGTGGACTACTGTAATAATTCGAAGCGAAACTTTCTAGTAGAAGTCAACCACATAACAAAAGTAATGTAAACTTATGGTGAAGGCTATAGGGTAACCACCTAAGTCGCTCGTTGAACTACTGTGGTGCCTATAGCGAAACTCTCTTGTTACCATCAGTTGTAGAACAAACATCAATGAATCAATAGCCGTGTTCTTTTGGTCACTCTAACAGAACAGAACTGTCAAATCCCATACATTTAACAGAACAAGTTTAGTTCTCGATAATACCTGGAACTAATTTGCTGTTCTGAACAGAATAGTTGAGCTAGAAATGTCCAGATGGCGATATGGATCATTTTCCTTGACGCGAACCTAAATTTTTCCTTAAATTCCACAAAATTACAATTTCTTCAAAACTTTCGTTTGATTTTATCGGAAAATTTAAATTCAAGTAATATGTGAGAAATTTATGCAATCAAGGGCTCACAAAATGGAAAAAAACGAAGTTAGTTCATATAAATGGTAAGTGAAGTTGATAATAGTTTGTAATCTATCCAGAACAAGTCCGATGCGTTCTTTTGCTACTCTAGTTTTGTACTCGATAGCGATGACCAAAAGAACGCGGCTAATGTTTCTTACCAAGTTTAAATAGGTTTGCACAGATTTCGTATTGTAGAACAAAAAGATAACAAATTATCAACAACGGTTGTACAAAAACTATTCAAAAGTCTGTAACACACCCGTTCACAAGATGTTAGTAATTTTTAACTAAACCCTTCAGCACACTCGTCCTTAAAATATTGGCAACCTAGCTCAGGCTTAAATTGAAAGATAATTCATCTAAATTAAACACTAATATTGTTTCATTTCAAAAATATCAATAGGACAAAACTTATTTTATTGATGGCAAAGAACACTTGAACAATGAAAAAAAGAAGAATGAGTCTATAAAGAAAATTTAACAACAGCATTTTCCAAAGGTTACTACGTTACATTATTTTTGTTCTAAGAAAAGCTGATTAAAAAAGTTATAATTCAAAGTATTTAAGGTAAGTAGAGATGTTTTGTCTATTTTTCTGCCCGCCTTCGTTAATTAAATTAACGAATCTTTATTGTTTATTGGCAACGGACACAGTTTAACTATAGGTCGTTTGACAGTGGACATTTGAGTTCGGACAGTTACTACGCGAATATGCCCATCAGGTCCAGGATGCACTTCAATAATTCGTCCTAGCGGCCATTTTGATGGACGATATCGTTCATCAACAACTAATACGAGTGTGCCTTTACCATATGACTACATTTTGTTAGTTGATTCCACTTATAAGTTGTATAATATCTTTGGAGACAAGAAGATGACAATTTTTTCCAAAAACTTTCTAGCATCTGCTGAATAAGTAGCCAGCGAGACCATCTGTTTAATTTTAGATGTTCTAATGATGGCGCAGGTATACTTATAGGTGCTTGACCAATCAAAAAATGCCCAGGGGTTAAGCAGTTCAAATCATCAGGATCGTCAGTGATAGCGTTTATTGGTCGAGAATTTAAAACAGCTTCGATTTGGCATAATAAGGGGGTCATTTCTTCAAATGTAAGTAATTGGTCACCGATAACACGTCGAAGATGATGCTTTACAGATTTAACACCAGACTCCCATATACCTCCAAAATGCGGAGTAGAGGGTGGATTAAATTTCCATTTAGTTCCATCATGAACTAATAATAAAGCGATTTGTTCGGATTCTTTATAGGCACATGAAAATAATCGTTGAAGTTCAGAATATGCGCCTTTAAAATCAGTACCATAATCGCTCGTTAGTGTAGCACAGATTCCTCGCCTAGATGTGAATCTTCGATATGCTGCCAAGAATGCATCAGTAGAGTAATCAGAAACCAGTTCTGAATGAATCGCTGAAGTTGAAAATCATATAAAAAGTACTATATATGCTTTGTAAGTTTTCCACGTTTTTCCTTTTTAATGTTTTTATAGTAAGGGGACCTGCATAATCAACTCCAGAATGCAGGAATGCTCTCGATGGCGTTACTCGAGATGATGGTAATAGTCTTATCAATTGTTGAGCACGTTGTTGTCTTTATCGAGTACAGGGAATACACTCTAAAATAAGTGATCTAACCGGAGTTCTACCGCCTACTATCCAATATTCATTTCGAACATATGATAATGTAATTTGCGTTCCACCGTGCAAAGGTTTCAAATGAGCTTCAGCAATTATTAATTTTGAAAGAGTAGAATCTTTTGGCAAAATAGCAGGATGCTTGAAGTTTTCTTCAATTCTTGCAGCTTGAAGTCGACCTCCAACCCTCAAAATTCCAGTTGAGTCAAGATATGGTGTTAATCTTATTAATGGATTAAATTTAGGTAATTGCTGACCAGACTGTAGTAATTTGATTTCATCGTGAAAATAACAAGCTTGGGTAGCAGCAACCCAATAATTCTTTGCCATTTCGAGGTGATCAGGCGTTAGTATAGCATATAACGACTGTTTTATTATTTTACCTTAAAATATAGCATTTTTAAGCGAATTAATAGCTCGTTGACAAATTGCTGTTATTCTTAAAAGTTTTGTAAATGATGAATATTTTTCGATCAAATTCCAAAGTTGCAGAGTCCGAGACTGAGTAATTGTAACTACTTGAACTGTTCGTTCTCCTAGATTGTCTTTAACTGTTGGAGATGTAAAATGACTAGGCCATGAAGAATCAGACTGACGAAGCCAATCAGGTCCAATCCACCACAATTGTTGACTAGATAGTTGTATAGGATTCATGCCTCGAGTTGCCAAATCTGAAGGATTTTCTTTGCCAGAAATGAATTTCCATTTTGCTTGAGGTAATGTTTCCTGAATAAAACATACTCGATTATGAACAACTTCTTTCCATTTAGATGGATGATTATTAACCCAAGTATATGTTATTGATGAATCAGTCCAGAGATAAATTGGAGAATCAAATAATTACAGAACTTTTATGGTTCGATGAGCAAGTTTAGTTAATAAAACCGCCCCACAAAGTTCAAGTCTAGGTATAGTTTGTCTTTTCAAAGGTGCTACCTTAGTTTTGGAGCATGCAAATGTTGTAGTTATTTTTTCATTATGTGATGACCGAATGTAGATGACAGCAGATATTGCTAGTTGTGATGCATCACAAAACCCATGAAGTTGAATTGATGTTTGTGAAGTAATTCCAAGCCATCTTGGAAACGAGAGAATTGATAATTCGTGAATTTGATGAAGAAATGTATTCCATTTCTCTTCTAATTGAGGTGGTAATTGGTCATCCCAATTTAATTTTATAGACCATAGCTCTTGAATGAATATTTTTGCCTTTATAGTGATAGGTGATAAAAATCCTAAAGGATCAAAAATTTTGGATAAAGTTGATAAAATTTTCCTTGTAGTTATTGGTATAGATGTAGATGAATTAACCATAAAATTGAATGTATCCAAAGAAGGTTTCCAATTGAGACCAAGAGTATGAACTGTAATCTCTTCACCATCTTTTAGTAACGAAGTTAATTTTTTATCAACATGAGCAGAATTAACTATTTCAGCGCAATTACTGATCAGTTTTTGTAGCGAGCTTAGATCATAGAGAACAGGATATGACACCTTATCTAAAATCCGTATACATACACGGGCACAGCAGCGACATCAGCGTACCAACGAGTTAATGGTGAACTAAGACCATATGTTTAGCCGCAAACCACCAGCTCAGACACAAATTTCATTTCATGACGTCATAAAATTAAACTTCTTATTTACAGGTTTTTCCACTAGATGTTTCATTGTGATAGATGAAGTAAATTCTAAAATGGTTACCTGCATAATTTTTGTTTTAATTCTTTGTGATTTTAATTCAGAAAAACGAAAATAAATTTGCTCGCAAAGCAAAAACACCCACCTTTTTAAACTTAGTTCACACCCATTTTTCATTTTCAGCTGGCGTGGGTGCCAACTGGTTTTCGAAAATTGCACTAAACCCTTGGGCTTATCAAATAAAAATCTGTGGTGGGGTTAGTGTTTGTAAATAATTTGAACATCAAATGTCAAAACAAGGAAAAATTTAATGAATTTTATAGTATTTCATTAAATAAAATTAGTAATTTGTTGAAAATAAAATAAAGTGAAGTACATAAAGTGGAGTGATAGTAACAGTCTTGTGAAGTGACATTCTCGTTTCAAGAAAATATATCAGTCATAAACGAAAAACACGAAGTGAATTGTCGGAAAAATGGTTGAAATTATATTCTTCAGACGAAGAAAGCTATTTTATTTGCTAACAATGTGAAATTCAATGTTTTCTTTAATTATTTTAATTGTTTTCCAAGTGAAAAACATTCTTTTTCTAATTAAATTTTAAGTTTGAAAATAAGGAACATAGTAAATGACGCATCGGTTGTGAAATTCGTGTCAAATCCGTGCAGTGGGGTAGTAGTATGAAACTTGTATAAAATTTTATACTGAAGTTTTTTAATAGTTTATTTAATAATAGAGAACGTGTAACATGAGTAAAAATTATTAATAAATGTTTATAAAAGAATAGATATGTGTTTTTCAATTATTTGTGTCCAATTGTACTTGTTTCATGGTCGTGTAAAGAAATTTCCCGACGTCAATGTTTTTCGTTCAAGTGTGTTAGTAAATTTTGTTAGGTTGCGTTAAAATGATACGCTCATCTGTCATCGTGCCATATCCTGTTCTCTATGATCTAAGGTAGCGAGAATCCGCCCGCCATGCAAAGTTCAGTTATTTGCTGAATTTGTTGCTGAGCTTGTTACGTATCTGCTCCTCCAAAAACATCATCCACATATCGTCCATTAGTCAAAGAAGGAATTGCTAATGGAAATTTACTACCTTCATCATCTATAAGCTGTTTGATCGTTCGTAGAGCTAAAAATGGAGCACATGCGAGACCATAGGTTACCGTTGTCAAATGATATTCAATTATTTTTCGAGCATCTGTGATCCATAATATTTTTTGAAAATTCCAATCATCTGGATGCACATTAATTTGTCTATACATCTTCTCCATATCTGGAGAAAATACATATTGAAATTAAATCTGTTTGCAATTTTGCTCCAGAATGAAGAAGATCATTGATAGACATGCCAGTGGTTGTTCTACTAGAACCATTAAAAACTACTCGAAGTTTAGTGGTAAGGCTACTTTCGCGATATACTCCATGATGAGGAAGGTAATAAGATTCTGAATTTGTGCAAGTTGTTGAAGATCATTTCATATGTTGTAATTCTTCATATTCATTGATGAAGTCGCTATATAATTTATGATAAGATGGGTTTTTATCAAATTTATGACATAGTCTATTTAATGTTCTTTTAGCAAGAGAATATGAATCACCAAGTTGATCAGCAGATGATTTAAAAGGAAGTTTGACAATATAGCGACCATCTTTATTACGTGTATGCGTATTCTTGTTATGATTTTCACAATCTTCTCCCTCTTTACTTAATGATGAAATTGGTCTTGGAGATGGAACTTCATCTAGTTGCCAGAATCGTTTTAAAGAATTATGTAAATCCACTTCTAACTGAGCATGGTAACCTTGATGAACATTAGTTTCCATATCATAATTAGAAGGACCTGAAATAATCCAACCTAGCCTTGTGAATTGTGCAATTGGTGAATTCTTCGACCCTTTCACAACTCCTTCCTCAATAATGTGACTGTAAATATCTGCTCCAAGAACAATGTCAATTTGTCCTGGGATATAAAAATTTGGATCAGCGAATTGAAGTCCTTGTAAATGTGGCCAAGAAAAGTTATTCATTTTCGTTGAAGGAATTGTACTTGTTAATTTTGATAAAATATAGGCTGTTATTGATAATTTTTCAGATGTTCCAAAATGAGGTTGAATATCCAATGAAACGATTCCTTTAGTTTTGTTAGTATTTTTACCACCAATACCAATTATTGATATATATTGAAGTTAATCACTTTTGTTTTTGACACTTTCTATGGTTTGCTATAAAAATTGGTTGGCAGCACTGTTCAACACTGCCAATCATTAAAGAAAAAAATATGAAATGTTACAAAAAGAAGAAGAAGGAAGTAGTCTAGAAAAGCAAAAAACGTGTTGCAAAAATTGCACTCCAAATTGCATCGATTCGCATCCTTATTAAATCAGAAAGTTTTTGTATTATTGTTTTAAATAAAGAGTTTATTTTAAAATCAAGTTTATTCAGTCGATCTTCGTTCTCACCGGACCTCAACAATATAGATGAGCTCCTCCGTGGTAAATGAAGTTGTTGCACAATTCGTTCAGTCCAATAAATCCAAATTTTTGCTATAGCAAGTAATAGTTGAAGATTGATAATGAACGGCATTATTAACTTTAGCTCAGAACTAGATGCAGAAAGAGGTTTTTCAGAAGTTGAAGAATTGCATTTCGATGTTCTATTTGTATTTTGCTCATGCAATGAAGAATGATGCTTCTTCCCAAAATTGGTATACCTATTTACTGACCAACAGGATGATGATTTATGTGGTTTAAAACAATTAAAACATAATTCATATTTTTTTACAATTTCCCGTCGCTGCTTCAAAGTTTTGTCAGTATATTGTGAACAAGGAGCAATATAATGATCAGAAGAATATAATGGACAAACCTCTTTTGATGTAGATGAACTATCATCACTAATATTATAATGATCTACTTGTCCGGAATGATGTGACTTAGGACATACGAATGGCTTATTATTAATAGGCTTATGTGGTTTTACTTTTTCGAAGCTCTTCAGAGATAGAATTCGAGTTTTCAAAAAATTAGTTAATTGGTCCCAACTGGTAGGCTCTGTTGACAAACCCGAATGTTGTTCCCATAATTCAATGGTTTCACCATCGAAACATTGAATGGTTGCTTGCACAAAAAAATCGTCATAATACTGGACTGGACGTTGAAGAGATTCCAAAGTTTGACGAATTTGAGTAATCGTAGTGTATAGTTTTTCTACTTCACTTGCAGATTCGTGCGATGCAGGTTTCATTTTAAATAAAGAATTTATAGCTGTTCCAATTAGAACTCTCTTATTTTCATAATAAGATATTAAAAAATCCCAGGATTTTTGAAAATTGTCAGCAGTAGTAGCAATATTTTTTAGAATTTCTGATGCAGATCCAGTCAAACTTAGTTTTAAACATTGTAATTTAGCAACTGGAGACAATGATGGATTTGATGAAATCATTGACGAGAAAAGATCTTTAAATGACAGCCAATCAGAAAGTGAGCCATTGAATTTAGGAACTTCAGTTCTGGGTAGTCGACATCCTTATTGCCCATGACTTAAAATTTGAGAATGTGATGAAGCTAGATCACCTGAAATATTCGCTGATTGGGTTGAAGATGATCCATTCTGCTCAGAAGACAACAATTCATTCATATTAGAGACAGCTTCAAAGTAATAAGATTCAGCTGAATTAAGATAACTCTTATTAAAATATGATCGTTTTAATAATTGTCGTTTTTCATGGTTTGAAAGGTTTGTAACGGCTATGTTTATAGCAGAATTATTGAGTTCAAACTTCTCCCATTTTTCTTTTAAAGCATTAAGTCGTACTTAAATCTGATGCCGGTTAATGTTTGGTTTCCCATTTTTGAGTAAGTCAGGAACAACAGATTTGAAGAACTTCTTAATCGAATATTGTTCCTCAATTTTAAGTTTAATGTCACTAACTCGCATGATGAACAGTTCAATCGGATCCGGCTCGAAGGACCAAAAATTTATAAAACGAAGGGATAGATAATTTTTGAGGTAGATTAAACGGCTCTTCTTCGTAGGTTTTAAATGGTTAGTAATCGGTTGATATATCTGTAATAAAGTTAGTATTGATTTCACAAACAATTTAAGTTCATCTTTTTTTTAAATGTAGCCAGTAAGAAAAGAATTATAACTGTAGTTGCTTGTTGAACTAGAGTGATTCTTTGACACAATATGATCTTCATATTTGAGTGTAAGGAACTGTTGACTTCTAAGGCTACCAAATTATTACCTGAGTCGCTGGGGGACTACTGTAATAATTCGAAGCGAAACTTTCTAGTACAAGTCAACCACATAATAAAAGTAATGTAAACTTATGGTGAAGGCTATAGGGTAACCACCTAAGTCGCTCGTTGAACTACTGTGGTGCTGTATACTGTACTGTATAGCGAAACTCTCTTGTTACCATCAGTTGTAGAACAAACAGCAATGAATCAATGTTTCTTACCAAGTTTAAATAGGTTTGCACAGATTTCGTATTGTAGAACAAAAAGATAACAAATTATCAGCAACTGTTGTACAAAAACTATTCAAAAGTCTGTAACACACCCGTTCACAAGATGTTAGTAATTTTTAACTAAACCCTTCAGCACACTCGTCCTTAAAATGTTGACAACCTAGCTCAGGTTTAAATTGAAAGATAATTCATCTAAATTAAACACTAATATTGTTGGTTTTAAAAAAAAAAACTACGGCAGTTTTTGCCAGAGCCCGTACAGTACCATTCAAGTTACTAACTTTATTGAACAAAGAATTAGATTTTTAAGAAAGAGAAAACATTATAGAAAAAATTGAAACTTCAGAAACGCGACACCAACAGTTCCAATTTTAAAAAAGGATAATTCAGTTCGCGTTTGCGGGGATTTCAGTATAACTATTAATCCTCAACTAGTTATATATGATTACCATCTACCTAAAGTTGATGATTTGTTTGCGGACATTGCTGGATGTACCGTATTCTGTAAGTTGGACTTAAGACAAGCGTATTTACAACTAGAATTAACGAATGAAAGTGCAAAGTTGTTAGTACTAAATACCCATAGAGGGTTATATAATATAAATGTAAACGCCTTTGGTACGGCGTTGCGTCTGCAGTAGGTATTTGGCGAAGAACGATGGAAAGTATTTTCGCAAGCATTCCAAAAGTGAAAATCCTGATCGATGATATGATTATAGGTGGAAAAGACAGAAAATCTTTACTGGAAACACTAGATAAAATGTTTGAAATTTTAAACAGGTACAACATAAAAATAAAGGTTGATAAATGCAAATTTTTGGACAAAAAAATAACATATTGTGGATTCAAAATAGATAAATACGGATTAAATGAAATGAATGAGAAGAATAAGGCAATAGAAAATATGCCAAGACCGAAAAATCAATCGGAAGTACGTGCTTTTATTTGAGTTATTAATTATTATAATCGTTTCATTCAATTAGTAATGTGTTTAGGGAACTAATTAGAAGTAAAAAGTTAGTGGTGTATTTAGATGACATATTGATCGCTTCTGAAAACTTCGATAGTCATAGTGTTATGCTTTTCAGATTCTGCAGCCAAAGCTTCTAAAATCACCTTTGCTGTCAATACATAATCCCTACGTAGAAACTGAGTTGCATTGTGATGCTAGTGCAACTGGTTTTGGTGCTGTTTTATTGCAAAAACAGAGTGACAAGAGACTACATCCTATTGCTTCTTTTTCGAAAACTGCTTCCCCTAGTGAACCAAAGTTGCATAGTTAGGAACTTGAGGCCCTGGCTATTATTTATGCCTTGAAGCGATTTCATACCTACTTGGAAGGTGTATCATTTAAGACCGTTACCGATTGTAATTCGTTCGCAGAAACCTTGAAGAACCGTACACATTCTGCTAAAATAAGTCGTTGGTCTCTATTCCTGGAAAATTATGATCATAAGATTTAGCATCGCACTGGAACAGCGATGCGACATGTTGACGCCTTAAGTAGAGTAGAAATAGCCGCCACTTATGAAGAATCTGATTTGGATTTCCAATTATAATTGATGCAATGCTGTGATCCGGAGTTAATAGAACTCAGGTCTAACTTAGAAGAGGGAATGGTAGAAGGTGTTGAGTTGAAGGACGAATTAATCTTCCGAAAGTCCCCTTCCGATCTGCTGCATGTTCCTAAGCAAATGGTTGACAACGTCATTCGTATGACCCATGAGAAAATAGGGCACTTGAGTGTAGATAAAACCTGCAGTAAAATAAAAAAACATCATTGGTTTTCTCAAATGAGGTATCGGGTATTATTTATTCTGCCCCAGCAAGAAATATGCAACACAATCTGCATAATATCCCTAAAGCTGCTGTCCTTTTGATACCATTCATGTTGATCATTTAGGCCCCCTTCCATCGCTGCAGTCAAAAAAGAAATACCTTCTAGTAGTAATCGACGCATTTACTAAGTTTGTCAAATTGTATCCTGCGGTATCCACTAGTTCCGAAGAAGTTTGTTGCGCCCTTCAGCAATGTTTTGAACATTAAAGCCGACCTAGGAGACTCATTAGTGACCGTGGCACTTGTTTTACATCAAATGAGTTTCGTGACTTTTTGGTAAACAGTAATATAATTCACATATTATATGCGACCGTTTCACCCCAATCTTATGGGCAAGTGGAAAGAGTCAATCGCGTCCTGCGGCCTATACTGAGTAAAATTTCTGAACCCCTTAAACACTCTGACTGGGCTACTCAATTAACTGCTGCTGAGTATGTGCTGAATAATACAGTCCATACTTCCAATAAAGTTACGCCCTCAGTCCTATAACTTGGAGTAGAACAACAAGGTAAGGAGGTTGGTGAACTGACTGAATATCTAGAAACCAAAATTTCGAGTAAAATACGTGACTTAGATACCCTTCGTCAAGAAACTACTGAAAATATCCTGAAGTCACAAGAAAATAATTTACGACGCCTCCGTGATTCCCATTGCCCTGCTGTTGAATTCGAATATTGACACTACTGTGGGTGCTAATAAAAAACTGATGCATTTATATAAAGGGCCTTATGTAGTGCATAAGAAATTGTCAAACGATAGGTATATCATTAGGGATGTTGATGGTTGTCAAATGGCTCAAATACCATACAATGGTGTTCTTGAGGCAAATAAACTCCGAAGATGCATTGCTCTCCCGACTGATGTTATTCCTGATGCCGTTGAAAATGATGATGTTCATAAAAGACCAGAGACAGCACTTAGGCTCGAAATAGAGCGCCTTATGTTATTAGGTTAAGTACGTGTGTAAGTAAGTTAAGATAAAACTGTTGAAAACCATAGGGCAATGTGTATCAGGATGGATAAGCTGTAGTCATATGGACAGAGGTATCATGCTTACAGTGTAATAACATGGACAGTGTGCACGGATATGTTTATGCATACACTGTAAGCGTGATCGTTCGTGCATCTCTGAAATGACTTGTTCGATGACTCCGCGGATATATGGGAGGTGATGCTCCTAGTTTTTAGATTTTCGCTGGGAGAAGTGTTCAGACTAGTGTTGTATTAAGCTGATGTAAATTAAGAGACCAATAGAAGAAAACTTTGGAGGATTAAGGCGCGTTTCCAATGCCAGCTTGGAGTGGAGTGTGTTAAAATTATTGCTTCTTTTGCTATTTAAAGCCAACTTAAATGAAAAACCACTTCTTCAAAAATTCAGTCACATTTATTTCCTTTCCTTTTTGACAACTCTCGCTTGGTTGCGTTCGTTGATTATTAATTCGATACCAATTTTAAAGTACCCTTTGACTTGGCGGGTATTTTTGAATATGAAACATTTTCTTCAACACTTTCCCTTGTGAGAATTCAAAAATAACATTTCAATTGACAAACTTGAAAATTCAATGATTCTGTGTATTCTATTTTTAGGAGAGTCCAATCTTGTTACAAAGAATTCGGAGACGAGTACTGAGGATTGGCTTTGTCATCATATCAGCGAGTTGTTCCTCAGTTGGGATTTGTTGGATCCCAAATTTCCCTTCAGCAATTTTTTCTCTGATAAAGAAATGCTTGTTGGCTATGTGTTTGGTCCTACGATGGAATTCCGGGTTTTGAGCTAACTTCATGGCAGCAGCATTATCAACCTGAAGAATCGGGGCTCGGTCCAACCTGTCGATTTCCTGAAACAATCTTTTTAACCAAACAATTTCTTTCGCAGCTTCATTGGCTGCTACGATCTCGGCCTCTGTAGTAGAAATGGCCACCATTGCCTGTCTTTGACTTTTCCATGAAATGGTTCCCGACGCAAACATGATGATGATCCCTGAAGTAGATCTCCCGGTTTTTGTGCAACCACCAAAGTCGGCATCGCTGTAGCATTCAAGGATTCCCTTCTTCTGTTTCCGATAGACTATACCAAGGTTGATAGTTCCGGAAATATAGCGAAAAACCCTTTTCACCTGCGCAATGTTTTCGTTTGCAGGATTTTCAAGCGTTCTTGAAAGAAATCCGATGCTGAAAGCCAAGTCTGGCCTAGTTCCAAGCATGAGATACATGAGAGCTCCGATGGCTTGGCGATAAGGGAACGCAGTTGTCTCTGATTCTTTCCCTGCTGTCGGAATTTTCGAACTTTTGAGAAGTGGGGTCGAAAGAGCTTTGCAATCCAGAAACCTGAATCGTTCCAAAATCCTCGTGGCATAACCTTGTTGACCAATTTTGAGTCCGTTTTCTTGCTTCTTGATTTCTAGTCCTAAGAAGCATTCAGCCTTGCTTGAAACTATTTTGAATTCTGATTTTAATTCGTTCAATAATTCTTCTAAATCTTGAGTATCTGTTGCTGCAGCGAGTCCGTAATCTACGTAAATAACGAGTAGAATCTTTTTACCGTTTCTTTCCCTGATGTAAAGACATGGATCCGCCTTGCTAACTTGAAAATTGTGTTTCTGTAGGAAACCTCCGAAGCGTTCTTGCCAACATCTCGGCCCTTGCTTAAGCCCGTAGAGACTCTTTTTCAATTTGCAAACAAGCCCCTGTCCTTGCTAATATCCCTCAGGTTGTTGCATATAAATCTCCTTGTCGTCTAATTCGCCGTACAGAAAGGCAGTCGAGACGTCGAACTGAACCAGAAACATATTATTTTTGGCTGCAACACTCAACACTGAGCGGATTGTTTCCATTCTTGCGACGGAGCTAAAAGTTTGGTCGTAATCAATCCCTCTGGGCGAATCCTTTCTGGGCGAATCCTCTCTGGGCGAATCCTTTAACGACCAAACGAGCCTTGTATTTATCAATACTTCCGTCAGGATTGGTTTTGACCCGATAGACCCACTTGCAAGGGAGAGCTTTCGATCCTTTGGGGAGTCTAGTCAAGTTCCAAGTTTCATTTTGATGTAAGAAATCAATTTCTCTGTCCATTGCCTTTTTTCACTCGATATTACTGTTGATGGCTTCATGGAAGGAAACTGGAGTCTCCAGCACAAAATTCTCAGCTGCTGCTACGTAATCAGCCAAATGTTGTGGTCTCTTTAATTTCGATCGATCCCTCAACTGCATTGATTGCGTTATTCTCTTGTCATTTTCTTCGTCAAGGCATGTTTCTCCTGCGGTTTCGTAATCCACTTCGCTTCCTGTTTCAGTTGTTTCTTCTTTCAAGTCTTGCTCCTGAAGTGTGTCTTCGTCCTCGCTCTTGTGTGAACTCGCTTCTTCTTCTTCCTTGTCTTCGACGATGTTCTTAGATTTAGAATCTTGGAAAGGTATTTTGACACTTGATTCACAATTACTGAGTTTTTCATGAAATTTTACGTCTCTCGACACAACTATTTTATGCTTCTCTGGTAGGTAAATACGATATCTCTCGTCGCTGTCGTAGCCCACCAGGTACCCCTTTTCTGCTTTTTTTGTCCATTTTTCTCTTGGTCTGAAGTTCCTCTCAAACATGACAATTTGATTAGTTAACTCATCGAAAGTCTTTTCTTCTTCTTTTGTCAAGAGCATCCAACTGTGACGGAACGTTTCAAAGGTTTTTGGCAAAATATGCAACGTTTTACAAACTAGAATTAAGTCTGGGAGTTCATTTTCATTTTTAGCCTTCAAAGCTTGATTTAGATCATTCCAGAGACTACGTTATTTTGCTATGTGCGTTGATACATCATTACCTGCATTCCAAGAAAAGGCGAAAAACTCGTTGCATATCCTAAAAACCTGGTCCTTTGCTGTTGCTTCAAACTGATTCTTCAAGGCTTCCCACGTATCATGGGCTGTTTCCTTATCCATGATCTTCTGGTAAACTGAGTCCGTGACCGCAGTGGTTATCATGGATTTTGCAAAGCTGTTGGCTTTACGAAAAAAGTGGCTCTGCTCCTTGTACATCTTTACTTCTGCTGTTGAGGCACCATCTTGCAATGGTTCCGGTTTGACAATCTCTCCGTCCAACGCGTCGAGTGCACCGTCGTGATAATCAATCAGGTCTCTAATTTTTCTTTTCCAAATCGGCCAATCGGTCGCACCTGAGAGCTTCGTAATGTGCTTCGCCAAATCCATCGTAATCGAGCACAATTTTCCTTTTTCTATAACTTTAAATTGAACAAAAACGTTCCTGGGCCCATAACCTGTTAAAATTATTGCTTCTTTTGCTATTTAAAGCCAACTTAAAGGAAAAGCCACTTCTTCAAAAATTCAGTCACATTTATTTCCTTTCCTTTTTGACAACTCTCGCTTGGTTGCGTTCGTTGATTATTAATTCGATACCAATTTTAAAGTACCCTTTGACTTGGCGGGTATTTTTGAATATGAAACATTTTCTTCAACAGAGTGGAGTGGCTGACATGTTTCGCTCGTGTCGCACACACGCACTCCGCTATATGTGCCTTTCGTGCAATCTGGGCCCAGCGTGGATTGAAAATAGGATCTATTTCTATTTTCACGTTGGAGTGGCGATACGATGTTTTTCGGAGCGATTCCAACAGATGGCTGCGACGAGATCGTTCCAAATATGCGACGAATTGCCATATTTTGTGTTTTAAAATTAGTTAAAAATGGGAAAAAGTATTCAGTCCTAATACATTTTAATGTATTAAAGGTATGATAATTCAAATATGATTATTTTACGTGGAAAAATATTTCAATTTTGATAATTTAAAACGACTCAAATCATGCTCGCCAGGTGGATGTGAAACCAATCCACTCTGGCATTGGAAACAAGTGCCAGAGTCAGCGTCAACACACTCCACTCCAAGCTGGCATTGGAAACGCACCTTTATACTTAAAATATTAAAATGTAACGACGCGTCTATTGAGAACTTTCGGGGTATAGATGTTATAAATTTACAGGACAAATAATTTATCAAACAAGTCAGTTTTGTATTTTACAGACGTCCTTTATTTCACAATTTTCAATAATCAAAATAAAATGAATAGCCTGTTCTTTCTTGATTTTTACGGATTTTCACAGACACTTTCTTTTTACAATTCGAACGCCAATTTCAACCTTTCTACAATGAACATGCTTTGTTTCTCTCTCACTCTAAGTCTTAACAGTTCTAACTTTTGAGGTTGCCAGATAGAAAATAATTAATCAAAACAATAGATTTAATGTAAACAAAGTTGACACTACGGATCCCAAAACAACTTTCGAGTTTAACACTACGGATCCCAAAACAAAACCATATATAGATGTAAAGGGAGGTGAGCAGAATGGCCCAGGAAGTGACTTTGCCTCACTTATGGATACTGTAGATGTGAGTATTTTCGTTCCCTTATTTATTTCTTCGTAGGGAAGAACCAATCAATGGAAATCTCAATGAATAAGAAATACTAAAAGGAATGTTCATGTCATGTTCTCTGTCTTTCATACACGTAGTCTCCATCTCTTTCAACTAAAAGTCCAATTGCTAAAATATTTTTCGCGGGATTTTGTGCTCGATTGAACCAATGCGTTCTTTTCGTGTAAATTCTTTGTGAAAGTTAAAATAATTGTGGTTTATGATATTTATATTATTCAAAATTTATTAACGAAGTAATAAGTGGCAATCTCATAAGGTGAATTTTGGATTTATGAGCTGTTTTATGTGAATAAAGTGTTGAATCGTCAGGTGCAAAAATAGTTTCGCAAATCTGGCGAAGGAAATTCAGTTCATAGGTGAATTTATTGTTATAATATTGCTTAATAAAGCCGCGTTTCCAATGCCAGCTTGGAGTGGAGTGTGTTCATGCTGACTCTAGCACTCGTTTCCAATGCCAGAGTGGATTGATTTCACATTCATCTGCCAAGCATAATTTCAGTTGTTTTAATTATAAAATTTTTAATATTCTTTCCACATAAAATAACCATATTTGAATTATTATAACTTTATCTCGCCGCAGCCATCTGTTGGAGTCGCGCCGAAATAAATCATTTTGCCATTCCAGTTTGGAAATAGGACTAGATCCTAGATCCTATTTTCAATCCACGCTGTTTACACGAGAGGCACGTATGGCGGAGTGCGTGGGTGCGAAACGAGCGGAACATGTAAGCCAATCTAATCCGCTCCAAGCTGGCATTGGAAACGCGCCTTAATGCAGGAATCGAATTAATATAATTTAGAGTTATTATTATTAAAAATTTATCATAATATTCGTAAAAATTTAAAAGTTTCGGATATTGACAGCCATATTGTTTGTTTATATTTTATGCGATAAGACACTACTATTTTGCGTAGGGGCGTCGTTAAAGAAATGTTTTGCTTTTGCAAGGGGAAACTTTTGCCTCTATCCATTTTATTTTCCAAACATTGTTATTAATATGGTAACCACTAACTGGTAACTTATTTATAATTTTAGTTGATACAGAAAATAAGAAATTCTTATTATTCTTATTAATACTTATTATTCTTAATTCTTATTAATATTGTTAGTATTTCACATACATTGCAATTTCAATATACATATTCATTGATTAATTCTCATTTATTCATAGAATGAATATAATATTAAATAGTAAGTACCCATCGGCGGAAATTTCAATAGAAGGAAAGGAAAATGTAAGTAATGTAAAACATTAAATTTATATTCGAAAATAGTAACTTGGTTTCTATTCTTCAGGACTTCTATATGAAGAATATCATTGATTTCCCAGTTCATGAAAATGTAATACAATCAACCGGAAGTATATGCAACATAAAATATTTATTAAATTTGAAAATATTTACTTGATTTTTTTTCAGAGCTGCAAAATAGCTAATACTTCCTGTTGTATCGCAATTGTCATATATTTTTGACATATTTTGCTTGGACGACATAGAAAGAACGTTTTTCAATTTAAGATTACAATAAATATAAGAAAGGTGTGATATGTAATATATGTGAACTAATAAATTGTAACTAATACTAATATGTAACTAATAAATTTAAGACACAAAACTGAAAACTTTAAATATCTTTCTATACACGAAATGATTACGATAAGATCTGAAATGAAACAGAGTTGAAACTACGAATATTCCTACCTTATATCTTAAAATTAATGTTATTTTAGTTCGTTCGAAAGTGTAATTCAATTGACAAAATGTATGTGATGTAAAATATGTATAGCTGTATTCTTTTGGTCCGGTGCAGTGCAAAGCAACTGTCAAACCCATACATTTCGCTGTACTGGATCTTGCACTAGAACTTTTCTGTGTTAAAGTTTTAGTGCACGGTTGGCTATTTATGATGCTGTAAGATAGATGGCGCCACGGGTATTTTTTTTTATATTTAGAAGTTTCCCAGTTTGTGAATTTCATAAACTCCCAACTTCACGTAGGCAACAAATTTTTGTTATGTCAATTTAATTTTAAATTTGAAGGGTGTTTTTATTTTGCATTTTGAGTGAAGTGAAAAAATGTCAGTGGAATTATTTGAAGATATTTTGAATGTGAGTATATATTTTTAATGTATTGATCATCACAATTCTTATTTGTCACAATTTATATTTGTAGGATATATTGGAATCGTCTGATGATGATATTCTTTCATCCTCGTCTAGTGAGAATGAAAGTATTCTTCTTGGCATGTGCCGTGAACGTGAAGAGCACGAGAAATTAAATAGTTTTGTGGAAATTGTCCAAAATTATTCCGACGAAGCGTTCAGGAAACATTTCAGACTTTCGAGAAAATCTATTACCTTGCTTGTTGGTAAGTGGTTTTAATCACCAAGGTTTACCTCAAAAGTAGATTCATTTGCATGTTGTTTTTGTAGATTTGTATGCAATTTCTGATGTCGTCCCGAAGAACAATGATGGTGGACGTCAACGGGTAGGAGCTCACAAGGCAATACTGTTGTATCTTTGGTACGTGGGCAATACGGTAACCTTTAGGCAGCTGGCGACTTTGTTCGGGACATCTCAATCAGCACCTTTACGTCATTAATCAAAGGACTCAGGCCTATGGATCCAACGTGTACCATAGCTGACCTTTTGCATGCTTTAGTCGAAAAAATATCTTCGGCTAAATCGGCATAAGGCGTCTGTAATAAATTAAAAGTTCTTAAAAATATTGTGTTATTAAAGGGTAGTCGCTTACCATCACACCAGACGACAACAAATCTTCCACCAAATTTTGGTAGGCATATTTCTTCCTCCTAGGATGACTAAATTCATCCTTCCTGCCTCTATAAAATGATAGTAGAGATTTAGTCTCCTCCGACGTCCAAATATGTCTGAAAATAAATAATAATTAGTTTAAAAATCAAAAATTTGCATTGAAATAATTACCTTGCACTCGTTGGTTTTTCAATTGTGTCAGTTGACATGTTGTTTGTTTCGTGTTTTCCGGAAAACTGAAATACATGACCCGAATTCGAGTGAACTTGGCTCTAATTTGTGCCAGGTTTACCAACATGCACGATTTAACGAGTGTAAACCCTCGGCTGTTCTTTTGGGAATTTGCACTTGCACTTGAACTGAATTCCCAAAAGAATACAGCTTATGTAATATAATATAATATTTTGCACCAAATTTTGAGTTTATTACAATATTTGTTGTCTTAAGTTTTAGAAAATTATACTCCTTAAAATAAGGGAACCCGAAAATAATATATGCCCGGTTTCACAAACGATGGATAGATAAATTCAACCCAAAATCTCTGGATAACCAATTTTTGCGTTTCACGAAAGTCAAGATAGATAAACTGTGGGATAAAGTAAGAGATCATTTATCCACGCGATTTTCTCGAGATAAATATTTATCTATTGGATAAAGTGACAGTGAAACAAAACGGAAAAGTAAATTCCTGCCAAAAATTTTGAATAATAATAAAATTATATATTTTAAATCTTTGAAAGGGTGTTTATTTTAATAAATAAGTATAGATTTCTATAAAATAAATGAATTTTCGAATTTAAATTGCACTTTCAGCTACAATCAAAATCAAAAACTTTCCCACCAGAAACAATGTTGTCTTCAACCGTTGAAATTTCTTCTCCTTCAGTGTCGATTCCATCTCCATCTTCATTTCCATCTCCATCTACGTCTTAATCGACATCTTCGTCGACATCTTCATCTTCATCGGAATCTTCGTCTTCGTATCCATCTGAATTTGCATCTTCATCTTCATCTGGTAGCCGAATGCGGTAGAAAATGGCCAAGCGAAAATTTGATGCTTCCCAAAAATATAGTAGTAGTAAATTTAAGGCAAAATTCAGGCTGAGCAAAATAGCAGTTCGACTTTTATACAGTAAATAAAATAGGACGGTAAATTTCACCGCGGACGTTGAGGAGTCGCTCAATAAGCGCTATGGAGCAAATTCTAATTGCACTACAGTTTTACGCTACAGGAGCGTTCCTAACGGTTGTTAGGGACATGTCTGGAGTAAGTAAAATTTCTATATCGAGAATTGTTCACCGAGTGTCTCGTCATACTGCTTCTCTTAGACCTCAATATATTAAGATGCCAGCCAATAGGCAAGAACGTGGTGAAATTTGCAAAGATTTTTATTGTATTGGAAGATTTCCAAATGTAAGTGGAATCATTGATTGCACCCACATTAAAGTACAATCACCTGGGAAAGATATTGGCGAAAGGTTTCGCAATAGAAAGGGATGGTTTTTGTATAATGTTCAAGTAGTCTCTAATGCCAAATTAGAAATAATGGATATAGTTGCTAGGTGGGCTGGTTCAACCCATGACAGCACTATATTCAACAATTTCCGGCTTAGATCTCGCTATGAAAGTGGAGAATTCGGAAACACATTTTTATTAGGAGACAGTGGTTATTCATACTGCTTTTACATTTTGACACCAGTGAGAAGTGCAACAACTGCTCCTGAAACGAGCTACAATAAAGCACACATAAAAACAAGGAATGTAGTGGAACGCACTTTTGGCGTTCTTAAAAGAAGATTTCCTGGCCTTTCTAAAGGCATGATTGTACACTACAAAGCAGTGCCGTTTGTAATAGTTGCATGTGCTGTATTACACAACATCGCAATTTCAATAAAAGATGTTTTCCAATTTGATAGTATCAATAACGATACAGATAGTAGTTCTACGGAATCAGAGCCTGAATCTTATTGCTGTACAAACATATCGGGTAACCCACACAATTTTGCTGTCCGAAATGCGCTTATTAATTCACATTTTAATAATTGATAAGTAGATTTAAGTTCATTTATGTTGAATTCATTACAATTTATTTTTTCGTATATTGATTTCAATTTATTCCAATTAATTTTTCAACTCATATTATTACTATTCTAATTTCTTATTATCTCTAACTTAAAATGAAACTTATTATTAATAAACTTAATCTGTTCTAGTTGATTTTCTTCTTAACTCTAACTCTAATAAAGCTAATTCTACAACTTCCTTTTTCGTTTTTAGTTTTAAAATGTTTAAATTTTCTTCTTCTTGACTTTTTCTACATTCTAAAATATTTTTCTCAATAATTTCTTTTTCGTTTCTAGTTCTTAATATATCTTTTTCTATCATTTCCTTTCCTTTCCTTATTTCAAAAATTTCAAGTTTTAATGTTTTGTTTTTTTGGCCATGTTTTTTTTTTAGGCAAATCGTTTTTTTGAGAACCTTTTTTCTGGGCATTCCGCCCTGATGAAGCAGAGGCTGATGTTGTTTGTGGATTTGAAATCCTGGACGGTACAGTTTCTACTAATGATCAAGCTTCTGTTGTAGTGCTGCTCAGAAACGCCGACTGCGACAAGTCATACTCGAACTCATCATACGGCTCAACTAAAATGAAAATTTTGAATTAGAAATGCGAAAATATATGATGTATAGTAAAACTTACTTGTGTCGCAGTCGTTTACTCCCTGAATTGCATTACTGGCAGTATTAGTAACTAAATAATAAGTAGTATTAACTATTATTATTAACTTATTATTTAATTGACGCTAAATTCCCCGTTATGTATAGATGTTTCTTAAACGGAAAACAATTTTCTTTTAATAATCAACTAAATATTATGACTGATAAATACTTACTTTCTCCTCGGCAGCACTTTTCTTCGCCTTTTTTTTAATGTGTTGTATAGCATTTTTAGTTGATCTTTTGTTCGACTGCCTGTGATGCAGTTACTATTCCAAATTTTCGTAATTTCATCCCAGGCATCTTCCTTCTGACGAACGTTGGTCCCATCAGTTTTTTTGTTTTCTATAATGGAAATGAAATTGTTGACAGTGTCAATCAACAATTCCTTTTCCATTTCTGAAAAATTCTTACATCGCACACGCTTTGTTTCTAAAATGTCCCAAAAGAAGTAATAAATTGTATAATTTTCATATACAAAATTTGAAACAAACCTACTTGAATTGAAAATTAAGACTTACCCATTTTTTCTATTATCACAAATCAATTAAATTGAAATTAAACAAATTAGCAATCACTTGCTCACTTTCACATAAAACCACTTTCCAGAATGTGGCAGTTGATGGAAAGAAAATAACGACAAAAAATGAAAATGCTAAAAGCCATCTGTTGGAATTTAGCGAATCGTTTTATCCAATAGATAACTATCCATCGAATAAAATTGCGACAAATTCTTCGTGAAACGCTCGATAACTTATTCTTCGTGAAACCGGGCAATAGTGAAAAATGTTTAAATTCGAAGTCCGCGCGCAATTTTAAAACTAATACCCCTTCAAATAACTCCACAAATACTTTCCCACACAAGGAAACAAATACCAACACCAAAATACGCTCTTATCAGATTTGGCTTCAACTTCGTTCTTTCATAGCGTTTCCTTATAGTGTTACTTATTCATTGAGAAATCTAGTTACTCGTGGAAACCTTCGATAAGAATCTCTATAATAAATAATATAATCAAATAATAATCAAGTTAAAATATAATAAAATAATAAAATAAATAAAATAATAAATTATTAATAATAATATATAATAATTATTTTATAATTATTTAATCAAATCATCTAGTTTCTATTTCTATTCGTCTAATAGCAAAACTCACTGAATAGCAAGTGAGTACAAAGCACCGGCAAAATTACTGTCTATTACAAACAAATGAGTTCACGTAATAGCAAGTCGCGTAATAGCAAAATTTGCTTAATAGCAAAGACTTTTCCATCTTTAAATAAAAAATTCCTTCGCCTATTAGCAAGAGTGAAGAATTCGTTAGCATGGACGATCTACATTCACGCATTTTCAATGGTCATTGCTAAGCGTGAATATGCACTTTCTTTAAGCGTGAAAGCGTAAGCGTGAATATGCAGAGAATACTCTCTGAGTATGATTCTGCGAAAAGCAACTCCATCCATAAAACTGTCGCCCCTATACTCTAAATTCAATTCCACTTCCGTACGCGAATGCCCACGCATGCGCACGAAAGCGATATTGTCATCTTGTGTGACATTTTTTCATAACGGCAATTCTTCATTTCATCATGTTAAATTTCTTCGACATGGCTGCTAAACGTTCACGAAATGATCTGGAGCTTCAGCAAAAGTATGAAATGTGTAAGCTTCTGCAAAGCTGATGGAAGCAGAAGCAAATGGCAGTGAAATTTGGCGTTAATGAATCGACTGTGTCTAGGCTGAAGAAGCAGCAGGAGGAAATTGTGGCGCAGTTCGGGCAAGGTAAGTTCAACACTACCCTCAAGCGCATCAAATCATTCGGCCTGGAGAAAGTGGACACAGCTCTTCTCGAGCGGTTCAGGACTGTGGCTGCTGGCAAACCAGGCATTTCTGGAGCTGTACTCCAAGAAAAAGCACAAGACTTCGCCAGAAAACTAAAGTTTGAGGACGGTGATGTCAAGAAGATAGACATCAATTGGATCAATCGCTGCAAAAAACGACATTCCATTGTTGCGAAGAAACTGCATGGTGAAGCAGCGGCGGTTGATATGGGAGTTGAAAACTTCCTTTGCTTGTTATTGGAAAATCCAAGATGCCACGCTGCTTCCGGGGAGAACATGTCCCACTTATCTTTGAAGCGAACAGCCGTGTCTGGATGACGTCTGATCTTTTCTGCCAGTATGTGCGACGGCTGGACCGACGCATGGCTACTAGCAAGCGCAAGATAGCTTTGATCCTTGATAACTGTCCGGCGCATCCGACAATTGAGGGGTTGATGAACATTACTCTGTTCTTCTTACCTGCAAAAACCACGTAGCATACACAGTCTATGGATGCGGGCGTTATTTGCAACGTGAAGCATCATTACAGGTTGGCGTTGGTACAACGGATGATTGCAGCAATCGACAACCAGCAATCCTTCCAGATCAATCTTCTTCAAGCAGTATACATCCTCAAGGACTCCTGGGAGAAGGTGACGGATGTGACACTAAGAAACTGTTTTCGACACGTTGGATTTGATGCCATTGATGAAGAACCTGCAGTGGAGTCTATGCCAGAAATGCTCGCAGACAACGTTTTTGAGCGGGTGGAAGCTCATTTCGGACTAACGGATTTCAGCCAATATGTCGACGTGGATGCTGACCTTATCACCTGAGATTCATCATCAGAGGCGGCAATTTTGTCGCTGGCACATGGAAGTGCAAATGATAAGGAATGCAGCGACGACGAAATCTCGCAGCCGCAGGAAGAAATACTACCGCCTAGGGCAGAAGCTCACGCTGCTTTGCGAGTTATTCAAAGATTCCTGGAAGCACAAGACAATGGCTTACCTCCCTTGCAAAGTCTGCATCCGATGGAAGAATTCATGACTCAGCTATCATTTACAAAAAAGCAACAAACTTCAATAAAAAATTTCTTTATACAAAACTGAAATAAAATTTGTGGTATGATATGAATGTCTTTTGTGGTATTTTAATTTTGATTCTATTCTTTATTCACTTATTTTCATTATTAGCGCTGTGACCCCTATGGACCGTTGGATCAGTTAAATTAATAAAATATCAACAGAAAGACAATCAACTGATAAAATCGTCTAACAGCAAGTTAGCCTAATATCATGTTTTTTTCTGTCATTTTTCGACTTGTTAATACGTGAATTATACTGTATATAAAAGAAAGTCGTGTTAGTTACACTATTTATAACTCAAGAACGGTTGAACCGATTTGACTGAAAGTTGGTGGAGAGGTAGCTTGGAACTAGGAGACGATCATAGGATACCTTTTATCCCATTCCCGTGGAACGTGACATAAAACGTGATATAACAAAACGCAACTGACAGTTAAACGTGATGTTGTCTATGGTTACGTATGACTGAAAATTTGACAATTTGAAATTTATCAAGTTCTGATTTGAATCGAGCAGCGTTTCGATTCGATTGCAGCACTGATTACTGCTTGCATACTAGCGTTTGCATTGGGCCAATGGACGTTGTTTGCGAGTATTCTGGCGCATGGAAGTTTTCAAAACCGGGTTTGGAAAAATAAAAGGAACAAAATTTCTTTCTCTTGATTTGTCTTAGTTCACTGGTTATGCAATTTTGTATGTTAAAAATCCCTTTTTGAAACACTTTCGGATAGAAAAATTCGATCACGATCACGCAAACAAACTGGCTTATGCTACCTTAGTGGGAAAGTGAAATTGCATTCATTGCTTCGTGCTTCGTGGCGAAACACCCGAATCACGACATTTTCTAGCAAACACTCAAAAATACAATAGTTGTTTCCAAATGACCTCATTTGGGGCAGACATTATCGAAAAACGAGGATTTAATCCGACATTCAAGGTATTTATTTATTTATTTATTTTTGTACTTACACACAATACAGTAGAAGAATAACATAATATACTTATTCCTATATATTATGTATGCTAATTCTAAAAAAAGGTGTTTATAATTCAGTAATACTGACTTTGCTTTTGATTTTGTAGATACAAGGACAGATTCACCATCGAATTGGACCATGGCAACCCCTCGAAGATGCACAGCATAAATTTTTACAAATATACTTCATGGGCAACCTGGAGGAACAACTCCATCGACGTCAAGAGATCAATGCAGCAATGAAAAGAGCATTGCTTCAAGATCTGCAGCAACTACTTCATGAACATCATGCGTTGGTCAGGCTAATCAAGTGCTTTGGAGCGCATGCCAAATGATGACTACAAAGTCGTGATCAGAGCGGATAAACGACCATCTGGAACACACGAACGCACATTTAACGCTCCAACAATAGATGAAGTTGCCATCCTAATTGTTGGTGAAAACTTGGAAACACGCGATATTGTGCTTACCCGTCGCGATACTGGGCGGCTGCAACAAATACCTGAAACAGATCGTTCATATGACACGTTGAAATACACGTTGATGTTTTGGCTAGCAGAAGATGGATATTATTTTAATATCAAAATGGAAAATCCATTGAATGGTGAGTATCAATATCATAGTTTTGATCTCAACATGACATACATTTTGCAATGTTTGGTTTTGGTTTTGGTTTCGAATAAGAGACAAATTACACTGCTTATTACCAGGAAATAGGAAGTCGTAAGAACAGACTTTAAGATTAGGGGCTTTTTGTTTGAGAAAATTGGACAAATGACTGGCATCCAATTTAAAATCATTTATTTTCACCCTTTTATAATTACTAGGGGGACACCCCCGGCTCGCTACGCTCGCTAATAGGTCGCAATAGGTGTACCATTGACCAAGCAAGTCATGTCCTGTACTCAAATTACGAATAAGTAAAAGTATGCAATTTGGTTTTGAAAGTAAATTTGTGGGACCGGGAGCCCACTTACATCAACTGAGTTTAAAAATTCTACTGGAAAATTATTTTGCTCTCTATGATCGTCACTCAAGATATTCGTTCCTCTCCGGACAGACTGTTAAAGATTTCTGCATCGATGAAAGTGCAGTTTTCATATTTGGGTGCTCATATAACCGAATTGAGAATATCGTTAGACTTTATGGTTTCAGATACATTGCCATAAGCATCTGCAATCACGAAGTTGCTAACTAAATTTGAAGGAATTTCAATAACATCTTGGTTGTAATCTGGAAATGTGGGTAAACTTACATTACCAAGAGATTTAAGAAATTCAACGAATTTAATCTCATGAGGTGAAGCTCTCATGTTTTGGGTAAAAGAATTTTGAAAATTCGGAACATGAAGTAAGGCAATTCTCAATAAGTGGTAAATCGTCAAAAATCTCCACAGAGTGAAATAGTCTTACCTCCGAAAAGGTTAGTTGAAGTACCGAATGAATCGTTTACTGAACAAAATTTCCTCAATAGCTAATAAAGCACGGTTATATGAATAATTTTCTGAAGAATTTCTTAAAAATTCTTCACACATGAAAATTTTGAATTCATTCCACAAATCTAAAGCATTTGTAGGAAAGTCCATACCACAAATAGGATATGGCAAATAACTCTCTTAACTGCTGAGAGGACTTACACTCTTTTACTTCTTATAAATATTCACGCCACTCTCCATCATTTCATGCGATACGTCGTGCATGTGCTGAAAATATGCAGTAAATAATGTTCCCAACAGTACCCAAATCCTGATGGGACCTCGAACATGAAGCAAAATAGGCTCAAATGGAACAACTCAACATAAAATAATCTAGCAATAGCAATAGCTCTGCTACTTCCTCTTTGAGGTTTTTTCCATTTCCTTTTTTTATCTACCTAAATATAATGCATCGGCGTCTCTGTATATAGAAACTCGGACGAACTAATTCGATTGATTTCATAGAATGCAGCCAATTTTGTTCTTCTGTGATTTTTAAGAGCTTGCTGAACATTTCCTTCCCTACAGACTACATTTTGCCGGTGAGGCAAGTAACATTCAAGTCGAACTATAATATATTACGTGACTGGTAATGCATTGGATACTCATTTATGCGCCAACTATCTTCCGTAGATCCAACATAGTGACCGGACAAAAAGCTATCGATTTCATCTATATAAACTTTGCCATCAACTCCACCTCAAACTCTTCCAAACTGTAATGAGGCACAGTCGTATCCTTTATAAACATATTTGTACATATATTTTAGGCTCTTAACTGTGCCAAGAACTTCCACATTTAAGTAGCAATCAAATTTCGCTAAAAGATATGGATTTTAAGGAACAGCATAACGGTTGCCAACAGAGTGGCCACGAAAGTCAACTGTTATACCATTTACACGACGCATCTAACATTGGCTTGAGTTGTATTGTCAAAGTCCTTAGAAAAGCTTTTGCTACATTTACCATCTCTCATACAGACGAGGATACGATTCAATAAACCACATGGACCGTGGATCATATGGTTTTTAACTAAATTATGAAGTTTATGAAGTTATAAATAAAATATATCTGGAATTTCCGTACAAACGTATCAACTTTCATTTCTAACCTTTTTATTTTTTCTCTAAGTTGAGGTTTTAGAGGTGTGCAGGCAAAAGTTTGGATATATGATATAATTGCAGCTTTTGAATTTTTAACAGAGTTTTGCTCGTAGCGGCTAAATCAATCATTCAAGGGGGTACGACCAACGCCCATTATATTTTAATTTCCCAACTTTTGGCTATATATCATATTTCTCTAAATTATGTTTTAAATGTGGGTCCATGCAAAAGTTGGGAAATATGATAAAATTCAGACTTTCGCTCGCTTTCCATAAAAATTCGTGAAAGTTAACCTCGCGTTTTCTAGAAACAACTGTAAAATTGTGATTTTCCATATTTTTTAAAATAAAATTTGCATATATTTTTATCAAATTAGCAAAAAACAATGGTATAAGTAAACGATGGCTTTAAATTTGTCTGTGGTAATGCATCCATATTATTGTCTGTGGCCATATGTTCATTGTTTCGGCTTTTGTCTGGAAGAATGCAATTTTATTAGCCAAAGAATGCCTCCTTCCAGGCAAAAAGCAAAAGAATGAACATATGAATATTGTCTGTGATATGGGTGCATTTGCCGCTCACATTATCATTGACATAGATATTAGGTTTGAGTGAAAAGAATGCATTTATTTGGCATAAATGGTTGGTTATTTAGTCGAACGCATGATCTATGCAAATGATAATGTTAAATAAGTATGTTCAATTTTTTGATTTTTTCGTAGAGGCACAGATAAATCCTAATGTCTCGTTCCCATACAACGAGTCGGTACCAAAAATTCCAAACTAGTAGACACCAACTAGCAGACAAAGAGCTTTTGGTGAGTGCATATTTTATGCGCTCTGAGAGTGAAATTTGTCTGCTAGTTGATGTCAACTAGTTTGATCATAATATGGGGAAGGGGTCGTAGAAATAAGGGGAAAGGGGGGGGCTAAACTAAAATCTCGGCGATGGGACACAATTTTCCTTTTCTGAAATTTTCGTTTCCCTCACACAAACAGAAATTGTTTGAGTGTGTATATTCGTGAGAACAATTTATTCATGTACACGTAAATACATTCAAAAATTTCTATTTTTGTGTTGAAAATGGAAATTTTTGTATGTGTTGGTAAATTTGATTAATTTTGGGAATAAAATATGCAAATTAAATTTAAAAAAAAAATTAAAAAATCACTATTTTTCGAATATTTCCGGAAAACGGGAGATTTTTGAAATCTGTGAAATAACTTTTGATAGTTATTAATGGTATTTACTTTTTGCTTAATTATTTAAATCAACTTACATTGATACTGCTTTCATGTTATTATTATTATTCATAATTTGATAATATTTTTCTGAAAATGGTTACAATGATTGAAGGAAATGGAAAATTGTTCACATTTTCAAATTTCTTCTTATTGAGATAGATAGCATTTAATGGGCATTATATATGTATTCTTTGATTTTTAAATTTTTTTCGAAACAAATTTATTAATTCATTTGTAATTTGTGATTGTAAGTTGAAAGTTTATTTGATCAACTTACTAATTTAAAAATATGTTTATCATTGTTGTATTTGTCGATTTGATAGAACCATATGCAAATCTATATACAAAAAACTTAAAAAATAACTGCTTTTGCATTTTTTTCGAAAATCGTAGGCTTTTCTTATACAAATAGTATCTCTATTGTTTATATTGAAAACCAAAAGTTAAGCAAAATGGAAAATGGTGCATATTTTCAAATTACTTATTATTGACATTTATTTAATGATGTATTTACTACATCTATTTAATAATGAGAAACTATGAACTATTCGCTTTTATTTAATATTTTCTGGCAAAACATTTAGTTATTTAAGAAACTTACTACCAGGAATAGTACATAATATATTGTTACATGTATACATATATTATTATATTATTTTGTAATATTATTATTGATCATGTTTCTATAATACTTGATTGAGAGTGATTAATTTGCAATATATAAATTAAGAGAATTGTGTATGTTGGAAAAAAAATTCGTATTCATAGATTTTTCCGAAAAAAATACTAAAATTTTAAACTACTTGATTCCTATTACCTTGATTATCATTTTTAAAATAAATTATTACTTTTTGTTGTCATGGAATTTCTACTTTTATGTTTTTTATATTATTTACGAATTAATATAATTATTTATGATGATAACGAGTTTATGTATTGAAGTTATTCAACAATTTTGAATTAGTCACTCAATTTATTCATTATTAGTATGAATTTTCATTAATTTATAAGAAAATTATCGGAAATCTAAATTTTGTTATATTTCCTAACTTTTGTGTAAATACTTTTCACAATAAAGAAAGATGATGTATGGAAAAAAGTTAGGAAAAGGCTAAACAATGGGGGTCGGTCATACATATGAACCCTCCAGGATGCTTAGTTTATCCGCTAGGATCAAAAAACTGTCAAAAATTCGAAATCTGAAATTTATCATATTTCCGAGCTTTTGTCTGTAAATTTTTAAAAACTCAATTTAGAGAAAAATGTTGTATGAGACCAAGTTAGTAAATAGAAAATACATAGGGGTCTGTCATACATATTAATCCTCTAAGAAGCTTGGTTTAGACACTACGGACAAAAAACCGCCGAAAATTCAAATTTTTTTCGGAAAAGGCCCCTAAAAACCGAAAGAAAATTGATTAATTTATGGTTCCCGGAAACTATAATGTTCTGTAATCTGTAATTCGTAAATAAACTTACCATTTTACATAATCCTTAAAAATTTACCTGCTACGGGTTGAATGAACAAAATGTCATTCAACCCGACCAAAGGGATTGTTGTTGTTGGGAAACAAAATTCAATTCGAATTTTTGAAAAATTCGCTACCAGAATTTATGTACCAACACACTGCCAACAATCCCTTTGGTAGTGTGTGTAGCTACGTAAATATATAACCGGTTTTGAATTTATTTCATAGAACATTGCGATCTATGAAATAAATTCAAAACCGGTTTTCACCCTAAGAACAAATGAAACTTTGAAGAGAGCAAGCTCTTCAAAGTTTCACATTCCCAACAACGATTTGGCAAAAGCTCCTGAAAAGAGCTTTCAAAATCGGGTGCCAACTCGTTGTATGGGAATGAGATATCTGGATTGTCTGTGGTAGAGGAATGCAATCACATGCAATTATATATTTATTCTTTTGGTTTGTGTCCTTAGTAGAAGATTGATCCATTCGGTTTGATTTTCGACTAATTTAGTACTTGTCATTTATCGGGGACACAAACCAAAAAGTCTCATATCGCTGCATATTTCCAGGCAAAAAGCAAAACAATCACACGCATACATTCTTCCCAAAAGAATCATCTACGCTATACGTGTGCTCAATTCACACATACTATCCCATTGAATTTTTCAATTTCAATTAAAAATTAAACTAATTTATAATTAAATTTTAGAAAAAAAATTAGGTGATGCACATAGAGGAAAAACGAATCTTTCGAATGGTATAATTTTTATCCTGGAAAGTCCACCTAGTTTCCCGTAAAAGGGATAACAAAAAACGTGTCGCATGTTTATATTTACTAGGGGGGCGTCCCCTGCTCGCTACGCTCGCCAACCCCCGTAGCTCGCTACGCTCACTATAATAGCTCGCGCACGGCACTCCATATTTAGTAGCGTTGTAAGCAAAAAGGTGATTTAGTTCAGACTGCAATAGCAATCGTTTAAGCTCATTCACCACGTCAAGGTACACCTTTATTGAATGAGGCCCCACCTATAGCTATAAAAGACCTAGCGGATGCGGATTTAAAAAGATCTTAAAATTTCCTTATGAACAATATTTTTTGTAAAAATTCGATTATTTCCTGCCAAATGACCTTGCTCTGGTGTTTCAGAAATATAGAAACGCAATCCCTCAAACGATCTAACTCTACTGGCTGCAACATACAATTGTCCATGAGAAAAGACAGGTTGTCTGAGTAGGATTCCTACTTTTTGAAATGTTTGTCCCTGAGATTTATTGATTGTCATCGCAAAAGCCAAAATGACGGGAAATTGAGTTCTTTGAAAGGAAAAAGGCAGAAGTGTACCTGAATAATTAAGGTGTGTCCGTGGTATCAAAATACGTGTGTTTCGAGCAACTCCTGTTAAAATCTCACAATCTAAACAATTATTGTACATTTGAACTAAACGCATACGTGTGCCATTGACCAAGCCATGTCCTGTGTTTAAATTACGAATGAGTAAAAGTATGCAATTTAGTTTTAAAATTAATTTGGGGGGGGGGGGGGGGGGTAAGCCCACTCACATCAACTGAGTTTAAAAATTCGACTGGAAAATTATTTTGCTCTCTATAATCATCACTCATGATTTTATCGGAACTCAAATATATTCGTTCCTCTCCGGGCAGACTATTAAGAATTTCTGCATTGATGAAAGTGCAGTCTTGGTATTTGGGTGCTAATATAACCGAATTGAGTATATCGTTAGACTGAATGATTTCAGATACATTGCCATAAGTTCTCAATAAGTGATACAGGTGTACCGTGAGGTACAACTGGCAAAGTTTGTCGAAAATCTCCACATAGTAAAATAGTCTTACCTCCGAAAAGTTTAGTTGGAGTTCCGCATAAATCGTTTAAAAAACGGTCAATTAATTTGAGAGCATTAAGTGGGCACATTGAGATTTCATCTATGATAATAATAGATGCAGACTTTATAAACTGTGCTTGGGCACTGTTTACAGAGAGGCTTGATACGGAATTCTCTAAAATGGGTATAGGTAATTTGAAAACATTGTGAAGAGTTCGACCTTGAATTAAAAGAGTGGATGCAATACCACTGAAAGCGCATGCAATACACTGTAGGTTCAAAGAAATCAATTTGCGAAGACAAAAAATATTGCAACCAGTATTACTATTTAAAACTTCCTGCAAAACTAAATCAATAGCGGAACGCTGTTCGGCATTGTGCTTGTTCTCTTTCTGGATCTACATTGACATTTGTTATAATACCTGATAAAGATTGAGGAATTGGAAGGCCTAGCTGTTCACATGACAAATTATGACTGAACAAAATTTCCTCTATAACTAATAAAGCACGGTTTTATGAATCGTTTTCTGAAAAATTTCTTAAAAATTCTTCACACATGAAAATTTTGAATTCATTCCACAAATCTAAAGCATTGGCAGGAACGTCCATACCACAAATAATGGCAAATAACTCTCTTAACTGCTGAGGGGACTTAGATTCTTTTGCTTCTAATAAACATTCACGCCACTCCCGATCGTTTGATGCGATACTTCGTGCATGTGCAGCAGCTAAAAATGTGGGGTAAACAATGTTACCAACCGTACGCAAATCCTGAAAACAAATGGCACCTCGAACATGAAGCAAAAGTAATCTCAAATGAAACAGTTCAACATCTTTTGGAGAAACATAAAATAATCTAGCAATAGTTCTACCACCCCCTCTTAGACGTTTTTTCCATTTCTTTTCTTTATCTACCCAAACATAATTTATCGGCATCTCTGTATATAGAAGATTGGAGGAATCAATTTGATTGATTTCAAAGAAAGCAGTTAATTTTGTTCTTCTATGACTTTGAAGAACTTGCTGAACATTTCCTTCCCTAAAAACTACATTTTGCCGTTGAGGCAAGTGACATTCAAGTCGAACTATATTATGTGACTGGTAATGCATTGGGTACTCATTTATGCGCCAGTTAGCTTCCGTAGATCCAACATAGCGACCGGACAAAAAGCTATCGATTTCATCTATATGAACTTCGCCCTGAACTCCATCACTAACCCTACCGAACTGTAATGAGGCACAGTCGTAACCCTTATAAACATATTTGTATATATATTTTATACTCTTAACTGTGCTACAAACTTCAACATTTAGGTGGCAATCAAATTTTGCTAGAAGATATGGATTGTAAGGGACAACATAACGATTATCAACAGATTGGCCACGAACGTCGACTGTTCTACCATTATTACGACGCATATAAACTGGATAGCCATTTACGTTAGCCTGAGTTGTATTGGAAAAGACTTTAGGAAAGCTTTTGCTGCATTTACCATCTCTCATACAAACGAAGTTAGGATTTAATAAACCACATGGACCGTGAATCATATGTTTTTTGACTAAATCATAGAGTTTAGGGTTAACTGAAATATTTGGAATTTCCGCACAAACAAATTTATCGATGTCATTTATTCTGTCAGTAGAATCTAAAGTAAGTAGGATATGAGCGTGTGGCAAACCACGCTTTTGAAATTCAATCGTGTATATGAGTGCCTTAACTTTTCCGAAAATTTTAGATTTTTCTAGACATTCAATCAATTTTTTCAACTTTGAACGAAACACACGGACGACAATGTGAGGTTGAAAATTCGGACTATCACCAGGCGAAATGTTATTAATAATTTCTGGCCTGGGGTTGCATGTCATTGTGATAAAAAGTGAAGGTTTTCCATCATGCTGAACTATTGCCATAGCATCTAAATAATTTTGGTACATATTTCTTGGCGAACCAATAAAAGAAGATGGTAAAACTATTCTACGACCTACCGAATTAACAGAATCATTTGGATGCTGCTGTAAAAAATCTGTTAAGTTATTATATACATCAGCTCAAAGAGTGGCTTGATTTTGTCGAATAAAGTGCAAACGGCTTCCTTCTATACGGACATAAATGTCTACAATCCACTGTAAAAACAATTTCTGTGAAGAATGAAGAATACTGAATTCATCTCGAAAAGCCAGACGAAATGATGCATATTGCAGCATTGTAATCTTATTTTGGGGACCAGTAGAAGCATAAGTAGACCTTGTTGAATGTTTCATATTCACGTGCCATCCAGTATCACCATTGGGAAATAATAAGGGATAAGCTAATGGATCTAACGAAGAATCAAGTACCGAAACACTGTGAACAGAATTTGAAGTTTTGGAAAAAGTAATCATATTTCGTTCAAAAGGGGGTTCGCCGTCAACGCTTTTAAAAATGGTTGCAACATCCGTTTGGATTGCATCATTATAACGCCGCATATCTAAATCCTGATTGACTCTAATTACCATACTTACTTCAGCAGCACTGTTTTCAGGTTGCTGACAATACTCAGACATTGTTTTGAATGAGCGGATAAAAGGATTGACCCGATATAACTCCTCTGCTAAAGAACGCATAATTCCCAAACCACATCTAACATTACTTCTGTCACCCATTCTGTACTGAAGAGCAGTCTCAACATCATAAAAGTATAGTTGCGCATAGCATGGTACACGATTAGGCAAATTTCGAAAAGCACCAATTCGGTGATAAAATACGTTATGTATTTTGAAGTGATAGATCCCGTTTAAAACATTTTCATCTCACTGAGCTTCTGAGCTCACCATAGCAAATGAAGCGTTATAAGAACGAATATTTGCTAGATAGTTCTGTGCACGTTTTTTGTTGGTAACATTAGTTGAATTTACATCTTTCAACAATTTGAGAAAGAAGTTATTGGGCGTCAATGCCGGCAACATCACATTTCCCTTGTGACAACATAGAGAAAATGTATCATTTTCCCGACCTGTAATTTCTAATTGAAAATGCCTAGCTGAACAAAAAGAGCAACGAAAGGTCATATTTCCTAAGTTGAACGAATTAAAGTTACATGGGGGCATATTTAGTGCACACTTATAAGATTCTTGCAATTCAACTAAACGGTTTTCATCAATTAAATTATTAGTTATAACTTTGTCTGTCCCTACCGAGATTCTACGCCTTTGTCTACGTCCACTATTACCTGTTAACGATTGGCGACGCGGCATTTTAAAACAACAAACATAAATAAACAAATGAATAATATAAATAAACAAATGAATAAGGAAATAATTAGAAGAAAATCTAATATGCAACAATTATAAATTGAAATAAAAACTGCACTCACGAAAATCCACTCAACCAAAATTCACTCACAATATTCTTTTTCAAATGTACTCACAATATATATTTAATTTATGATTATTATTATGAACACAATTTCCTTAATGATTTTGTCAATAAATCGACAGTTTATTTAGTTTATAGTCTTTTATATAAATTTTTAAATGAATTTGGTAAAACCAACGGTTAGTTAGCATTGACAATACTTCAAGCTTTGGATGACAGATTTGTGAGAAATAACGGATTTGAAGATTGTAAGGAGTTGCCATATCCTCAGTGTTCTAAATTTAATTTGTGTCTAGTAATTAGTAGTGGTTAGTAGTAATTAGTATTCATGAAATTGAAATAATTTTTTAATTCCAATAGCAATTTAATTTTCGTTTTTATGTGCAGCATGATTGATCCATTCCATATGTTTCGATTTTCGAGAAAACTTAGCCCGTGCCATTTATTGAAGACACAAACGAGAACGATTACACCACATTACACCGTGTCTGACCAAATGACTGCATTCTTGCAGACAACAACTTTTGTGATTAGTAATTAGTAATTAGTATTCATGAAATTGTAATAATTTTTATTTCAATAACAATTTATTTTATTTTTCTATGTGAAACATGATTGATCCATTCCATATGTTCCGATTTTCGACATACTTAGCCCGTGCCATTTATTGAAGACACAAACCAGAACGATTACACCACATTACACCGTGCCTGACCAAATGACTGCATTCTTGCAGACAACAACTTTTGAGATTAGTAATTAGTAATTAGTATTCATGAAATTGAAATAATTTTTATTTCAATAACAATTTATTTTATTTTTTTATGTGAAACATGATTGATCCATTCCATATGTTTCGATTTTCGACATACTTAGCTCGTGCCACTTATTGAAGACACAAACCAGAACGATTACACCACATTACACCGTGTCGGACCAAATGACTGCATTCTTGCAGACAACAACTTTTGTGATTAGTAATTAGTAATTAGTATTCATGAAATTGAAATAATTTTTATTTCAATAACAATTTATTTTATTTTTTTATGTGAAACATGATTGATCCATTCCATATGTTTCGATTTTCGACATACTTAGCCCGTGCCATTTATTGAAGACACAAACCAGAACGATTACACCACATTACACCGTTTCTGACCATATGACTGCATTCTTGCAGACAAAAACAAAGCCAATCAAAATATGGCTGCATTTGCGATAAATATGACCTATCCCACATTATCATTGCAATACCTGATAGTTTGATTTAAAAAAAATCACCTATTTTGCATAAAAGATAGATTCTTCAATCAAACCTATCATCTATGGCAATGATAATGTAAGATCTGTGGCGATATCAATAGCCAATGATGCGATTTGTGCATAATTTTGGTTTGTGTATGGAGGAATCCAAAGTTATATCAGTTGTCTGAGGTTTCATTTATTGCAGACACACACCGAAATTATGAGCATATGATTGCATTCTTCCAGGCACCGGAAATGTTCTTCCAGGCAATGTTATTTCATGTGGTTTTCGATTGGACACAAACTTTAAACAATTTCTAAATCAATTTTGTTGATCTAGATCAAAACATCATATTCGATTGAGTAGGAAAATTGATTTGTATTTTGATCTAGATCTTTTTTTTCGAGATCTTTATTTATTCTCAGACTGATATACGTAAAAACTGTAGTGTGAATTGTAGTGGTAATAAGATTGTGAGATGCGTAATATTCGGGGTGATTCTGGCTTTCGTTAAGTTAACAGATTTCTGTTAAAAATGTTAATAGATTTGGTTTCTAACAGAATTCGTTAAGTTGGTATTCTGGCCAAAATTTACTCTCAAATCTGTTACGAAACCGGTTTTGTTCCAAATCTGTCAACTTTCTTAGCAGAAAACCTGTTACGATTAAGTTTAACAATTTCGGGCATGTTACGGTAAACGATTTTTAACAAAAATCTGTTAACTTTTGGCACCCAGAATACCAATTTTGACCGTAAACCGCAATCAAACTTTACAAACTTCAACAACAAAATACATGGGCTGTCAAATTAACGGAATCTGTTAAGTGCGCACAGAATTGCCCCGATTAACGGCAAATGCTTGATTATTTTCGTCTTTCCTAGAACAATGCAATCATGCTTGATTGTTTTGGTGTGCGTTCCCACTACGTGCACGTGCTGGTTTTCCTAAAAATCAAACATTTATTGGGTACACAAACCAGAACAAACCAAATATGACATAGATGACAGGTTTGATTTAAAGGAATACAACCATTTGGCAGAAACGGTATGTTATTCACTCAAACGTATCATCTACGGCAATCATAATGTGAGATAACTAATATGCAGCCATATGCTGATCGTTTTGGTTTGTGTCCCCAATTTATGACTGATCTTTTTAGTTCGATTTTCGACTAATTGAGTACTTGCCATTTATTAGGGACACAAACCAAAAATCATCATATGGTTGCATATTTTCAGGTAAAAAGCAAACCAATACCACACATACATTCTTCCCTAAAGCATCATCTACGCTATACGTGTGCTCAATTCACACATACTATCCCATTGAATTTTTTAATTTCAATTTAAAATTAAACTAATTTATAATTAAATTTAAGAAAAAAAATTTGGTGATGCACATAGAGGAAAAACTAATCTTTCGAATGGTATAATTTTTATCCTGGTAAGTTCACCTGGTTCCCTGTAAAAGGGATAACAAAAAAACGTGTCGCCTATTTATATATAGATATGTAGATGCTGAAAATATGGATGTAAGTTTTACATACAAAATACTTATTATACTGTGTGAATTTCAGGTGAAGAAACTTCCAAGAAAGTTAGCTCAATGAATTATTACGCATATCGTTTGATGATTCGTCAAAATGCTGACAACTATTTGCTGCGGTTTCGTCTATTGCTTCAACAGTATTGCGTCCACATGTACGTGAAAATAGAAATGGAGCGCTTAACTTTCATTCGGTTGAACCAAGCCAAACTACGTTCTGAGGAGTATATCCATGTACGTGATGCAATTAGTACTTCCTTCAGTACTGCTAATATTGGTCGATTAACTATTCTGCGAGCGGCGTACATAGTCCGCGTCATATGCATGAATATGTGCAAAATGCGATGACATATGTTCGTCATTACGGTCGGCCAGATCTCCTTATTACTTTTACCTGTAATCCAAAGTGGATAGAAATTGTTCAATTGCTGCTTCCCGGATAAACATCAAGTGATCGAATAGACATCACAGCACCTGTATTCAGGCAAAAAATGCGGTCCCTGATGATGAACATTGTTAAACAACGCGTCTTTCGAGATACACGATGGTGGATGTATTCAATCGAATGGCAAAAACGATGCTTGCCGCACGCACACATTCTTATTTGGTTAGTGGAAAGAATTCAACCAAACCAAATAGATGATATCATATGTGCCGAGATTCCCGGTCACGAAGCCGATCCAGACCTACATGATGTTGTTATTACAAATATGATTCATGGACCGTGTGGCGCCATCAGTCCCTAATCACCTTGCATGGTAGACGGAAAGTGTTCCAAACGATATCCACGGAAATTAACGGCGGAGAGCGTCACTGGTAACGATAGTTATCCACTGTATCGGCGTCGATCACTCGATGAAAACGATCGAACTATCACAACAAAAGTGAAAAGAAAAAGGATTTCGTGGTCGATAACAGTTGGATTGTTCCATATTCGCCAATTATTTCCAAAACGTTTAAGACACATTGTAACGTTGAGTATTGCAATTCAGCAAAGTCCATAAAACACGTTCAGTAAAGTCCATAAAGGGAGCGATATGGCGGTTTTTGCTATCAAGTTGGTCGGTATGTGAACTGCAATGTAGCGATTTGGCGTATATTCGCATTCCCTATTCACGAAAGTCATCCTACTGTTGTGCATTTGGCGGTGCATCTGGAGAACGGTCAACGAGTATACATATATCACGGCTTCGAATGTTGTTCAATGTGCTGAAACACCTCCAGCGACAACATTGAGCAGTTTCTTTGGGATCTGCCAAAGCGATCCGTTTGCACGAACTTTGCTTTACTCGGAGATGCCATGTTATTACACTTGGAATGCTTCATCGAAGAATTTTCAACGACGGAAGCAGGGCGGTTCCTGGTTATCCGGATGTGCGTTCTACTGATGCTCTTGGTCGTATGTATACAATTCATCCAAAGAACGATGAATGCTTCTATTTGCGGTTTTTGCTGGTAAATGTGCATGGGCCAACGTCATTTGAGTCACTCCGGATTGCTAATGGTACAATCGGGGCGATTCTGGCCACTTTCGTTAAGTTAACAGATTTCTCTTAAGAAAGTTAAAAGATTTGGTTTCTAACAGAATTCTTTCAGTTGATATTCTGGCCAAAATTTACGCTCAAATCTTTTACGAAACCGGTTTTTGTTCCAAATCTCTCAACTTTCTTAACAAAAAACCTGTTACGTTTAAGTTGAAGAATTTCGGGCATGTTACGTTAAAGGATTTTTAACACAAATCTGTTAACTTTTGGCACCCAGAATATCAATTTCGACCGTAACTAAACTTTTCGAAATCCAATCACAAATTACATGGGCTGTCATATTAACGGAATTTGTTACGTGCGCACAGAATTGCCCCGATTGTTGTTACCAGATTTCTCTTTGTGGGGGAAGTAGCATTGAAATCATAACTTAGGAAGGGAAAATAATCAAACAAGCGGAAGTCGAATTCAACTGAAATTTTTCAATAAATTATTAGATACGTAAGAAAAATTTTGCAGATCAAAACAGACTGTTTTGAAATATTGAGGAACTTACTAATATAATCTCACGCACAAATAAAGTTTACACTACATCCACAAGAGAAAAGTATGTTTATGGAAAGTCATTGAACGCTTTCGTGTTAAACACACTAATCAAATGATCAGGAACACTTACCAAGCAGATGATCACCACTACATAAACAATAATCGTATATTTTCAATTCGAAGCTTCCCAATTGCTGTATATTTGCTTATAGTAATTTATAAACTTACTCTCTGTCAATGAAACGGAACAAAATTTCTTTCTCTTGCTTTGTCTTAGCTTACTGGTTATGCAACTATGTATGTTAAAAATCCCTTTTTGAAACTCTTTCGCATAGAAAAATTCGATCACGATCACGCAAACAAACTAGTGTTTTGGGGACTCGGTCGAAAATAAATTTTTGAAGTGAAAACTTCTTTAGCACCGTTGTGATTTGAAACTCGATGAAACGAAAAAACGACACTTAAAAGAGACGAAAATATACATTTATAAGACATCACCTGCGAGAGAATGAGAAAGAATAGACATATACAGTGTATCCTTTTATCTTAATATAAAACATAAATAATAGTATATTTCTCTTCAGAATCGCGTAACTCCAGTAATAGGAGCGCAGAAAATCATGAATGAACATGACAAAAATCAACAACCAGTTGCGTGGGTCGAGTAATTGGAGCAATGAAAAATCGGATCGGATTGATTTTTATGATGTTCATGATTTTCTGCGCTCCTATTACTTGAGTAGGAGACAGAAAATTTAGTGCAAAAATATTACTCGTGGCAACTACAGAGGGGGTAGGATACTAGTGGATTAAAGAAAATCGTTTCGTTTCGTTCCATTTCGTTCCGTTATTCTTTAGGGTTGTTAAAAACAGAAATAAGGCATATTATATTAATAAATAAAGAAAAAATGGAATCAGTTTTATACATACTTAGTGAAAATTTAGTTTTAAAATTTTGATTTGTTTTAGTTTTTGAACTGGATCATCTCGAAGAGTTTTTTATTCGCAACTTGATCGGCATCAGTAACGAAAACACTGTTATTGATAAAACTAAGAAGATTATGGAATGTAACATTGAGTCGACTATGAGACGGAGAGTTCTACGGCGAGGAGACCTAGAGATAAGGGAAGGAACAAAATGAACATTAGAACGAAGTGGTAGGGACGTTTAAAATGATTTCGTCACTTTAGTTTCGATACAAAAGTTACATCACGTCAAAAATTTTCTATCTCTAAATATATCTCGTATAATAAATCGAATATAAACAAAACCATTTATTTAATACTTATTTCAATAAATATTTTCCAAGGATGCCGAAAACAAATGCTGAAAAGTGTCGTGAGTTTCGGCAGAAAAAACCAAATATCATTAAAAATGTTCCAACGGAACGAGTACGTGAATTTCGTGCACGCCGAAGGGCATTATTAAACGTGCAACATACAGTAACAAGTATGCATAATGGAACGTTCAATGTTCAAAATCGTGAAAATCATCACTGTATGTGTTTGAATATTCTCTAATCAGCAAATTTGGTCCTCAATCCTTACTGCTCATAGATCACATTTAAAATCTCCAAATATCACTTGTATATCCTTATTGAAGTGAAAACTTCTTCAGCACCGTTGCTATTCTCTCTTCAAATGATTCCTACTTGAATGTACATATTAAATGTGAAATATGATGTCTCAGTTGGATATAATCTGTAGTATTGAAAATAATTACTGTGAGAACCCTAATACTTTTGTACATATATAAAAAATTTACTTTTTTAATAAATTGGTCCTGATAGCTCATCACATACTATAAATTGCTTTTCAGGTAGCCCCCAAGCGGATGTACAGTCTGAAATTCCGTACTTACAATTTCGCCAACATAAAGTTGCCCATGAAGAATTTTGCAAAAAGTTTTTGAACAATATGTTCGGTTATAGGTGCTCCGTGTGTGATCGATTGTGGTTCCAAAAAGATTTAAAAGCACCACGCACAGAACATGAAGAACTTTTACGTGTAATAATTGAAAATTATAATACAAGTGATGGTATTTAACTGCGCAACACGTGTTACCAAGCAATTGAGAAGAAAGTAATTCCAACAATGTCCAAATATAACGGCCTCAAATATCAGAAGATACCTGTGTCTCTACCACCACTGGATTTGATTTCCGAAAGACTTGTCTCTCCGCGAACTCCCTTCATGCAAATAAGACGGTTGCGACACGTCCATGGGCAATACGGAATTTATGGGCAAATTATTAATGTACCAGTCGATGTAAACAATATGGTAAAACTTTTACCTCGTAATATTGATGATGATCAGTGGGACTGGTGAATAACAGAACAATTCGTGCATGGCTTCAGTATTTGCTTGAAACTCCACTTTATGTTTGATATAATATCAAAATTGATGAAAGCTTTTTCAACGATCATAATATTGATGAAATTAATCGAGAAGAAATAAGTGAAGTTATACCGATAGAAGACAGTCTAACAGCACAACAACAGACTCTGATGATGACGAGTACTTACGGACTGCACCTGGATAGTGTAATCTCCCAAAAAGTATAATTTTTGATGAACATGCGGAAGAACTTTCTTTCCCATCAATTTAATTGGGCCATTTCGGAACATTCAGAGATGGAATAAATGCGACACCTTTTACGATAGCGACTAGTGAATTACGGAGATCTGACCAACGTGGAGTTACTCCGTATCACTTATTGTACGTTGCTATGAAAATTATTAGCTGAAGGGTTCGTGATTCACTCACTGTTGCATCCAGTCATGTGGGAAAAAATACTAATATTACACGGCAGCAAATTTAATCAGATGAATATATTAATAATAGCATCGAAAGTTATTTGGATTTCCTGCGATCAATACCAAACTCTCTTTGGTATTGGAGCGAACGGAAAAGAGATCTTTTCGCGATGATTCGTCAGTTGGGAAAACCAACTATGTTCTTCACTTTAAGTGCAAATGAAGTCAGATGGAAAAATTTACTGCAATTACTGTACAAATTATGGCTCCAGTCTTGCCATGTAAATTCACCACGATATTAAAACCCATGAAGAAAAATCATCCAGGATATGCAAGTTATGCTCACCATTATAAACAATTGCAAGGCAATCGCGAGAGCAATAATTATGAAAGTATTGAATCTTTTTATGAAGAAAATCGAATTTCTTCTGACGAAGACTATTTTCATATTCTTAAAGCTGGAATTATTAGACCTAAAGTATTTTTAAAACGACAAACACATTAAAAGTGGCACAACCCTTACAATCCTTTCATTCTCAATATATTGAAATAATAATCTATATATGTGTATATATATATATTGAATGGAATACTCTTTTGCCGCGTATGTTGTCGAATACGTTAATAAAACGAATATAGCTATAAGCAACTTACAGCGGCAAATTACTGACATAATGGATGAGCACCCAGAGTTCGACATAGTTGAAATAACAAGGAAAATGAGTGTTAATATGCAAAGCAAAACTACAGAGATTTGTCGAAAACTATGTCGTGAAGATGGACAAGCGGACGATGACGATGAGATCCATGATGTTGCCACTAGATTTCCAGAAGCCAATCTATTTCAAGCATTATATGACAATCCCAATTCGGACGTAAACAGTGATTTGCGCTTAGCCACACTTAATAAACTTGGTGCCATTGCCAAGCGGAAAGAAAATCTGATGCCTAATGATCAATTTTATGAACTGATGAAAATGGCAAACCAAAAACAAAAAGAATTGTTGCTGCATGTCACTCACAACCTTCAGTTAGAAAATTCCCCTCCGTTGCAACTATTTTTTACGGGCCCAGCCGGATGCGGCAAAACATTTGTAATCAGAATATTGATTGAAATTTATAATCGATATTCTGAAAACAATGGATTTTGCAACGCTTCTATCACTTGCGCTTCAATTGGTAAGGCTGCTGTGGCTATTGAAGGGATAACGATACACACTGCACTAAAGATAAGTCTCTCACAGTTACTTCCTTTGTCAATTGAAGTAGCACAACAGTATAGATCACTGTTTATAAACGTCCGCGTATTATTTATCGATGAAATCAGTATGATTGGAGCCGAGTTGTTGTCTCAAATAGATTCGAGATTAAAGCAAATTACCGGTAATTTTCAAGAAAATTTTGGAGGACTAGATATAATTTTGATTGGCGATCTACGTCAACTACCGCCAGTTTGGGCTACTCCGATTTATGAACCAATAAGGCGACAAATAATAGGTCCAACACTATGGCGAGGTTTGAAATTCTTCGAACTAAGCGAACTTATGCAACAAGCCAATCGAACTTTTTCAACAATTTTAACAAAAATTGATGGACAGCTTTCAGACGAGAACGAGTTGGAATTAATCGAATCAAGATTTTACTCCGAAGAAGAGGCTGATAGAATTTGTCCAGTCGGTATACGATAGTTTTTCGATAATCATTCAGTTGCCAAATACAATAATAAGACTTTAAATTCTGCAGTCGAAAAAGTCATTTCAGAAGCAACAGATGTATATATTGGTTGTCAGAGTGTTGAACAGCAAACTTCCATGCGTCAAAAATTACACAAAATGTCAACTATTGATACAGGAGGTTTTCCTTTTGAAACTACTTTGGTTATCAATGACCCGTACATTATAACAACTAATATCGACGTGTCAGATGGTTTGGCGAATGGTGCGACAGGAAAATTTATTTATATCGAATATATAAAGAAAAACAAGAGATAGGTCGCTTATGGTTGGAATTCCCTGGCTCTCCCAAAACCGGCGAAAAAATCAGAAGAAAGGCAGCGGCATCAATACAAAACCATAATCTTTGCCCACTGGCAGTACCAATAGATCGCAGAACATCCTCTATACCATAAGTACCCAATAAAACAGTTATTGTAAAACGTAACCATTTTCCACTGGTCTCTGCGTGCGCGATAAGTATCCATAAATCCCAAGGAGGTACATTTGGTGAGATTGTGTATGAATATGACAAAACACATGCTCAACAGCTCATGTACGTCGCACTATCACGGGTAACATCGATTCAAGGCTTACATCTCGTTTAAGAAAAAAATGATAGAAAATTTTATCATGAACTGAACCTGAATCGAATTGAAACAGTTGACAAACTAGTATATGATTTTATAAGTACAAGGAAAGGATTGTCACTGTTTACTTTCAACTGCCAAATTTTACGAACTCATGTACAGGATCTTCAATTAGACAGAGTAGCATCATCGTCGAATTTTTTAATTCTTTCCGAGACGTGGATGAATAATGATATTATTTTAAACATTCCAAATTTTGATATTGTAGTTAATTATAAAAGACCACATACGAGTGCAGGCGGAGTTTCAATCTACCATAGTAAAAATGACGTATCTCGTGTGACTACTCCACAAACACATCTCAATGTACAACAAGTGGAATCATTGTCTGCTCAGCTTTCTAAGGTTGGAGAAATATGTGCTAGTGAAAGAAGATTGCACAATAATAGGTCAGTTATACTGGTGGCAATTTACATTTCTCCCAACTAATCATTAAGTGCCATTATTGAATTCATCCATGAGAATTTAATAAAGTACACACCAGAAGTATCGCGGATTCTTAACAAGAATTACGATAAAATTCCAATGATAAAATCTGTGGGGATTTTAAAGTGAATTTTGCACTGGATTCAGCGCTCCTTTTGATCAAGTTCTTGAAAAACAAATTAAATCTAAAAATGTCCAACAGTCGCACTGAATCGACAACAAGATCAAAAACTGTAATTGACGCTGTCTTTCAAAGATATATTGATGGAATGCAAACAAAAGCTTTTATTTAATACTTTAGTTATCATAAGCCACTTGTGTCATTTGTTGAAAATGGAAACATGAATTGATAGTTCTGATATTAATTTTGATTTGTAATAAGTAAAATATGAGATGTATGTATGACCAGCAACTCTTTTTCTAATTAGTCAATGTTAAACAATTAAACAGTTTGATGAGTGATGACAACCTTTCGAATTCTTGTAACTTTTAGATCTTTCGAACTCTTGTAAATAACTTTTAAACATTACTAATTTTATCAATGTACCAATTTTATAGTACAACTAGCTGTACCCGCCCGCTTTGCTGGGCATTACGTAAAACTGCTTATTTTTTGTATACTGTATATGTTGATACTATATATGTGTTGTTTTTCTTTAGTTATAGATTTTTGATTCTTAGCAGTTATCTTTTGATTGTAACATAAGTTCAAAAACTTCCAAAAAATCTTTGACTTTTTCAACAATGTTTTTATTAACGTTTGGCTACAAATTTTCGCCGTAAAATGGATAATAAATTGAAAGTATGAATAGTGCTTAATAAGAAAATGAGAAATAAACTTAAAACAACTATTCAAGCACTCTTTCAAAAAGAGACAATTTTGGAATTATTACTAAACTTTACAGCACCTATTAATTTTAAAGTTACAAAAACATTGAAATATAGTAGTTATAAGAAATCGAAATTTATCCTATGTTCGGTGGCAACAATGAAACAAATAAGGATTTATAGATTGCCGGTTGAAACTCAAACAAAACTGGTTAACTTTTTGCTGTTCTTCGATTAGTACCGGATGTAAATTTTTTATGGCACAGTAATATTTGAGAGGTTAATCCGATCCGATCGGCCACATCAACAATACGCCCACGTTAGCCGTGTAAATTTATTTTCGGCGAATTTGTTGAAAAATATTGCTTTCTTCTACTTACAAAAAAAGTTAAGGTTTAATCACAGACAAAATAATTTTCCAGATGTTGCGATCCCATGTGACTCTCTACCCATTTTTTTCCAACATCACACACGTAACAGCAGACAAAAAATCCATGGGCCGTATGCGCCTTTGACCGTCTTTAACGTTTAAAGAACAGACAGTGCGCGAATTGATGTTGATGTTTGATTGTCAAATAGGGAATGAGTGATCACAATAATAGGAAAGGGGGCTGAAACAAAATTTCGCGGATGGAACACAATGTACATGTACACACAATACACACAATTTTGATGTTCTGAAATTTGCACAAAACAAACACAAACAATAATGTGTACCATTGGAGAGTAAAATTTACTCAAAAAGCTCTGTTTTCTGTGTAATAGTATTTTCTATTGATTTAAAGAAAAAATATACAAATTGAGTTTCCAATATAAAAAAAATTACAAAATTTTTCCGAAAAACGCGAGATTTTGCGTTTACGAATTTTAATCTGAATTTTATCATATAACATAACTTTTGTTTGGACACACTTTTAAAAACTCAATTCAGAGAAAAAAGATGTATCGAAAAATTTAGGAAATTTAAAAAAAATGGGGGTCAGTCATACGTATGAATCCCGTAGGACGCTTCGTTTAGCCGCTAGGAACAAAAAATCGTTAAAAATTCATAATCTGAATTTTATCAATTTTCCGATCTTTTGAATGCGTACCTTTAAGACCTTAATGTAGAGAAAAATGATGTATGAAAGGAAGGTAGAAAATGTCAAAATAGTGGGGGTCGGTCATACATATGAACCCCGTAGGACGCTTCGTTTAGCCGCTACGCGCAAAAAACCGTTAAAAATTCAAATTTCTACTGGAAAAGAACCCTTCAAACCGGAAGAAAATCGGTCAACTTGGGATTCCCGGAAACTATGATGTCCTACAATCTGAAACTCAAAAAAATATTTACCATTTTCCACCAATTTGAACAAATCTACCTGCTAAGGGTTTAATGAACCAAAATTGTATTGAATAACCCGAGAAAAATTTGTAGAAAACAATTAAAACCGGCTCTACGGAAATACAGAGTGTCAAATCATAGAGAATTCTTGAGAGAGAGCTTTTGTTCCGATTTGCAAAAGCGAAAAGTAACGGTTCTCTAATACGCAAGTAAAGGTTAACGGTTTCCTATTCGAGATGGGCATAAGAAGATCCAAAAATTAATCAATCCCCATTTCCTAATCGAAAACCACATGACATGAAGTCGCATCCATCTCTATTATGAATCCATGGATCCATCATATCAAGAGAACTCTACTTAAAATTAAGAGATATTATGAAATCAAACTACCGAATTGTTCTCGCGAATGCAGTTCATGCTCAAGAGAGTGAGAGAAATCGGTAAAAATTTGTACTCGAGAGAAACGATCGCTCTTAATTTATTTATTTCAAGCTTTCGCACGGAAGGAAGATGCTCTCTTAAAATCAAAACGACCAAAACTTTAAAACTACCATATCTCGTAAAGTTTTTGGCGAATTTCTTTGAAACTTCACAAAAACATTCTCCTTCTAATAAGACTAAATCCTACCAAATTTCATAAAACTTGTCCCGGTAGATCCGGAGTTTTGCCGCGACAAACTTTTGTAAAAAGATCTTGTTTTATATATATAAGATAAATGAACTATATATCCAATTATCCTACTCCTGATACTGTATTCGTCTCATTATCTCACAGTTTAGTTTCCCTGAAGGTTTCACTTCTACCGCGTGTGAAGTGCACACATGATTACTTTTTTTTTCACATTTCCAAGGTAAGAGGTTATTTCCATGAAACACAAAAAAATAAGAACAACATAAAAATGTAGACATAGAACAGTAGAAAACTTTCTCTGAAAATTAATTTGAAGATGGTGGGTCTAATAATATGACAACTTTGAACAACACACAACATTAGATATATATGTCTTCAATTGTGTCGTGTGTACAGCAAAAAACAGTTTGTCATATATTTTCATCATAGAAAATTTACATTAAATTGTGTCGTGTGTACAGCAAAAAACACTTTGTCATATTTTTTCATCATAGAAAATTTACATCTTATTTTTCGTCATATTTCTTAAAACGTGTGTGTACAGTTCGTCGTATTATATGTCATAGATATGATATGATACAAATATGTCATGTAATATGGTGTATTTTTCTATGATCGTCTGTAGGCGCTTTTACTTACTTAACCCTAGATCACTAACCTTATTTTACAATGCTTATTACTAACCTTCGTCGTTTCGACTAAGCCGTATAAAAGGGAGGCTTCTAAGGGTTTATGGAATAAAATATTTATATTTGTTTTACTTATTTATTAGAATAACAATTTATTAACATGTTTATATGCTTTAATTCACTAAAATCACATTTCAATTACTTTTACAGTGTTTTAATTGAGACCAGAGCTTTTACTCATTTGAAAATTTTTGTTTTTTATATGCTTAAGTCTTATTAAAGAAGCCCTATTTTGATGAATTGCGCGCGGATTTTGAATTTAAACATCTCTCATTGTATTATTTTTATATTCCCTCATTTTGAGGAGTGCAATTTTCGAAAATTCAAAGAGCGTATATATTATGACGTTTATCGAAATGCACTCAAAATTTAGTACTAATTTTTTGTATTATTTCATTACATATGTCATTACATATTTGTGTACACTTACACGTATTACATATTTTGCATCACATTCATTTTCTGTCAATTGTATTAAACTTTCATTAGCTGGAAGAACGGAAGTATTAGCTATATCAGTCCTGATAAACAGAAACCAAGTTAACCAAGTTAAAATATTAAATATTTTGTGTTGCATACATTTTCGGTTAATTGAATTCAATTCAATTTATTTATCCATTAATGCCCGGTTTCACAAACGATGGATAGATGAATTTAACCGAAAATCTCTGGATAAACTCTGGATAACCCATTTTTGCGTTTCACGAAAGTCAAGATAGAAAAACTGTGGGATAAAGTAAGAGATAATTTATCCACGCGATTTTCTCGAGATAAATATTTATCTATTGGATAAAGTGACAGTTCAAAGTAATTTGGATTTATAGTATTATATCTTTGAAATTGTGCTTATTTCTGTAAACAAGAGTTCATTTCATTAAAATAAATTAATTTTATATTTTAAAATCAGTAAAAAACCCTTTAATTAAATAATATGTCAACTGTCAATCGTTAACCCGTGGATAACTCGTAATGCTTCGTGAAACGCTCGAAAAATTTATTCGCTGGATAAATATTATTCATAGATAGTTATCTATTGGATAACTTGTTCTTCGTGAAACCGGGCATAAGAGATACAAATTTACAAAAAGTACTTTGTAGCCTTCCCACAAGAGTACACACAGATACCCGAGCGTAGGTTGGTTGTTACCTTATCTGTTAAAACTAAAAAAAATATTATAAACTAAATAAGAATTACTTCATATTTTTTCTTTATCCTCAGGTGTTGATGTAAAAATTTATTTGACAAAAGCTCAGATTGACGGTTTTTGTATCCAAGTTTTTATGAAGGTTTTGTGTGGGTATCAATTGAAAGGCTTGAATAGAAGAAAACGATACAGTTACTGACATCACATTAAAATGAAATAAAAGTACAAACACTTTTATTAATCAAATTGTTCAAAATAACATACGAAAAATGCTGGAAATCCCTTGATGTCTCAATTGCCTCTACTTATAAAAATGAGATTTTTTCGCTTTATTCCTTGTAAAACTCTGTTGAGTTAATTTCCAGTTTTTTTTCTTAAGGATAAGTATTTAACAAAAAACTAAAACTAACTTTTGATAATTGTCTTAACGTTTTATAATTTATAACGCATAAAAACCACATGACGAAGAAAATACGACTGTAAGAATTAATATTGTTTTAATTTTACCCTATTGAATAGGTACGCTAGTTACTTAAAATGCTTTGAATATTTCACGTGGGTATGTGCGGAACTGCACTTTTTCTTTTGCAATCCAACTTCTGTATCCAACTTTTCAAAATCTGTTTTAGAAATTATAGTCATTTGGCTTCCTGTATCTAATTCAATCCTCTTCTTTTCTATTCGTTTGACAGATTTATTATTTTTAAATTTAGTTGAAATGCAAACTTTTTCAATATGTACTCTTTTTCCACAACGTAGACAGATATTATGTAAACTACCATCATCAGTGCTTTGGTTCTTATAATACCTTTCCGTTTGATGATACGTGGTGTTTCCTCCCCCACTTGACGATGGTGTTGCATAATTACTTATCTTGTTTACTTTATTCACTTCCGTTCCTGATGATGTTGCATACATTTTATGTTGCATTTTTGCTGCTTCGATAGCTAATGTTATTTCTATAGCTTTTTCGAGGTAAATGTCAGTTCCTTTCTGTTATGTTTGTTCGCGTATCTCCACATCTTGTAGTCCTCTAATGAACTGTGCTTGAAGTACCGAATTTATTGGTTTTTCACACTCTGGATCTTGACATGTCCAATTTGCAGTTGTCGTTAAATGCTTTAATTCTGCAATATATTGAGCTATTGAATTATTACTTTTTTGAACGCATGATAGAAACTTATGTCGTTCTGTCTGCACATTTGACAGCGGGCACAACTGTTTTTCTAACAGATCAATTAATTTATCAGATGTTTTCGGAGCAGGTAATTGAGGTGACGTCAAACTTGAATTAATAATTTAATAATTTATAATAGTTTGCCCCTAATGCATCTATAAAAATTCTTGCTTTTATAACCATTACTTCCTGTGAGTCTCCATGTAAATTTTTCAGTTCGAAAAAATTTTCTAGCCTCTCTTTGTATGATTTGAAAGTCTCTTTCTCTTCATCAAATGTCTCGAAAATTATTGTGCCTCTATGTACAGTGAGTGGAAACAGTATTCGTACGACGCCTAATTTTTCAGAAAAAGGCGAATTTTCCATATTACTTGATATTTTTTTACAACGAAAATAATTATTGTTATAGATCTAAATATGCTTTATTCATAACGTCAAAAATATCCAGTTAAAAACTATTACATATACTTTAAAAAAATAAAAAACGAAAATTTGTCATATACCGACGCGCAAAAAGTATTCGTACGGTAACTGTTCTTGTGTAAAATTAACCCTGTTTTTTTCGCCAACCAGCTTCATTTAATATTAAGTTGGATATCCCTTAGCAGCTATTACAGCCTTCAAATGATTGGGCATAGATTTGATAAATTTTGTGCAGTACGAGCCAGGTAGCGTCTCCCATTCTTCCGTTAAAGCGGTTTTAAGTAATTTTTATTGAAAATATCCCTTTCGCTTATTTTAGTTTCCAAATATTGCCACAAATGGATCTTTTGGATTCTCTTTTGGATTTTGTTCAGGGGATTGAAGAGGGGTTTTGAGGAGCTTTGGAGTGTTGTAGAGCAGCCACATCCGGGTATCTATCCCCAAATGTTTTAGGTCACTATCTTGTTGGAAAAGTAAACAATTTCCCTGACCCATCTTTTCCAGGCTTGAAGACAAATTTTTCTTTAGAATGTCACAATAAACCATATGGTCCATTTTGCCTTCGATGAAATGCAGATTACCTACTCCTTTTGCGCTCATACACCCCCACACCATTACGGATCTACCTCCGTGTTTCAAGGCTGAAATTAAGATCTTAGGCTGCAACTCGGTCTTCGGCTGCTGCCATATTTGGCGGCTCCCATCAGAGCCATAGATGTTGTACTTGCTTTCTTCTGTCCAAAAAGTTTGTTGAAGGCTTCAAGGTAGGTGTTTCGATGCTCCTTAGCAAAGTGAAGTCCTTTCATACAATTCACTTTGCGTACGAGGAACTACTTGCGTGCTCTTCGCCCGTGGAAATAAGTGTTGCGGAGCGTGTTCCGTACTTTTGAAACGTTAACCATGGTACCTAGCTTTAACAGTTCAGCAGCAATCCTTGGAGTGCTGGATTTTGAGTATTTCTTGACTTGCAGTAGAACAAAGTTACTGTCTGTATCGGTTATGATTCGGCGACGTCCGTTTCCTCGCCTATTTTGAGGCGTTTTCTTCCTGAAAAGTGTTCGTTGATTGACTATACCGTTGACGTAAGCCTCTCAACAGCTTCTACTATCTCCCCAAGGGACCACGTTTTGTTGTGGAGCCTGTTGATAAGCTACCTTTCACTGTTTGTTGCTTCTGAGCCTTTTCGCGACATTTTGACCAAATTCAATGAATTTTACTATGCGAATGGAGTGAATATTGTACTAGCTTAGGGTATTTATTAAAAGAGCCTCTTTGGCAAACTCATTTAAGTAAACCATTAAGCCTAATAAAAGTTAAACTGTTGCCGTACGAATACTTTTTGCGCGTCAGTGTGTGACAAATTTTTGTTTTTAATTTTCTAAAAGTATATGTAAAAGTTTTAACTAAATATTGTTAACGTAATGAATAAAGCATATTCAGTTCTATAATTAAAATTTTTTTCGTTGGAAAAAAATATCAAGGAATATGGAAAATTCGTCTTTTTCTGAAAAATTAGACGTCGTACGAATACTTTTTCCACTCACTGTATATCGGTTGGTGTTCCCGTTTTTTCCATGTTATTTTGTAGTAATCTTTATAAGACTTTTGGTTGCAGCTGTATTGCCTCCAAAAGCGTCTTTGTTCCGTTTTTCTGCTTCCGTCATTTTTGTAATTCTTTTATTATTTTTTTAATTTTTTGCCTCGTTGCCACTTCTGTTATGTATTTATTATTTATTTCAATTATTTGTACACTTAAAGCTTTTATAATACTTAATTTATTTTACATTTTATATATTTACACGTTGTTCTGTTCCATGTGTTCACCCGCCTTACCTATATCTGATGCTTTTCTTAAGAACAATATCTCATTCGGTGTGGTAGTAGAGTACCACGTAATAGAGCGGTGGTATACCGCTATCTGGTTACATATAGTACAGCGTGTATCTCAAAACTGCATATTTGAAGTTGGCCGGAAACATAACTCAGATAATTTTCAATTTAGTTGAAATATTGAATATATCTTAAAAAATACATTGTCTATGGAAGGACGTAGGACTTATTTTGTATTGCAAAGTAACTATCGACTATAGTAATTAGCAATTACCTGATGATTTCCTAGGCAAATTTTTCACTTTCCACTTCGGAAGTGCGCCATTTGGCCAAAGAGTAATATATCGCAACAAATTTACGTTCTTCTATAGCAGTTATTTTATAAAATCAAAAAAAAATATTGGCTTATGATAATATAAAAATTCCGAGAGCCATTTGTCCGGCTTTGGACCCTGAAAATAATTAAACGTCATCGGAACAACGCTGCACAGCCGCCATTTTGAAATTAATCGCTTCGAATAAAATTTTTTTTATACAGTCACAGATATGTATCATAAATTCTTCTTATTGAAATCTCTATTTATTTTCTCTTATTTCTAAAAAAAATTCTAAAAAACTCATTTTTTTGTCCTCTAGAGCGGCTTAACCCCTATCGGTCTATTCACTTTTAAACCTTCACAACTGAACTCTAACTTACCTCAAATCTTCATAATACTCCCACAAGTTGATGCTCACAGTGACATCCTCATACAAAATCTTAATATATAAAATCCCAATGGTCGTGAAGCAAAAAAGGGGGAATGGGATTCACGCTCTGAAAGCAGAGAAAATTCATTTTCAAAGAATGAATTTCTCTCTGCTTTCTGGAAGTAAGTCTCATTCACCAGAGAATGGGATCATACTGATTTTTAAAGAACTTGAGAGTTTTGCTTTCCCGCGTGTAACGGAAATTAGGGGAAGTGCCTGTGCGAGTAGTTTGCGAGTGCGGGAACGCAAAACTCTCAAGTTCAGTAAAAATCAGTATGATCCTATTCTCTGGTGGGTAGGGGGACCAAACTTGAGAGGTATACTCTAAAATAGGACGGACAAGGGAGGTGAAAAGGGTTTTTAATACGAAAGGGCCAGTTAGTTCCCTAGACCATCTGGTAATAAATCCCAACGTGACCCTTGCTCTCCTTATAACGGTATTAATATGGTCGTGAAAGGTCTGCTTTGAGTCAAGGAGAACTCCTAAGTCCAGGACGGAATTAGCTGACCTAACCGCAGAACCATTTATGCAGAAGGTGTGGGAGACATGGTGAAAACATATGTGTTCACACTTCGAAGTATTCCGTTTCAGGTTGCTTTTAGCACACCAAGTTGAGAGACGATAAAGGTCCTCTTGCAATTCTATATAGTCAGAAGGACAATATTCTTAAAAAGCTTGGTATCGTCAGCATAGGAGAGGATAGAGGAATTCAGGATAACTCTACAGACATTATTGGTGGCAACAACGAAGAGGAGGGGGCCAAGGTGACTCCCTTGAGGGACCCCGCATGTAGCGGTAATGGAATTCTAAAGGGTAGATCTGAAGAGAACACGATAAGTACGATTGCGTAAGTAAGAGGAAATCCAGCAGAGAAAAGAGGCCGGACAACCAGCCAATTTAAGTTTAAGTAAAATCAGGGAGTGTGGGACGCTGTCAAAGGCTTTAGACATATTAGTGAAGATAGTTTCGACTACTTCCCCACGCTCGAGAGCATTAATGGAAAAAGAGGTGAAATGGACAAGGTTGGTGACAGTAGATTTCCCTTTAAGGAATCCATGTTGGTGGGGATCCCTGAGGTAGGAGGGAAAACGATGTAAGGGAGGAATCCTGAGGTAAAGAAAAGGATGAGATTGGTACAGATGAGATGACGATGTGGTAGCGGAAGGAATTTTAGGAGGGTTCGGATATGTATCAGGTGGGAGGTTAAAACCCTTGAGAGACTCAAGAGAGGACAAGAGTGAGGCTTGGATGGTGGACGATTGGCTGAAAGCGGTACCAAGTTTGCGTAGGTCCACGCCAATTTCAAGAAGACGGGAAGAGAGGGCATTCAGTGTGAATTTGCGGCAACGGGAGCAATACCAGTATATGCCTGAGTCTCTTGCTACAATTTTGTTTGCAATACTGCCAGTTAGCCCCACACATTTATGGTGAAAAGATCCACCGCAAAAACCGTGGCAGGAAAGAAACCTTTCAGAGTTCCTGTCCTTGCAGGTGGCGGCAGCACAAACCAAGGTCATGTTGAGCTAGCTAATATAGATCCGTGACCCGTACAATACAGAGTGTTCACAAACAGCCGTTAGAGAATACAGAAAGTTCAAGAAGTGGTATATAGATTAAGTTTAAAAAGTAAAGGTTAAACAAGGAATGAAAGCATATGAACAAAACTATGATTAAGAAAAAGTTAAAAAAATAATGAAACTATTCGAAAAGTAAATTGCAAAGAATAAGAAGAAAGAATAAATACAGTGAAGTCTCAAGCCTGGCAAGTCCTGCAAGTTTTCGATCGTTGTGGCAGCAATCGACAGATTCAATGAATAATCAAGCGTGGCAGTGATCCATTGCGAAAGATTAAGCAAGCCTTTATCCCAGGTCAGTTAACTAACGGGCAACGGACACAAGGTACGGTCACAAAAAATCAAACAAGCAAAGATTGCGACAATACTTTTTCACTATTTAAGCACAATAAATTTGTTTAGCAACTCGATTGAGTTCACTTTGAGTTTTTAAGTGAGTGAAAGTATGTAATTAAAAATCACTTAATTACACAAGTGTCGATTTGATTAAAATTTTTTTTTTGTTTGATCAAATAATTGATTCTTTAACAAGAATTCAAAATCCACAGTCCCTAATTATTTAGCAAAAAAGCCCGAAACTAATTTATTTCGTGCTAAGCAATAAGTGTTTTTAATAATACATCAAAAAAAGATTTTCAAATTAATAGACCACTAGAAATTATTGCCTAAATTAAATTTGATGGAGAATAATTATTTCCCCAAATATGGTTAGATTTATCAAAACACTTTCACTTTTCACACTTCCGATTGTTATTCATCATGCATTTTACCTGCAATTTGCTCACTTCTATTATTCATGAAATACAAAGTGCCTACAGACGATCATAGAAAAATACATCATATTATATGACATATTTGTATCATATCATATCTATGACATATTATATGATGAACTGTACACACATTTTTGAAAATAAGACGAAAAATTTGATGTAAATTTTCTATGATGAAAATATATGACAAAGCGATTTTTACTTTATACACGAAAGAATTTAATATGACATATATTTCTAATGTTGTGTGTTGTGCACACTCCTTTTTTTAACAAAGAAATTACCTGCTGCCTAAATATTATTTAGTTTCGTCACAGACAGAAAAATTGAACCTCAAAACTATTTCCCAAGCAAACAGTTAAAATTTAAAACGAAAATGGAAAAGAAAAATGTGACATATTTATATGTCATATATATGATGAACTGTTCACACGATCATATAATATTATATATTTCTATGTCATATATATGGTGAAACATCATAGAAATATATCATATATTTTCGTCATATTCCGTGTGTACAGCTTCATCATATTTTTTCGTCATATATGTATATGATGAAACATCATAGAAATATGAACGTCTGTAGGCACTTTTACTCGCACAGGGACTTCGCCTCGGTATCTGATATTTACTGGGTAAATTTTTTAAACTTTTTATGTTTGGCCTGTTCCCGTACTAGAAAATCATACTGATATTTACAGAACTTGAGTGTTTTGCCTTCTCGCACGGAACGGAAAACTTTGTGACATCCACGGACGCTGAGGTAATACGAAAATGCAAACATATAATAAAGGATGAATCAACTATGGCGTCAGGGGTTGCCTTGAAAGCTGTTGACAAATTATTAAATGAACTAATGAGGAATGATCGCTCCTTTGGAGGTAAACCCATACAAGGATAAAGTATTTATTCTAAGGCACCCATAAATCCTGATTTGCCTTTCGTTTTGCGAAGAAGACAATTTCCAATTAAATTGGCTTTGACCATCAATAAGGCACACGGGCAAACCCTTGAAAAAGTTGGATTGTTCTTACCAGAGCCTGTATTTGCTTATGGCCAATTATATGTAGCACTGTCAAGAGTACGAAAATCTTCGTGTGTCAAAATCAAAATATTAAATGGACCAGATCAAGGAAACCTCATACCTTGACACGAAACATTGTGTACAAGGAAATATTTTCCAAATAAGGACGGATTTATAAAACTTATAAAAATTAAAGTTAAATTAATGTTACTTAGTTCAATCCCAATAAAATATAAAAGAGAATTATGCCAAAAGGCGTCCCCGTCCCCTACCCTGGGAGATAGCGTCGCTTTCTGCCAACGCTTTCGCGAAAACTTATTATACATGTTAGTTACATATAATAATAATGAATGCACGGGACGCATAATAAATCTGAAAAGCCCAGTGCATCAAAGTTCCATCCTGATATTTAACATCTAACATCATGATTTCAACAAAGTTGACGTTTTGATGATAAATATAAATCCTTTTTTTTGCCCGTATTAAGGGCTTTTTTCTCTAGTACCCAAGTAAATTAATAAAAGGCAGCTAAACCTTTTTATTGCGGACACATACACATTATATTTCAATTATGTACCTATATTGGAAAAATTTTATGTACGGGTGTTGATACTAGTTTATCATTTATCTATAGAGAAGAGCTATCTTGAGTATGAGGTTTTAATAAATTTCACGTTTTCAGATTCTAAAATTGATCCTGTAAAATTGTAATTATCCGGTCATCTTTCGGCATCGCCGAGATACTGTTTTTGACGTGGTGAATTGCCTTAAACTGAGTAATTAAATAATTAATAACCGTTAAAATTTATACTTATCTCATCAAGTGTTCAAATTGGCTAATTAATTCAGTGAGAAAAATTCAATCCACTGTTGTAATGCTTTTTCATGATATCACCAAGCTTGCAGATCTCAAATCGCGGCAAGCACTAGTGATGTAATAGTCGCGTTCTTTTGAGACACGCTATCGAGTGCAAAACCAAAGTAGCAAAAAAGATAACTCAAATTTGCACTCGATAGCTGACGACTTTTACCAGCTTAATATTATATTTATATAATTTTCCGTTGGTTCTTTTTCGTTTATTTTGGTCCGTAAATACAGTAGTTACTTTTATTTTAAATTTTTCATTGGGGGCGGTACACTTAACTTCACTCCTAGTTTATTAATTTTTTCTGAAAAGAAAAACATATATAGTAAAATCGAATCATTATCTTTATTTTAAGGTATGGGAGAATATGTTTTTTGAATTGGATTTCCCAAAAATTGTAAACTCGTGGGAGGGGAAATTTAGCGTGGAGCCACCTTCGTCAAACTAGATGGTCTTCTTTTGAGTGGTCTACTTTTTAACACAAGTTTTATCGAGTGTAAAATTTGCACTCGATAAATGTATAAAACTTGAAATTTTTACTCCGCTCGATGTCCCAAAAGAACACGACTAATGTAACTTGCGTACGAAAATGATACCCTCCTTCCATTTTCTATCAAATTTATTTTTTTGCTCAGCACAGGAACAAAAAATAGTAAAACCAAGTGAAAATTGCATTATTGGTTGAGAATGGAACAGATCTATTAAAAGTATCAGTATATTGCACTTGCGAGGAAATTCCATGATATAATTCTTAAATGTTAGGTAAAAAGGTGTTAAGTCATAAATTGCTGTTTCTCAGGAAACGAGTTTTAATACCAAACATCAGGAGCAACTAGCTAGCTTAATGCTTACGGATCAAACGAAAAACTTCAGAATTGAGTAGCACTAGATTTAAGTCCCGAGTACCAAACGATAGAGGAACGAAAGCTCACTTAAGATCAGCAATAATCCGGGAATGACAAAATTTTGACTTAACACCATCTAGTAAAAAACTATTTTTCTTGGCCGTGGTAAGTTATATTAACACATTACAAGCTTTTCTGTATCATTGCTTAATAGATATGAAAAAAGCTTTCATATCTGGTCTTTTATCCGTACATGTCATATATTTTTAAATTACTTAGTTTATACAATAAGCATAGCACAAACTCACCCACAGCGATTCAAATATGGTTTTCGCGCACTGGCCCATAAACTCATTTAAATTATTATTGATAGTCGAAAATTGATTGTTGAAATAAAATTTTAACAAGAAAATTTGTTTTTTTTAATCTACTAAAATAATTTAATCGAAGTGATGAATCAGTTAAACGCGATCGTAACAAAGAATTAATTGTAAATGTGTTTTACTTAAAAACAGCGCCATGTTATGTCGCGAAATTAACTGAATATTAGAAAATCGTAAAGTGCGACAAACATACCAAACGGATAGATACACAGTAATTGGAAAAAGTATTCATACAACTCCACATTGTCCACAATATAACGATTTTCGGTATTTCTCACTATATATCCTCACTCGAAACAACGTTGCTTACAGTATTAAAGTATACAGTATTAAAGTATTTTCATCAATCTACCACGGCGGTATCGGAGGAATATGTACCACGCGGAGGTACCACGGCGAGGTACATCTGTAACTGCTTCAACAGGTCGGATTATGCTACGCGTGGCGGGTTTCCGCGGACGTTCCTTTTGAACAAGATAAATTGTATCAAACGACTTCAATTTCCGGAGGAACCAATCTGGAAGATTTTAATTAAACTTTGTGGAACGACGAGATAAAATACAACATATTTGGCTCTGATGGTAGCCATCTAGTGCGGCGGAAACCGAACACCGATTTGCAACCGCAACTGGAATGGATGGATCAGGGGTGGATCAGTAATGGTTTGGCGGTGCAGGAGAAATGAAAGGGTCGGAAATTTATAGTTAACTGGAGAAAAAAGCCCGGGAGAAAAATAAAAGTTGATAGATATTTATGACGTCATGTAAAATATGAATTTTCCCCGCTTTCAGAGACTGAATCCCATTCTCCGGTGAATGACATTCATTTTCTGCTTCACGACCATAAGGTTTTTATATATTAAGATGATTAACGAAATTACGAACCATGTGATGTAGTATATTGATATTTTAAAACCAAATTTTCAATTAAGTGATGAAAAAGAGGGGCCAAGAGATGATTATCTGTTCCAGCAAGACAATGACCCAGAGCACAGAGCATGACCTACCCGGTTTTGGTGGCTTCATAATACACTAAGTCAAATCCCATAGAGCATTTGTGGCAATACCTCGAGGCTCAAATTAGAGATAGGGTAATGACCTGGATGGGTAATGTCAATGGACAAAAAATAGAAGCTTCAAACTGCCCTTAAAAAGAATGGGAAAAAGTATATCGTCCTACTGCCCTGATTTGGGAAAATTTAAACCAAATTGCATAAAAGGAGCTATGAAAGCCAAAGGAAACACAACAAAATGATCGATCGCACGAGGATTGTAAAAATACTATTTGTTATTTATTTACATATAAGTAGGTATATGAAATACGTTTTTCTTTAAATTTGTGAAATTAATAAAAATACCTTAATACTGCAAGCATATTTTTTTGAGTGAGAAAAAATAGTTATATATAATATATGAAAAATTCGTTGTTGAAAAATGCGGGGCCGTAAGAATACTTCTTCCACTGACTGTATTTGCTCGTTTTTTCCAATTTTAAGTACAATTAATTGTTTACAAGTTCTCTATAACACATCAGTTAAATATTTTGCCCTAAATAAATCCTAAGCGTATATGAAATTCAGTTAGTAACGACATTTTTTCAGTTTTTTTATTCGTTTCGGAATATCCGCAAAATTAATTTCAATTATGTTTCCAAATGTTTGCTGAAAATGGAAGAGTTTGAAAAGATTTTTTCTAACCTTTATAATAAAATGTACCTTTGTAGTGATAATTCCTATTCACCGTTTGACAAATCCTGCCTCCAGTTGTAGGGAAGTCTATGTTTGTGCGCACAACTCGATGAAACAATGGTTGTGGTGGCCGGAAGTTATTTCCAACAGGAGCCTTTGGATGAATGGGACCTCCCTGCATTAATCGGCGAAATGCCTGCAACTAGGGATTTGCATTGTCATGTTGATTTCATCATTTCTCTAATGTTATCTTAAGAGGATAAAGATCGATATTCTCTATGTCTCACTCGATATTGCATTTATGAGCCAGACATGTGATTGGGAGAATAGCATAAGCAGTATGTTTTGGAAAATAAATCGAAGAGGGAGTACGTTGAAACATGGGACAATCATCACGGCAATGGCGCCACATTCTGGGTATGCGAAAATATAGATATATATTAAAAATGAGCGGCTGAAACCTTAGGTCTGGGGTGGGCTAACTTTTGGCTACGAGGGCCGCGTTGACATCTGTAAAATCTCTAGCAGGCCACATGAAAAAAATTCATCTATACATATATGTACATACATTTGTACATTTACTGTATTATAGCTACTATATAATTTTGGTATAATAAAAATATAATAAGTTTGTTCACAAATGAAAGTAGAAGCGAAGAACACGAACATTTTTCTGGTATACGTTTTCAAATTACTGATCTTTTCTGTGCTAAGTGATGCATAAATTTCATGTTGTTGAAAGTTTCCTTCAAGCATGGTTTGTTTGTAATTCAATTCTTTCAAACTGGTGATCAGTAGACGCGGCTTCAGTATTGAAAGTAATTGGGTAGCTCAACATATTGTATTTATTTTCCTTGGACTTAAAATCAGCAAACATTCTTGAAAATTATTTTTTTCAAGCTGATACTTGCTGACTGTATTCTCTTGAACACGCTTGCTTGACTCTCTGTGTCGACTTAATTGTTTGGATAAGAATAATAGTTTCACTTCAAATGATTTTATTCCGAAAAACAATTCATGTGTCAGGAATGTTTTGCCTTGTAGTGTAATGTTCAATTCATTTAATTTGTCGAATACATCAACAGCGAAGGCTAAATGACACATCCATTCTATGTTGTTCATGTTACTTAAAATTCACAACTTATGCCTTTCATTTCAACGAAGAGTAAAATTTCTTCTTTTAGATTCCATACTCTCCATAAAACTATCCCAAAGCTTAACCAACGTACGTTACTGTGATAGAGCACATCTGAATATTAACAGTCCTTGACTTCCAGGAAACTTCTGAACTGTTTGTGATTTTGCCCCCTTGTTCGTCTCTCACACTGACGTAACCTACACAACTTAGGCTATGCAACACACTGGTGAAGCTCCGGAGCAGTCACAACTGAGGAGTCTACAGCACGTACAATATTTGGGCTGTGTTAATCAACCCTTTGAAAAGGTGAGCCATTGCTGAGCGGACGGCACAGCGACGGCAGACGTTTGCGTTATATATGATTCAACTCTATGATTGTGGCAGTCAAACGGATGAAAAAAGAGTGTAGATTTTGCAGGGCGCAGGAATGGAAAGAAGAAATTGCAGGAATGTGTTGTTCTGGAGGAGAAGTTTGTATTCATTCAATAGCGGAGCCGATGGAGCCTTTAAAACAGTTCTTCTCGTACGAAACAGTGAAATCCCGGTTTTTTATGAATAATATTAGAAAATATAACGCATGTTTTATATTACATCTTTTGGTAATGAGAGAGTGATTGCGATGCCAGGATTTTTACCGATGTGGTGACCCAAAAAACCTCTCCAACGTTCGTCAAGGATCAGCCCACACAAAGATATCGCCAAGGAAACCAAAGAGGGCCTGGAACTACATCATCAGGGATGGATGTCACAGTGGAAAAACCTCTGGAACCTCCGCAAAACCCCCAAAAACAACGCTGAATATACCCACATACGAAGGCGGAATCCCCTATGACGTCACGACGTCAACAAATGCCCAGGTGGTAAACAACCCTGACCTTGGGTAATCTTACAAACTGAAGAAAATAGTGAAACCTGACCAGGCCAGAAAAAACTTCACTCCAACGAGGGACATTCACGCCGAGTCAGCAAAAATTGCTGACCCAGCAGAATCGCGGCGATAACAGTCGCCAAATGGAAGGTAACCCGTCACCTTCCCATTCACCCATTCCATGCCCCATTAGCTCGCGCCGAGTCAACACAAACTGCTGACTCAGCAGAAATGCGCCAATTTACGGCAGCTGGACGCTGGTGAATGAACGAGAAATGGAATTACACAAACAATTGTATGGGGAATGATTTCATTTAATGAGATGGGAGAAGATTAGGTGCATCGGTATGACACGTGCATCGGGGCACGATTGTAGTTGGTGGCTGGTTCAGACCAACAATTCCCGTTTGGAAAATGACCGGGAGCAAAACAAGGTGCATCGATCGGAATATTGAAGGCATGGGTAATGGCAGCTCAGCGATATCGATGGGAACCATTCGATGGAGGGAATCGCTCAATCAGCGGGATTGGCCCTATAAATGGGGCCAAAAATCCAACAAGCAATGACTGGAAAACTGGACCCGAAGTAGAGAAGCGCCGTGCGGACGACCTGCCGACCAGACTGAACCTGCGAAGAAACCTAAATCTGCGAAGAAGCCCAAACCTGCGAAGAAGACGACGGACGAAGTCGACCGAGCCGAACCTGAGAAGAAACCATTACCTGCGAAGAAGCCCAAACTGGCGAAGAAGACCAAACCTGCGAAGAAGCCCGAACCTACCGACGAACCTGCCGAGAAGAAGAAGAAGACAAATTACCGAAGTAAGTAAAAAAGGAATCACCGAGGCATTATCCGAACACGGTTCTAGAAACCTATCGGACGCCAAGGAAAACTGTTAGATGAGCTGTGCGTCGTCCCTGGCTAAAGCGCTGGAAGACCCAAAGGCGGGTCCTAGATCAAGAAGTCTAGGGGAGTACCGGCCCAGATATCGGAGTAGGCACCAAGAGAAGACACCTCTGAGAGAGGAAGCCCCTGCACCGAAATACAGGACCGGGGTGGAGGCGAACTTCCGCCAAGTCATCGAGGAAGTTAGGAAGTTACACCTGATCGCCGTGGGGCAGAGCGGGCGGCTACGTTTGAGCAGAGAAATCCAGCGAATACAGAACGAGAGGATAAAATACCGGCAAGAGAAGAAGCAGCTGGCCTCCCAACAGAACCCTCGGCAGACCAATGAAGTAGACTTAAGATTAGATATAAGAAATATGTATTAGATCCTTTTATACAGTAATAAATTAAAGACGAAATGTAGCCCGACTTTGAATTTTTCGCAAACAAATAGTGTTGAAGCTGAATGTACCATCGACAATTTAAACAATTCCACGGTTGAGCATCACAAAAGAAAAGGTGTTAAATACGTGCATAACACCGACTTTTACTATTAAAAGTCAAGTGTATCATAGAATTAGATTTCTACTTGCTACCTCAAACATGCAACCGATGTGTTTCTGTAGTCCACCCCCCCTGTGGGACGCGCGGACAATATGAGCGTCGCTATAACGCCCGAACGAGTAAAGTTATGATCGTGATTGCAGACCACAGCCCGAGACATTGTTCTACGCCCACGCGACGGCACGCTCTCCAGAATCGCCAAAACGGCCCGGTTCTACGATGTTCTAGAGTACTCGCTCTAATTTTGGAAAGGACAGGGGGGGTACCATTTTGACAGTCAATTAATTAATCCAGCTACAAGCCGTCCAATACTAAACATTAATGTATTCTACATGGACTTTTACGCATTCCACATGATGGTCCTACGAAATGATCTTAATTTACTACTGCGGTGTAGGCAAATTTTTCTTCAATAACTGGTGGATATGTATGTCAGAATAGCGATAAAACAGCCCAAGGAACGTCCACGAGTACAAACAGACCGCATTTGCTTACCTTCGCAACTATAGGCGACCAGAATTGTTCCTTACGTTCACGTGCAACCACTCATGGAAAGAAATAACACAAAATCCACGGGCGCTGCGGCGTACAAAACCAATTATCTCCCTACATGAAGCAACAAAAGTGCACGAAAAAGTTTCCCCGTACATAATTGAAAGATACAGACAAACAAAAATGTATATCGCCTATACAGGTGGAGAGCCTCCAAGCATGGTGATAGGGCTTATAATGTAAGAAGGCGTGGCGGCCCTGTAGAAATTGATGGGGCAACAGCTAGATTGTGCCGTATTCGCCCTCATTGCAACCAAATGTTGAATTCTGCAGGTCTGTTCAAGTATTTAAATATATTTGCAAATATATTTGCAAAGGAAATGACCAGGCAGTCTTAGGCCCAGAGATAAAGTGCAAACGTTTAGGACAGGTAGATGCGTCAGCTCAGCAGCCGCTCAGCAGTCAAATTAAGGGACCGGAATTTTAGTGAGCACATGGGGACTTTCCAACCTCCTCCAGTTCTGGAAGTGCAGGTCGATGAAATGACACTATGATTGCTCCCCGAGCAGCGTCTACGAAACGTTTCTGTATCAAGTAGGAATTGTGGAGGGGGGATTACTCTTTATAAGTTCACTAGGGGGTACGGGTAAGACATTTGTGTTGAGTCTTCTGCTGGCCCTACTCGGCAAGGACTGGAATATAGCTCACGAATTGTAATCTGATTTATTTAATTATTAAAAAAAAAACTTTTTAAAATTTAATTTTTACATTTTAATGTGAACTACGACTTTATTCACGACTTTATTTTCTCCAAAGACTAACTTGAAAATATATTTTTCTAAACTTTATAAAAAGGGTCAAATGACGAATCGACACTTTTTCGTGGGAACGAATGTCGATTTGCCATTTTTCCAACTGTTTCCATGGTTTTGCCATTTGATGACTGTTGATTTTAATAGCTCATCAGTTATATTCACCTGCTGCGCATGAACCTTCTTGGCTATTTTCAAGGGCATGCACCGCGAGTTTTTCTGTGAGTACATGTGTACTCGTGTATGTAACTCGCGCGTGCCATGTCATAAGGTGTAACTTAATATTGGCTTTATAGTTCGGCTGATGCGAAACTTTGATCCCCAAGCCACCATTATTACAGGAGCTCTTAAAGGTGATAGCGTTTCAGTTCCCTACATACCCATTGATCCCAATAACTTGCCATTTCAATTTAATAGATTGCAACTTCCTTCAAAATTGGCTTTTACAATGACGATTAACAAATCCCAAAGCCAAACCTTAAGCCGGCTCCACATATCCGGCATTCGGCGAATACCATCTAGTGTGGATAGGTTGCTCGCGCATTGGCGAGTAATTTTTGCTCGTGCTCGCCGTGCTCGGTATGTTGTCGGTTTTTTAAGCACATCAAAGTATCCGAATATTGGACAAACAATTTCGATATAATACACGAATATATGTATATCTCTGTGCTCGGCATATTCCGAGCATTGGTGAGCAACTTGATATGTGAGGAATTTTCGTTATTCGCCGAATGCCGCATATGTGGAGCCGGCTTTACAGGCAGCAGGCAGTCATTTGGGCACTCTATGCTTTTCACACGGTCAATTATATGTTGATCCGCGCAGATCCCGTGCGTCTGTCACATGGCTGTATCTGTATCTCTCACAATGTGTGTACTGTTATGGGCGCTATAGCAACAAATAATAAATTTTTTTTAGTTTCTGCATTGGTACGGAACCCTTCATGTATGGATCCGACTCGCACTTTCCCACTTTTATTATTGTATATTTGTGTGAACATTTGTTTAAACTTTTTGTATATTCTTTTTGCTCCATATTAAAATTTGACATTTTCACTGCAAGTTTCTGCTTTTCTATTCCCGTACTTATTCCAGTTTGTCGCTCATACTGAGAGGATTACGGTCCTAGTAGCAAAATTTTAGTAGGAAAACTAATTTTTACTGCAAAAGTACGGAAACAGTTCTATAAACATCAAAATTTTCACGCGAACGAAGTCACGGGAAACAGATGTCTCAATAAATAAACTATAAGATATATATCCCAATAAAATCATTTATTTATCAAAAGAACCATTAATTATTGTATGCTAAATAGAAATTTTTTTGAAATAACCCATATATTTATGTATTATTGTCCTAGATCATAGAGAACAGGATATGACATCTTATTTAAAATTCGTATACATATAGGGACAGAGCAGCGACATGAGCGAGCTTACGAGTTAACAATGAAATAAAAACTATATTCAGGTACAAACCCCTGGGTCAGGCGCATATATGTATTTGGTTACGACGTAATGAAATTTAAATTCTAATTTAAAGGTTTTTTAACTAGATCTTTATTTAGGATAGATGTAATACCTTTATTTAGGATAATTCTGAAATAGTCTTCTACATATTTCTTTTCGAATTTACCTTGATTTTAATTGGGAAATTTGGAAATAAATTTATTTGACAAAGAGAAAACGCCCACCTTGTTTATCTTGGATCACACCCGTTTGTTATTTTTAGCTATGGTGGGAGCCGAAAAATGGTCTACGAAAATTTAAGTTATAATTATTTTTATCAAACAAAAATTTCTATCAGAATTATTCTTGTAAACAAAGGAAACATTAAATGTCAAAACTAAAAGAAATTTATTGAATTTTATAGTGTTTTTCTGGAGAAAATTGATAATAAGTTCAAAATAGAATAAAATAAAGTGAAGTGCGGTAGTAGTAGCAAAATTTAAGTGTAACATTGTCATATTCACGAAACATATTAATGATTAAATGAAAACATGAAATGTTTTGTCAAGAAATGCTTTAATTCTTATTTTCAACAGGACGAAAGTTTTTGCTTTTTTTAAGAAAATGAAATTCAATGTTTTCTTTAATTATTTTTATGGTTTTCGAAGTGAAAAACATTGTGTTAGTAATTAAATTTCGAGTTTGAAAATAAGGAACTTGACAAATGCTGCATCCGTTGTGAGATTCGCGATAAATACGTGCAGTGGATTACAAAAATTTTAAAATTTTTTAGTAGTTTATTTTATAATTCAGAACGAGTAGCATAAGTTAAAAATTATGAATAAATGTTTCAGAAAAATAGTTTTCTGTTTTTCAATAGTTTGTGCCGAAATCGACTTGTTTCATGGTCATATTCAGAAATTTTCGAACGTCAATGCTTTTCGTTCATGTGTGGTTGTAAATTCTGTTAAGTTGCGTTAAAATTGCACGCTCATTTGTCGTCGTGTTAATTGCTAAATGTTAATTGTTAATAGCCATTAGCTTCCTATTATTTGTCCTATTAGTTTCAATATTTCTGAGTTGAGTTTAAGATGGCTGTTAGTTTTTCGAAATCTTTATGCTTCTTCTATTGTTGTAAGAGGTCTGCTTCACTTTACTACTATAAATCTTGACAAACATCAAAGAGTTTTTTCTTCTCTATCTTCCGAAGCACTATTGTAGTTAATGTGCAAAAGTAAGTTCTAATAAGCGATTTGTTTCTGACAACGTAGCAGTGGTCTTAACACTTCAACGACGGAACGGAAATGTGAAAATCAGTTACTGATTGCCTGATGGTCCACGAATTAGAATAGTTAAAAACTTTTATCCTTGAATTAATGGGTACTAAGAATATCAAAGAAAGTTTGTCTTTTGTTCGGGGCGCTGTGAAACTAGTTCAAAACGAAGTTTTTCGCAGATAAAATAAACCTATACAGGCTATATATATTCGTATATGGAATAACGTTAATAATACATTCGAAGTAATTATAAACGTGGGGTACTTAAATTGAAATTGAATTGAATAATGTTAATACTTAATATCAGCAAATATATTAACAAAGCACCCAAGTCGATACCATTTTGCTGATTCATGAAATTTGATTGGGATTCGTCAGCCTGCAGATAAGAATAATCATGATTGTAAAATTGCATTGAAGAGCTTGAAAACAGAAACAAACAAAAAGAGTAAACTAATAATCTATGAAACCTTTAAGGTAAGCAGAAATTGGGGAGATACTTAACGTCGCGCGCGCAAAGGGGAAATGATGCGCAGACCTCACGCGCATGCGCGAACAAGTCGAAATGACATTTGAACAGCGAAAATATGATCAAATGTTAACAAAAATCCTCTTTGTGGTTAGAAAATTTTCAAAATTTTTATTCGAATTTTTATTCATTTCATAAAGAAAACAAATTTGACAATTTTCGTAGAACAAAAGTTGTTTTATTTCTTATAATTTAGCTATTGGCATCATCAAAGATTGAGGCTCCCACGTTAAGTCTCTTGTCCAGATATTACATATTTTGCTATATGTATACAAAAGAGCGAATGAATGGAAGTAAGTTTACATTTTGTGGTGCCAGTTCGTGAGAACGTCGTGATATGGCAACTTCTCCCTCAGTGAGTATAAATCTTTACATAGTATACAAAAAATTCGCTTTTTGTGTCTATCTGTTTATCCGCTAACTCCTCCTAAACCAGGCAACGGATTGTGATGCGTTCTTCACCATCGTTTAGATAAATTTTCACGGAAGGTTCAGTTTAATGAAAACACAAAAAAAATATAACTTACCACATGTTGCGACTCCATTTATGCTTTTTTTGATGCGGAGACGCATGGTGCATGCAGCGTATGTGTTTGTACAGACTTGAACGCTTTTGCAATTCGGTACAAGAGCTCTCTCTCAAGAAATCTCTCTCATTTGACACTCGGTATTTCCGTTGAGCCGGTTTTAATTGTTTTTTACAAATTTTGCTCGGGTTGAAATACTATTTTGGTTCATTCTACCCGTAGCAGGTGGATGTGTACAAATTAGTGAAAAATGGTTAGTATTTTAATGAATTTCAAATCATAAGACATCATAGTTTTCGGGAATTTGAAGTTCACCAATTTTGTTTCAGCTTTAAAAGCACTTTTGCGATAAAAATTTGAATTTTTAACAGTTTTTTGCCAATAGCGTCTAAACGAAGCGTCCTACGGGGCTCATATGCTTGACCGAACCTCATTATTTTGAAAAGAGGAGAAAATTAAGAAGTTGAGAAAGTTAAGAATCACGGGATCGGATTGAATTTAAGCCAATTTTATAAGAAATATTTTAATATTTTCGATATAGTCGTGTTTAAATTAAAAATACATGAAATGTATGCTCACTTTGAAGTTTACTAGTTGAAAATTTAGGATTTTAATTATATAGATAAACTTATTTCATACTAGATATTTAATGAAAAAGAGCATTTGCAACACTTAATCCGATGGGATTAAATTTAATCCAATTTTATATGAAAGAAAAATTTTTACAAGTTTATATTATTGATGATTTGAATCTCCAAGCGGAAACAAGATGCAACAATATCGATAACATTGACAAGGATTTAATCACAGAGCTACAGCTAATGCTTCATCAAAACAATATTTATGTACAAACCCTTAAATTAGCTACAGAACAGATTCCGCCTGATTGCATTGATTTGAAAATCATCATACGATCAGACAGAAAACCTGGTGATCAACACATACGAAGATGTAATGCACCAAATTCAAGAGAAGTTGCTGTTTTAATGGTTCGGCAGGAATTTAATAAGAGAGACATCGTCCTTAATCTCTGTAACAATACTCTTCAACGCATAAGTGGAATGTATGATAAAATTGAATCAGAACGATTATCCTTCATACGAAATAATCAATCGAAATTACGTGCTGAAAATTATATTCATTTGCAAGATGCTTTAAGAAATGACGAAAATACAAATGAAATTGGAAAATTACTAATACTACCATGAACATTTACGGCAGCTTATAGTTATATTCACGAACTGTCAGCAATATTCAACATTACGGTATATGCTGAATCAGATAGCAAAAATATATATATGTAAACAAGAAGAAGAAGAGTCAGATTATGTACCGTCAGACTGCGAGAGTAGCCTAAGCGCGCACTCGGTGTTTATAATACATAGAATAAATAAAATAATCAGTCGCCGTGTTCTTTTGGTGGCTCTAACAGAACAGAACTGTCAAATCCCAAACATTTAACAGAACAAGTTCATATGAAGTTTCATATGAAAAATGAAATTTTCATCGCGGGAATTTTGAAGAACTCAAATATGATATAATAAAAATTACTTTTTAATTAATTAAATGAATTTTGTTATTTGCAAAAATGAATACACTTGTATGTATATCAGTTTTAATATATACTAACATATTGAAAAGTGGAATAAAATTAAATTGATTACGAAAGTTAAATCAGATATTAAAATAAAAAAATCTTTTGGGTGTTGGACGTCGATCAGACCGGAACACGCTGGTAAATTTAGTAAAAAAGTCAATATTTTTGGTAGAAATTGGTTTTGTCAAGGAAAGTAAAAGTGAAATGAGAAATTAATTGATAGTCTGGTAAATTTAGGAAAAATGTAAATTCTTTTGGTAGAAATTGGTTTTGTCAAGGAAAGTAAAAGTGAAATGATAAATTGATCGATAGCTTGGTAAACTTAGTAGAATGTAAATTTTTGGCATGAGAAGAGCTACCAGGATCTGAAGCGAAACAATACAAATATTCTCCGAAACATAAGCAAAAATCGGAATGAATTGGAAAATCGAAAATATATGGAAGATATAGTTTCATTTATGCACCGAAGTGTAAAAAACTCAAATCGGAGAAGACCCGCCTTAAACCGAATATTGAAAACTAAAAATGTTTAGTGTCGAGCAGGTGAGAGAGCTACGGTGGTATCGAAGGAGAAATAAAAAAACAGCGGGAATAATAAACTTGTGATTTATCTATTCTGTAACCGTACTACCCTCCATAACCATAATAATTTATAGTTTGATAATTAAGGTATATATTAGTACGAAAATTTTGTTGTAATTTTTTGACGTTAAAACGTCTTTGCGCTCGTTAAGTACACTGATAGCCAGTCAAACTTTCGTGCAGTACAAGATACTGTCAGATTTCAATCGTCAATAGCTACGAGGCTATTAATGCGATAATAACTATTGAGGTCACAATGGATAGAGAATTTCTGTACGAGTTTATAGTGCAGCATTTGTTCTGCGCATTACGTCACCGGGCTAGTTCACTTACGCATGTTTGTTTTTAATAAACGTTGCGTCAAATTATAAATCAGTGTAGCGTGAGAACGCGATCAGGTAGGTTGTTCGTTCGGGTGTTATTATAAGGAGTTTGAAAGAGACTACCAGGACCTTAAGTGAAACAATAAGAATATTCGCTGAAGTATAAGTAAAATTCGGTATGCCATTGAAAATTGAAAAAAATAAATAAAAATACCGGCCCATATGAGTTGTAAATATGGGCCAAATTGAATAAAATGCAAATCAACGAGATCTTGTATCAAATCGATCTAAAAAAAACCTAGAGAATCCAGTGCCGAGCAAATGTCAGAGCTACGACAGTTTTAAAGAAGAAATGGAAAAAGGCGCGAAAAAATTAACTTCTGATTTATCTTTTCTGACACCAAATAACTCTATATAGCCATTGTATAAGAGACATTGATTTAAGTACATACTAATTAGAAACACTTATTATAATTTTATCCACAAGTTTTCACGGAAAATCTGCGGCGCGGACCTTGCCTAGGTCTTTCGGTTTTTTTTCTTTTTTTTGATCTGTTCCTTTTAAAGTAGAATTGAAACTATAAAAAAAACTCGTCTAGTGGAATTAGTCCAATTGGTTTTTGTTTCTTTCCTTTTTTTTGAAAAACTTGTTTTTTTTTGTTGGAAGAAGAATAAAAATATGAAATTAACATGAAAATAAAGCATTTAGTGAAGAAAGTTTAAATCAAGAATGTTTTTCTTTGTATGACCCTCCAAATAAAAAGGCACGCGTGTAGATGAAGGAACACGTGACGGCCTAGACGACCTGGGGATGCTAGGAGAGCGTGAGGCAAACTAGTGAGCGAACATGGGTCGCTCGTCTCAGGTATGAGTTGTTTTTATCTGTTATTTTTTTTTGAGCGCTGAAAAACAGAGATTTTAATGCATAATCCAAACGGTGTCGAACTAAACAAAACAAACAAAACGATATGAACTATTTAACATTAACAAAAAAATTATAATTCGGATTTTTGTTTATTTTATTAATGAATATATGTGAAGTACTTGAAACAATACAAAATTCTCACAGGAAAGATCATAATTAGAACTTCATACAACAAAAAATAAAAAATAAATTCTAAAGCGGACATACATAATTATAAATAATTACTCTTAATTATAAAACAATCAATCATTGATAAGGAAATGCGGTTATTTAAAAACAAAAAAAAAAAAATTCAATTATGAAACTGTTGGTAAAATCTGATTGAGTTTGCTCTTATAGCTTTTTTTACTATTTTTCGATTTTTTATTAGTTGAAAATAAAATATGAACACTTATTATTGAAACAAATCAAAAACAATAAAAACGAGAGGGGTTATCATTATTATTATTATTATTACTACAATTATTATTAGCGCAATATTGATATAGAAATACATATAACTGACTGGAGCGACAGTCCATCTACACGCGCTGAGGATAATCTTTTACATCGTTACATATAGCAGGTGAATGTTAATAAAATTTTTTTCTGCTTTTTTTTTTTGCTTCTTTTTTTTTACATGGTGATTACTACGTAAAGAACGTGTGCACGGATAGATAAGCAACACATATGAACATAGTATGAGATTGTTTCTATGATTCCCTTACCAAGCCAAATGGCTTGAAATAAAGTCGTATGTCTAAACAGCACCAACTGAAAAAAGAGAATTCTTATACCTCGAATCCTATGTCCGTAATCGTCACGCGATCGAAGAGTTTTCTTTGATAGCTCAAACTAAATTACGGGACGCATTATCGGATGAGAAGGTCACGGTTTAGAATCAACTAAAAGGAAATCACATGGTGGATGTCCTTCTCCTTCGCGCCTTAGCTGGTCAGAGGGGAAAGTGCATATCATGCGGAGCAGCACTTTCCATGGTCGGGAGGGCAATGAGTCCAAAACATCAGGACTCACCGAGAGGAGGGTGATAGCGCCTCAACGAAAAGCGTCGGTTCCCTCCCTCGCACCTTTTCCTTCCCTTGCTCCTTTTTCCCAATCCTTCTGCATCCTCTCCACCGTTATAGCCCACCCTTTCTTCACTGTCGTTTCTTTGGTGGTTCGTGGTTTTTTTTCTCCTCCCTCTTTCCTATCATCCGTCGTGAGACGTTAACCCCCCTCCTACTTTTGAATCTTCGGGGTTAGAAGTCCGTGGAAGTCCATCAATTCCCATTCTATTCCTGTTGATCTCCACTCGTAAAACTCTGCGAGGGAAGCCTTCTGACTTCACGTCACCACGGACTTCAGGACGTGTTAGATTTTTGTGTCGGTTGATCCGAAGATCAGCTTCGAGCAAGATCCCACCTCACACCGAACTAGCCGCTGCCGCGATCAGCTCGTCCCACTTCCTTTAAGGGTGTTCTCTATAATTACTTTCCGGATCCTATCAAGGAGAAAGTTTGGTTTCTCAACTCTCTTCCTTCCCTCTTCGCCCTCATCATTCCTAGATTAGGATACCCGTGAGCAGCCCAAGCCACCTTGACCAAACCCAAATTAAAAATTTACTACAAATCCGCAACAAGAAGGAAGCACCATATTACAAAGCAACGGAACATGTTGCAAGGAAGCCTCTACCAACAATCTTCAATTCGCATAGCACCTCGTAGCCGAATACTCACTGCATATATGTATGAAATACTGTCATGACAATACTCACAGACAATCGAAGGAACTACTTCCGGCAAGATATTGACAATGCAACAACACATAAGAGAAAAACAAATATCCCACGGCATCCTCGATTTCCTATCTGATTCTAAGAGTCATGTTACTCTCCAAAAGAAGGACACTTCATATACGGGTACGTCATATGATGTTTGCATTCTGAACTGTATGCAGCTCGATCCCGAAATAAGCCTCGGAGCTCCTCCAAGAACAGACCTGCATTGCTTCACGTTAGGCTTTTTCTATTCTCAACAATTAAAACCAATTTAAAGAACATTGGCGAAGTATAGTATATAAATAGCTCGCCAAACGAATTTCTTTTGGATCTAAAACCACCAAACATAAACAAAACTTAATTAAATCTGAGACAATCTACTAACTACGACTGAGTGAGAAAATTAGTGTGACCATCGCCTAGCGCGAGGAATATATAACGAGAGACATCATGAGAGTGTGTTGGAAACGTGATCGAGTCCTACGAATAAGAGCCTCTATAAGGAAACGCTATAAGTCACATGTACAGTATACGTGAATGAGGACAAAATTTGAAAGAGGCCCATATTCTCCGTCTCATTGAATTGCAACTTCATTGCCATTGAAATGTAATTTCATTGAAAACATTTTTTTTCGCGGGATATTGTGCTCAATCGATCCAGAATTAAATTTTCATGGATAAAAAAATGTTAACTTTGATATATATAATATTTAAAATTAATAACAAAGTAATAAGTGTCAGCATACTAGGTGAATTTTGTATTAAATATTTTATTTTGCAGAATGAGATATTGTATCGCAAGTTGCTAAGAAAATAGCGCAAAACTTGCCCAAGGAATTTCATTTCATAGGTTAGTTTGTTGTCGAAATTTTGCTTAACTGTGCACGAATTGATTTTAAACAATTTTAAGTCATTATTAGCAAAAATGTAACTTTAATAGAAGGAAAGGCAAATGTATGTAATATGAAACAGTAAATATATTCGAAGATATTAACATGATTTCTTATATGCAATATAGCTAATACTTCCGCTTTTCCAGCTAATGAAAGTGTGATACAATAAACATAAAATGTATGTGATGAAAATAACATCAAATAAAATGTTATTAAATAAAAATTACACGAATCGCCATCGTAGTTACATGTTTTATATGTATTTTTTGATATTTATTATAAACCTATTTCTAGATATCCATGAATCCTTGTTATAACGTGCTTAGGAGTTTGAAAGTCTTGCGAAATGTTAATTTGTGGTGACAGTTTAATTTTGGTTTCCACGAACCGATTGAAACAAGAAATAGCTTCACTGAAATACAAGTTGAAAAGGAAAAATAATTTGATCAAAAAGTGACAACAATTTTTTATTTCAAATTTTGAGTTGATTACAATTAACATCATAATATGCTTGCTCTTTTGCACTGTAGAAAACTACACTCCTTTAAATAAGGGAATTAAAAAAAAATATTATGAAAATGTTTAAATTCAAGATCCGCGCGATTATCAAAATAATGCCCCTTTAAGTAACTCCGCAACTACTTTCCCAACTACTTTATCAGATTTGGCTTCAACTTTGTTGTTTTATAGCGTTTCCTTATAGAGTTTCTTATTTGTAGATCGAGTCATAAAATTAACAATTATCCATTCGTTATTGCTTTGTCAGATTCGAACGCCGAAGACTATAGTCCTTTCATAAGCGCAATCTTTCCTGCAAAAACATAGGAAAACAAAAAATTAAGAAAATTATCAGAAAAAATTTTGCAATGAAACTTATTGAGTAAAATTGAATATAAATTATATATGTATCCTGAAAAGTCAAGTCATTTAAAGGTTTGAATATTTAAGCCGTGTTTTATTATGCACTTGAGCGAGAACTGGATAAATTTTGCTATGTGTTTCAACAACAATGCGTGATCTCGATAGCTATCGGAATACATGCCAGAACCTATCGGGCTCTAGCTCAAATGCTATCCGGGTCTCGTTCAAGTGCATAATAGGCGTGCTCCTTTGCGAATCGCTATCGAGTGCAAATCCAAAGTTCCAAAAAGAACTTGCACTCGATAGCTGACAAATTTGACTAACTTCACGTTATATATATATGTAAACATTCACCGATTTTATTATGTTTCTTTCGATTCGTAAGTACACAATTTAATTTTGTTTAGAGTTTTAAGTAAATTTTAATTTTTGCCGAATTTCCCAAAAATTTCAAACTCTAGGGAAGGGAAATTTAGCGTGGCGCCATCTACATAGCACTAGATGGACTTCTATCAAGTGGTAAAATTTTAACCCAAGTTTTATCGGGTGAAAAAAATTAATGGGATTTGACAGTTCTACATCAATCGATGTCCCAAAAGAACGCGACTACTAAGCCATGGATAATATGTGTACTCATTATGGTGTAAACACAACACGGGCTATAAATATCGAAAATATTTTATAGCTGGTAGTCAGCTAGAGGCGTATTCTTTTGGAAATCTCTATGGAGTGCAAACCCAAAATTCCAAAAAAGACAACTTTAACTTGCACTTGATAGCTGACAAAGTTGACTAACTTCACGTTATATATATGTAAACATTCATCGATTTTATTATGTTTCTTTTGATTCGTAAGTACACAATTTAATTTTGTTTCACTTTATTTTAATTTTGTAAGTATAAACAACGCAAGAGTTTTACCTAAATTTCAATTTTCGCCGAATTTCCCAAAAATTTCAAGCTCGCGGAGAGGGAAATTTAGGGAGGCGCGATCTACATAACACTAGATGGGCTTCTATTGAATGGTAAAATTTTAACCCAAGTATTATCGGGTGTTAAATTTGCACGAACAATATATACTGATTGACAGACTTTGACAGTTCTACACCACTCGATGACCCAAAAGAACCCGACTTATGGTGAGCTAAAAATTAGAAACACAATTGCAGCTATAAATGTAGCTTGACGTCACAAACACAGTTATCAAAACACATGAAAATGAATTTGAATTTTGAACTTTGAATTTTCCACCAAACTATAAGTTAATAATTTCAATCTAAAATACATATATGTTATAATGAATAATTTTGATTAAAATAATTTTCACCGGAATAAAAATATGTGTCATTCAAAACACATGAAAATGAAACACAAACCTGAAGCAAGTGATACAATCAAACGTCAATTTCGTTCAGTGCAGCCAACATATTCATAATATTTATGAGTATTAAGTTGGCTGCACCGTGGCTACGGCTCGAAAATATTGCTGAACCCGCTAAAAGAAATTTTATACGTGTTATACGTGTTATGTTTACAGCATTAGGCGTGTTCTTTTGGAAATCGCTATCGAGTGCAAATCCAAAGTTCCAAACAACACAATTTTAACTTGCACTCGATAGCTGACAAATTTGACTAACTTCACATTATATATCATATATATATTGACGCAAATCTGTTCCTGACTGACTGCGCGTAACGCTGAGTGTTTAAAACACCCTTTAGCGCACAATCATTAAATGAAATTATGGATCAGTATATAGCGTATATGGTCATGAAATTATGGTTCAGGGTTCGACGCTCAGTTGTAAAATATTTTTTAAAAGTTAATAAATTTTTTTTAATAAAAATAAACATAAATATTTCTATTATTACTATTTGTCTTTAGTTATCACAGAATATATTTATTTTTGATGTAATTTGTGATCGTGACGTGTGTGTAATAGATTTTTAATTTGATTTTGTATGTATGTTAAAATTTTACAAAGATAACTAAATTACTATTAGCAGGTATGGATTTTTTGTAGAATCCGAATACACTAAAATAATATGATATCGATAGACAGAATAGTTTTCTTTAGTTTTCGGTTTTTATGTTTGTTTATTGTTGCATCTTAAAATCTGTATATGCTATATTTATTGGTTAATGTTAACGATCCTTTTTGATGATAGTCACTTTTGCTCCTAAAGGATAGTAGTTTTAGTATGAAATAAATGGGTATATGAAATGCGTATAGATACGACATCAAATACTATGAATTCAGGTTTTCAACAAAAATATATAAAGAAAATAAAAAATAAATTAATACCTTTCCGGTTTCCACTTATTTTACAAAATTATGAGTTATAACCAACATGAGAAGTAACGGACAAAATTGTCACAACGAATGGCTTTTGAATTTAGTTGGAATTTCTGATATAGTTATAATTGAAATACCTCAACAAATGATGGAAATCTTTGGAATTTGTGGTAACATCAATTAATTATCATTATCTGATCTTGCTAGAAGAGTTATAGGCGCATCAACTAATATTCAAGCTCTTGATATGGATAATCAAATCATTGACATGATTTCTGGAGAAAAAAATTTTTATTATAGTCCTCACACACACACACAAGGAACTATGATTAAATCGAGCTAGTGCTTGGGCACTTTTGCTCTTTTATAGCTGTGAGAGTTATTTTCTCACTGGTCAGTTAGTCTGTCAGTATTGTTCTTAGGTCGTTGTAAGTCGAGTTTGTTTGGGGTGGTTTTCTCAAAATTGCTAGTGTTGTGTTAGGATGATTATAGTCCTAACTCTGTAGTTGCAGGACATTCGAATGACGAATATAACTATTCAAAAGAATTTCTTCACACGCTGACACCATCAGAATTGCCACCTTATAAGTTAATTCAAGAAAAGCTTATAATAATGTTGCTGCGAAACCTCAACCAAAAGAAGGTGTATGTAAAGATTGATAGTTGAAGAATTGGCAAAGGTAAAACTGTTCTTATACAAAGAACCATTCTGTTTCCATCAGATAGGATATTGCCATTTGTTTTGAAGCGACATCCGTTTCGAGATATTCCACGATATCATATGGCCAGACTTTCGACTACATATATTGGATTTGATTTCCAGACTCCTGTTATTTCAATTGGTCAGCTATACGTAGCGTTGTTCAGATCAAGGAATGTACGTGAAAATGAATAATAATAAGAAAATTTTTCTTCAGCTCTCCGTCATTCATAACGGGGAATTAACTAGTATGTAAATATTCATCGATTTTATTATGTTTCTTTTGATTCGTAAGTACACAATTTAATTTACTTAACTCGGGAAAATTAAATCTTCAGGTGTTTTAAATACAAAAATTAAAAATATAGTGAAGTCAATTTAAGTTGTGTATTTAACGACCGATAAAAACAATAAAATCGATGCAAGTCCACATAAATGTAACGTGAAGTTATTGAAAGTTGTCAGTTATCGAATGCGAGTCAAAATAGTCTTTTTTGCAACTATGGATGTGCACTCGATAGCCAGTTCTAAAGTAACGCCACTACTAGCCGTATTCATTTGGTCATCGCTATCGAGAGCAAATCCAAAGCAGCAAAAGAATAGCCAGGACTTGCTCTCGATAGATTACAAACTTCAACCAACTTCAGATCACATTTGTATGAATTGTACGACTTTTTTATATTTTATTACGCCCTCGATTAAACAAATTCCTCATATTTTAGTTGAATTTAAATTTTCAGATGAAATGAACTGAAAGTTTTGAAGAAATTTTTTTTTTAATTTTGTGGAATTTAAGGAAAAATTTAGGTTCGCGGCAATGAAAATGAACTATGTCGCCATTTGGATATTTCTAGCTCAACTATATCTGCAGAGGAGTAACTTAAACCCACTTATTTTATGAGATTTGACAGTTCTGCTCTGTTGCCGAAAGCAAAAGAATACAGCTACTATCTTCTACAGTGAGTGGAAAAAGTATTCGTACGACCCCTCATTTTTCAGAGAATGCCGAATTTTCCATACTTGTTGATATTTTTTGCAACGAAAAAATTATGATTATAAGACTAAATATGCTTTATTCATTACATTAAAAAAACTATAAACAAAACTTTGTCATGTACCGACGTGCTAAAAGTATTTATACGGCAACAGTATAAGTTATTAGACTTAATGGTTTAGTTAGAAGGGTTTGCCAAAGAGGCTCGTTGAATGAATACCATAATCTAGTACAATATACACACCATTCGAATAGTGACATGAATTGAAATTTTTTTTTTTATATAATTTTTTTTTATTTAAATTAGTCGAGAAAAATGAATTAAACGAGAAACAGTGAAAGGAAACTTATCATTAGCCTCCACAACGAAACGTGATCCCTTGAGAAGATAGCAGAAGCTAAGCAGAGTTCTACATCATCGACCAGTTTCCAGAAAAAATAGGCGAAGAAACGGACGTCCCCGAATCCTAACCGATACAGACAGGAACTTTGTTCCACTGCAAGTCAAGAAAGACTCAAGATCCAGCGCTTCAAGGATTACCGCTGAACTGGGAAGACGAGGTGCCCAAGTAAGTGCTTCACCAGTACGGAATACGCTTTGCAACACTAGTTTCCACGGACGAAAGGTGAGGATATAGTTGGGCAAGGATACGACGGAGCTGCAATGAAAGGATCATTTAAAGGTGTCCAAGCATGCATTAAAAAAAAGAAACCCGAAGGCACTGTACGTTCACTTTTGTTCCCATTCCTTCACGCTTGCACTGTGTCACTCAAGTAAATTACAGAGTGCTAAGAATAGCATTGGCACTGCTAAATCAGTGATAAACTTTATAAAAAGTTTATTCAAAAGAATGGCTTCAATGCGTGAAAAAATATTAATATAGTACCGAAATATCAAACAAGCACATTAACAACAATGTGTGAAACGAGATGGGTCGAAAACCATACCGCTCTTTTAAAATTCAAGGAAATTTTTAGCGTCGTATTTCCTACGCAGGAAGAGTTAAGTGATGATCCGGATTCTGAGACATCGTCCAAGGCTTCTGCATTGGTTAAAGCGATTACTTATGGGGAATTTATTGGTACTCTGTGCTTCGTTAGCAAAGTGTTTTCATACACTTTAGCCCTTTGCAGAATTTTACAATCAACACTTTGTGTTTTAAAATCGGCTATGGATCATATAGAAAATATTGTTAACTGTTTTAAAAACATGCGAGAAAATATTAAATACGAATTCTCGAAAATATATACAGAAGCTAGATAATTATGTCAGGTATTGACGAAGAAATCAAGATTCCTCGAAGAACGTATTTACAACGCAACCGCGTGCACATTGACGCTGATAACAACGAACAATTGAAGGATAGATTTCTTAATCATAAAGATATTTTTTCATCCTTAAACTCACTATTGCCATCAATTTTCCGTTCTCATTAACATTGGAAGTTTAAAGACTTACGAAAATAAGGAAGATTTATTATTATTGGAAGCGGAGTTCAAACTGTGGAAAATTTGTCGGTCAAAAAAGGATGAAACTGATCGTTCACATGTGCTTTTTAAGCTTTGGGGGAATGCAATAAAGATTTCTATCCAAATATTTTTATTTTGCTTAAAATTTTTGCATCCCTTCCTGTGGCAACTTGCACCCCTGAGCGTACGTTTTCATCTTTAAGAAGGCTTAAAATTTATTTGAGAAATTCTTGTGGTCAAAACCGACATAATGGTTTGGCCTTAACGTCCATTCATTGCGACATCCATATTATTACTGATGAGGTTATTGACAAATTTGCCTTAAATAAAGATCGAAGGATAAATTTAATTTTATAATTTCACATTTTGTATTTGTATCATTTTCGAAATCCAATAGAGCATTTATGGCAATATTGGTTTCCAAATTAGGCAATAAGGGAAAGGGATATTTTCAATGAAAAGTACTTAAAACCGCTGTAAAGGAAGAATGGGAGAAGACATCCGGCTCTTCTGCCTATGCCTATGCCCAATCGTTTGAAGGCTGCTCAGGGATATCCGACTAAATAGTAAATAAAGCTGGTTGGTGAAAAAAACAGTGTCAATATTATACAAGAACTGTTGCCGTACGAACATTGTTGACGTACAAATTTTTGTTTCTAATTTTATAAAAGTACTACATATGTAAAAGTTTTTAATTGGACGTAAACGTAATGAATAAAGCATATTTAATTCAAATAATCATAATTTTTTTGGTTGCAAAAAAATATCAAGAGGTATGGAAAGTTCGTGTTTTTCTTTAAAATGAGGGGTACGAATACTTTTTCCACTCACAAAGTTTTCAACGTTACCTTCATTGATTATTTCAGTACCAAAAATTGATTTGATTAACTCGTCTGAGGGACAATAACAATGCTTGAGTATTTGGATGCTGTCGGGTAGAGTACCACTTCCTAGTTTTAATGACCAATCCGAGAAGTCTGCGTCACATCCTGCTCTCATATTATTAGTGAGCATACGATAAGTAACCTGATTCTAAAGAGGATAACTCTTTTCACGGGTTTATACAATGTTGATACGGTCATTGGCTCCTTTGTGACCATAGATACCTTATCCCATATAATAATGGATGCTGCTCTAATTGCTTCCGTTTCACCGGAATGAAGCTCTAGTGATGAGATGGCAGTTTTAGTTAAAGGAACTAGAAACTTAAATACAGAGTGAGCTGTTCTTCCGTCTTGTAGAATTTTCGTAGCAATTCCAGATCTGCAGCTAAATGAGAGTTTGGTAAACAAATGTTTTTCACGTTCCGCCAGGGCCGTCAATGAAAAAAGATTGGTGTGCACTGTACTGAACGCATGAAAGAATTTCGTCAACAATTTTTCGTTGCTCATTGTTTAACTGGTTGTACATAAAACGACCTTTTTCCGCTTCTTCATGGCTGTCATGGTTGTTGGTGATTTCCGTTGTGACGCGGTGTCGGTAAAGCAAAGCCTGCGCAGGTACGTCCATGCATCTTGAACATTTCCTGAATGTCAAGCATCGAGTGCATAGTGGCCTTCGTTCGACAAAGTTCAAGGGTCTGTGGTTGAACCTCTCTTCGCTTCCTTGGAGGAGAAATTTTTTTTGGAAAAAACACTAGCTGTCGAAGGATGTACACTAGCGGTAGAAGTAGCCGAGAGGATCGATGTGCTACTTGATGCATGTTTGCGCTTGTCTCTGGCAGAACGGTACTTCAAAGTTATTTTCCGATGCATAGCTTTGATCAGAGTCACACTTGATATGGTGTACAGGCTAAACATGAAAATTTTAAAAAAAAATTTTCGAACAAATCTAAAAAAATTAAAAATTTATTAGTTACTAATAATATAAGGAAATACCTATAAACAAACAAATTCATAAGCAATTTATTCTGGAGCTAATTCAAGAGCAATTTTTTTACAATTTTCCTTATTATTGCCGTTCAGGAACACAAAATATCCAAATTCAGTAAAAACCAGTAGGTAATATTTTGAACTGTTCGCTTTTTAATCGCTTCAATTAGACGAGTTTTCCTTAATAATGCCGCATTTGACGTTCTCGATAACACTTACGCCCGGTAGGAAGATTTCCGATTTTCCGGGAATTTATTTGTTTTCATTTCGGTTTCGAGGAAGTGTGCGAATTTTTCGCGAATTACATAGTTTTCACATTGGTTTCGAGAAAGTGTTCGGATTTTTCGCGAATTTCTTTGATTTAAGTCAATATCACTGAACTTACAAAATTTTGGGCCGTGGGCACCGTAGAATCCGTGGATACCCCTTATATGTATTTTCAATCACGGAGAACCTTACTTTTGGTAGAAAAACGATCGGAATCCTTAACTTAATAATATATATCCTTAACGAATGATAGACAGATATAGATAGGAAGAGTATGCAAAATAAATTACTTATATACCAGAAAGGAAAAAAGTTAGATTTCAATAAATCTCACAAAAACGAGTCAAAGGATATTTATATCAATTAACACGTAATATTACAATAATATTACAAGAAATAAAATCATTATTCATAATATCGAAATTAGCAAATAAAAAACAAATGAAAATGCTAGAAATTTTCTACGAATTCTTCGGTTAGTAGTCAATACTTGTTAAATGAAAGTAAACAAAACCTTACAATTGTTTCAAGTAGTTTCTGTACAATCCCATAAGAAATTTTCCGCTCTTTTCTCATAAGAATTCGCATGAAAATTCTTATCTGGCGACATACAATGTTGCCCCCTTCTAATTTGCACTGGAGCTTGTGCATTCAGAAAAAGGTAGGTTTCCTAGGGATCATGAGTCAAACTGGCTGCTACTCATAATTTTCAAACCTTCAGAAGGTTTTCAGCCAGATGTGACTAAGAAAAAACCAAGAGTAAAATTAGTTTCTTTTTAGAAACATAGTGAACATAGTGAAGTCTGTAATAAAAAGTGAAAAGTACAGTTCCTCAATACTAAAGCAAATCACCAGAGGCACCACAAAAAGACACCACCAAACTACTAGAGGCACCACCTTAAGAGGTAGTATACCAATAGACTTGTACGGTTTCCCGCCTTCACGACGTGCAAGGATACAGAAAGATTTAAAGACTTGCCCGGTTCCCCGCTTTATCGACGGGCAAGGATTCTCGATTATTGACTTGCACGGTTCCTCTCCTTAACCGACGTGCAAGGGTTCTTTTTCTCATTGACTTGCACGGTTCTCTTTATTTATCGACGTGCAAGGATTCTGCCATCATTGACTTACACGGTTCTTTGTATTTATCGACGTGCAGTCAATGTTACGCTAACCCCCCAGACGTTCTGATTCAATCGAGAATCAGGACGGAACGACGGTTATAATTTTTCAGATGATCCTTTCTCAAGGATCCCCACTTTTCTAACATTTTGGTCCTTCGAGCCGGATTTTTGCAAGAAACATATTTTCAAACTCCTTCATAAATTCGTAGGTTTCAAGAACATGAGGGCTGAAAACGTCTACTTTCGGATACGTCAGCAAAAGACGCACTCAGAATTAATTTCCAGAGCCTATCCAAGTCTAATTAATGGCGGACTTGTAATCCTTACAAGATCAAAATTAAATCATCGAATCGAAGCTCTGGAAGAACAATGGCTACAGTTTCATCTCAACGATAAAGCCATCAATTTGGCCATCACCAAGCTGGAAGAAGAAGATCAGAGAAAAATAATGCGACACCCTTATTTTGTTGAAAAACATTATTTTTCCACATACGACTGCTATCTTGATACCAACGAAAAAATAAAAACGCTACTACTATCTTCAACCTCATCGTCACCACCAGTTTTAACCACACTCGAGTCGAATTACAATTTATCATCTTCTAGTCAAGAACCATCAACTTTTGCTCAATCTGACCATCGTAATTCGTTTTTACCCACTAACGTGACAGCTACATCTCCATGCCAAGTTGTGTCAACTGGTATACAGGCGTCCCACCATCTCACACGAGCACCACGGCTTGAGCTTCCCAAGTACGATGGGATTCTTTCAGATTGGCTCTCTTTCAGGGACTTATTTGTATCCATGATTTATACCAATGAGTCTCTTTCTCCCGTTGAGAAATTGCAGTACCTCAAAATTAGCCTCGTTGGTCCAGCATCACATGTGCTTCGCAATACCAATCTCACAGCAGCAAACTTTGCAAAAGCATGGCAAGCCGTTGTGTCTTTCTATGAAAATCAACGGCTGTTGATTAGAGCCGCTTTTAAATCCTTACATTCGGTGAAAAAACTCCCCGCTGAATCAGCTTCGAATTTACAGCACCTCTATACAACTTTTGAAGATGCATATCGGAATCTTGAATCGCTCAACCGACCAGTCCAATATTACGATGACTTCTTGGTATATATGGCTGAAGAGAGACTGGATCCTGAGTCAGCCAAGGCCTGGGAACAACATCTCGGTTCATCTACTGACCCAGCAACTTGGAACTGCCTTAAAAATTTTATCCTCTCCCGAATGCGATCATTGCAAGCATTTGAACATCTTCCTCGACCACAATTGGAGCACAGACGAAGACATTTCCAACCAACAAGGGTTCATTTTTCCGGTACTTTTAACAAACATTCGTCTCAATCTTCAAAAGATTTGTCCTGCATTTTGTGCTCAGAGAAACACTCAATTCAGGTATGCAAACTTTATAAAAATAAAACTGTGCCGCAGCGTAAGGAGACAGTAATAGCAAGAGGTTTGTGCTTCAACTGCCTCGGAAGTCATCGTATATCGAATTGTCGATCGTCCAGAAGATGCGTTAAGTGTAGGCAACGCCATCATACTACACTTCATAGATCAGAAAGACTTCAACCGGCTCAACAAACATCAAATGAAGACACAGCTAAACAGAGCATTCATGCACAATCAAATTCAAAACCAATTGTGCTGCTCGCGACTGCTAAAGTAAAAGTGGTAAATGAACGAGGTGATATTCTTCTTGCTCGTGGACTACTAGATCAAGGTTCCGAAGTTTCCTTGATAACTGAAAATCTAGCTCAATGTCTAGGACTTCGAAGAAAATCCTCGTCAGCTATCACAATTTTAGGACTTGGCACCAAGTCTGCTGGGAAAACTAAAGGTCAAGTCAAACTTACTATCTACCCCCATTTTTCAACTGCGACATAATTCACCATCACTGCTTACATTCTCCCGCAATTAACTTCAAAAATTCCGACGGTACCGATCCCACAAGTATCTTGGTCTCGTCTTCAAGCATTGACATTAGCAGATCCAGACTTCACAACTCCGGCCAATATTGATTTCATCATTGGAGCAGATTTTTATGGAGAGCTATTAGAAGAGTCAATCATCAAACACTCTTCCCGAACACTTGTCGCTCAGCAAACCAAATTAGGATGGATTGTGTCTGGATCTCTAAATTCTACCTCAACGAATAAAGCTCACAGTTATCAATGTTCGGTTGACTGGGAGCTTAATAAACTTCTAGAAAAATTCTGGCATCAAGAAGAAATTCGAGCATCATCCAAAAGTACGTTGTCGGCAGAAGATCAACAGTGTGAGGATCATTATGTTTCAACTCACACTAGAGACTGATGGACGATACATAGTAAGACTTCCGTTCAAAGCATCTCCAACGCAATTAGGTGATTCAAATGGATCAGCTCTTCGCATGCTACATCTGCTTTAACGCAAATTTCAGTCAAATCCGGAATTTTTTAAAGCTTATAGTTTATTTCTGTCAGAATACCACAGTCTGCAACATATGGTCAAGGTCAAAGAAATCAAAGATGATAATTTTCATGGCTTCTCTCTTCCTCATCATGGTGTGATTCGAGAGTCCAGCTTGACCACAAAACTCAGAGTGGTTTTTAATGGGTCATGTCGAACCACTGGGGGACCTCCCCTCAATGAAATTCTATGTACTGGGGCTAAACTTCAAACGGATATTTTCGACGTATTAATGCACTTTAGATTGTATAAATACGTATTTTCAACAGATATGGAGCGAATGTATCGTCAGATCAAAATTCATCCTGACGATTGGAAATACCAAATGATTCTTTGGAATGATGATGACAAGATTGTATCCTTTTTCCTCACAACCGTAACTTATGGTCTTGCTTGTTCGCCTTTTTTAGCATTAAGGACAATTCTTCAGTTGCTACACGATGAAGGGCATAACTTTCCAAACGCTATTAAACCACTTACAATAGGAAGATATGTCGACGACATTTTCGGCGGAGCTGACACCATCACAGAAGCCCAGAAACAGGCCGATCAAATTCGTCAACTATGCCTGGCAGGAGGATTTACTTTGAAAAAATGGATAAGTAATCGTTCTGATGTCCTAGCTAAAATTCCATTGGTTGACCAGTTGATAGTCCAGTCAATTCAACTAAAAGATAACGAAGTTCGTGCGCTTGGCTTATTCTGGAATCCACCTACTGACTCATTGCATTTTAAATTCTCAAGTTCTCCAACAGTTAGAGTTACAAAACGCACAGTTTTATCCAAAATCGCCCAATTGTTTGACCCCTTAGGATTGTTATCACCAGTTTTTATTCAATTAAAGATTTTTATGCAGGAGTTATGGGCAGTTAAGCTCAATTGGGATGATGAGCTAGCCTCACCTCAAATTAATACATGGAATCGTCTTCAGCAACTACTCAATGGTTTAGAAACTATTGAAATTCCCCGATGGAGTGGATTCAATTCTTCTGGTACAATTGAATTTCATGGTTTCAGCGACGCGTCGCAATTAGCAATGGCCGCAGTCGTTTACATAAAAACAAAATTTAAGGATCAAATACATGTAGCATTATTATGCTCCAAAACTAAAGTTGCGCCTCTAAAGCGAATAACGATTCCCCGGCTAGAACTATCAGCAGCCGTCATGTTGACTAAGCTTGTTCACCATTGTCGCACGTCGTTGAGCTTTGAAGCAGCCAGGTGCTATCTATGGACTGATTCCTCTATAGTGTACACTTGGATTAACAACCATCCCTCCAAATGGAAAGATTTCATTCACAATCGAGTGTGCTATATACAAGAAACTCTTCCATTAGCTACATGGCGACACGTCTCTGGAAAGGAAAACCCTGCTGACTGCGCAACCAGAGGTTTAGCGGCAATGAACTTGCGTAATCATCTTATATGGTGGTCAGGTCCTACATGGTTAATAAAAAATAATGAAAACTGGCCAAGTGTTTTACCTCACCAACCACAGAATCCTCAAGATCTAGAACAACGAGTAATCTCTAGTGCTGTAACTTTTCACACAGCAGTTTCAAGCTCAAAATGGGAGCTAATTTCGCGATATTCATCATTGACTCGCCTCCTACGAATAACTGCCATCCTTCGAAGAGCATTAAGTCGCATGCGGAAAGAAGTATCTCCCGAAATTTGCGACTTAGCACGAGTTCCTTTAACTCCTGGTGAATTGAATGAAGCTCTCCTCCGTTGGATTCGCTTAACACAAAATGAGAATTTCAAGATGGAAATTGCATCCCTTCAAGGAAAAAATGAACTACCACGTTCTAGCGCACTCTTTCGACTTCTAGCATTTATCGATGACAATAATTTACTAAGGGTAGGAGGTCGTTTGAAAAACTCATCGTTAAGTGCTAATGCGAAACAACCATATATTCTTCCAAAACATTCTGAATTAACTAAACTTATTATTCAAGATGCTCACTATAAAACTCTTCATGGATCAACTCAGGATACTTTAAACTACATCCGAAATACTTGTTGGATTCTAGGTGGTCGCTCTCCAGTTCGAAGCTTCATTCTGAAATGCGTTACGTGTGCACGATTTCGTCAGTCACGGGCAAAACATATTATGGGGCAACTTCCACCGTCCAGAGTTAATTCTGCAAGAGCCTTCCTTCATTCTGGCGTTGATTACGCCTGCCCATTCATTATTAAAACTTGGAGAGGGCGTGCTTCCAAGACTTATAAGTCCTGGGTTGCATTGTTTGTATGCCAGGCTACCTCAGCGATTCATCTGGAGCTTGTTACCGATTATACCACCGATGCGTTTATAGCCGCTTACAAAAGCATATGCGCCACCTTGAGTAGTGACTGCGGAACTAATTTTAAAGGAGCTAATCGGGAAATTCGACAGCTTTTTCAACAATGCTCTTTATCAACAAGTAAAATTGCATCACTCATAGCAAATGATGGCACAAAATGGAATTTCAACCCACCAGCTTCACCCCACTTTGGCGGAAAATGGGAAGCTGGTGTGAAATCCATGAAGTATCACCTTAAGCGAGTTGTCGGGGAAAACAGGCTGACTTATGAAGAAATGACCACAATATTAGCTCAAATCGAAGCCATACTTAACTCCAGACCGCTATGTTCGTTGACTAATGATCCAGACGACTTGGATCACTCACACTTATTCCAGAACCAAACTTGGAAAATATCCAGTTCACCAAACTCTCTAGATGGCAACATCTCAGCCAAATTGTACAATGTTTTTGGAGAAAATGGTCAAGGGGATATTTACAACGCTTTCAGTCAGTCTACAAATGGAATAAGCCAGTTACTCCTATCACGGAAGGTGACCTGGTGTTTATCGTTGACGAACGATATCCTCCATCTAAATGGCCGTTGGGACGTGTGATCAAGGCGCAACCTGGTCCAGACAGTGTTGTACGGGTTGTTACTCTTAAAACGAGCACAGGGATTGTTGTTCGCCCAGTTGTTAAAGTATGTTTACTACCTTTGTCATCAACAAATGATTCAATTTCGCCGGCTGACCCTGCGAAGGCCGGTGGGAAATGTTAAATGAAAGTAAACAAAACCTTACAATTGTTTCAAGTAGTTTCTGTACAGTCCCATAAGAAATTTTCCGCTCTTTTCTCATAAGAATTCGCATGAAAATTCTTATCTGGCGACATACAATGTTGCCCCCTTCCAATTTGCACTGGAGCTTGTGCATTCAGAAAAAGGTAGGTTTCCTAGGGATCATGAGTCAAACTGGCTGCTACTCATAATTTTCAAACCTTCAGAAGGTTTTAAGCCAGATGTGACTAAGAAAAAACCAAGAGTAAAATTAGTTTCTTTTTAGAAACATAGTGAACATAGTGAAGTCTGTAATAAAAAGTGAAAAGTACAGTTCCTCAATACTAAAGCAAATCACCAGAGGCACCACAAAAAGACACCACCAAACTACTAGAGGCACCACCTTAAGAGGTAGTATACCAATAGACTTGCACGGTTTCCCGCCTTCACGACGTGCAAGGATACAGAAAGATTTAAAGACTTGCCCGGTTCCCCGCTTTATCGACGGGCAAAGATTCTCGATTATTGACTTGCACGGTTCCTCTCCTTAACCGACGTGCAAGGGTTCTTTTTCTCATTGACTTGCACGGTTCTCTTTATTTATCGACGTGCAAGGATTCTGCCATCATTGACTTACACGGTTCTTTGTATTTATCGACGTGCAGTCAATGTTACGCTAACCCCCCAGACGTTCTGATTCAATCGAGAATCAGGACGGAACGACGGTTATAATTTTTCAGATGATCCTTTCTCAAGGATCCCCACTTTTCAAACAATACTTAAAGTGAAAAATTATTTATTGTCATACGAGTGACATTATTAAATAAAGTAATAAAGCCAAAGATAATGATGATTAGATAAAATGCACTAGCATTTATAACAAAATTCATATTATAATAATAACGGTTACGGAAGTACAAAACGGGTAAAGAAGCAGCGTCACAAAATCTGATGACTTGGAAGGCTACCAGTTTGACCAAAGCCGGAAACCTGACGCGGAAATCTCCAACCAAAATGTACCGAGAATCTAAAGAAGTCTCTCGGCTGGGGATTTCGGGTAAGACTTCAACCAACCCTCATCAGTGCCCCGATTAGTTGAGGTCTATGGAGCAGATCCCGCTCTATCCCATATAATTCATTAGACCTTAAGCTGACGGAAGACGGATCCGCCTTCGAATTATATGGGAAGAAAATAAATTTCTTGACGCACGTGGCGTCACCGAACTCTCCCAGTGTAACACTGCCCCGTCCTCGAAAGCTCGAAGTTCCATCCGAACTATAAAGACTTCCGGTGAAGGAAGTCATTCGAGGACATCATTGTTTCAAGGTCTCTGTGACAGGACCTCGTCGAATGCAACGAGTCCATTTTCACAATTAGTTCTTTCCATTTTAGCCACTTGATTTATTAATTACAAATAAGCTTCAAAATTTACTTCTCCATAAAACTCCGAAAATCAAAATCCAGGTCGTTGTCCGTACATTTTACCGCTGGACTCGTCTAACTCCTCCTTCTTACGGGACCGGTCAGAGGGTCACAGGGTAACACTGCCTCCTGCCTAAACATTCTGTTCCGTCTGAACTTCCCTCATTCTTCGCAGATGTGTGGCGCCAGTCGATCGCGGAGGACGGTTAATTGTTTCTGTTTCCCCTCGCGCTTAATCCGGTACACTACTTCGTTGATTCGTTCCAGGACAACGTACGGTCCTTCCCAGTTGCATTAAAGTTTGGGGCACTTTCCCACAAGTCTCTTGGGCACGTACAGCCACACTCGTGTGTCAGGTTCAAAGCTCTTCGTGTTGACTTTTAAGTCGTAATGATCTTTAGTGCGAAGGGAGGTGTCCTACAATGTTAACTGAGTGTACTCATGGATTTCTGGTAGCTTTTCCAGGAGCGCTTCTGCGTAGGAGTCGGTGGAAACTGGCCGGTTACCTGGGACTCCACAGTGAAGAGCTGCTGGCAGTCGGAGTTTCCGTCCGAACAACAACATCGCCGGGGTCTGTTTGGTTGCCTCGTGTACTGCGTTTCGGCACGCCAACAAAAGCAGAGGTATGTACAGGTCCCAATCAAGTTGTTTGTAGTCCACAAACTTCGCCAGGTAGTCCAGGATGGTCCTGTTGAACTGTTCCACCATTCCGTCCGACTGTGGGTGGAGGGCTGTCGTTCGGGTCTTGTCTATTCCGAAGATCTGCATTACTTTCCTGATCAGAGTGCAATTGCATAGGAGCGCCGAAACGTTTGAACACGTGTTGGACGCAAGCTTCGGCTACGGTTTCTGCAGTCTGGTCTGGTATCGCTATAGCTTCCGATCATTTCGTAAAATAGTCCATCACCACCAAAACGTATTGGTTACCTTTAGTTGTTTTGGGTAACGGGCCCAGAATGTCTATGGCCACTCTTTCACATGGAGCTCCAACATTATAGATCTGCAATCTGGACCGTTGTCGGGTTCGTGGGCCGTGTCTCGCCTGACAGGTTGTGCAGTTCCGGCAGTGTTTATCAACGTCTTGTGCACAACCTATCCAATAATTCTGCTGGAACTTTTTCAGTGTCTTCTCCACGCCGAAGTGTCCACCCGTGGGGCTATCATGGAACAACCGCAAGACTGTGTTGACGAATCTTTTGGGGACCAGGATCTGATAGTTGTTGTCTGCGGTTTGTGACCGGTGCCAGCACAGTTTTCCCTCGCACAGGAAGAGATTAGACCACATGGTCCAGTAGGCCCTCAGTTACGGGGATTGGTCCCTAATGGCTTCTTTGGGAGGTCGGGTGTTGTTTGTCTTCCATTGGTGTAGGGTTCCAAGCACAGAATCTTTCTTCTGTGCCTCTTCCATTTCATCCCGGATTTCGGTAGCTCAGACATTTACCTTTTGGCGCTCCTCGCAGAGCCCAATAAATGATTGCACTTCGACATTGTCTTGCGGTGTGGACCACTCTGCATCTGCCGATACCTTGTCTGGATTTGGGTGTATTCCCTCTGGTGTGATAACGTGTCCTAGGTACTTCACCGTCTGCTGGCATAGATCGCACTTTTTCAGTAACAATTTTAGTCCAGCGTTTTGAAGTTTTTCGAATATCGTCGCCAGATTCTGTACCAACTCCGAAAAATTAGGTGCATGAACGATCAGATCGTCGACGTTCACAAGGCATACTTTGTGCGGTACTCCTCTTAGAACTTCTTCCATCAAACGTTGGTAAATCCCTGGTGCGTTGCACAGTCCAAACGGCATCACGTTGAACTCCCACAATCCGTCTGCCTGCCAGTATCCGGATTGCAAGTCCAAGGTCGCGAACCAACGTGATCCTACTAATGCCTCGGGAATCAGATCTATCCGTGATAAGGGGTAAGAATCTTTACGGGTGGCCTCGTTTAACCGACGATAGTCAACGCAAAACCTAGTACTACCATCTTTCTACTTTACGAGGACTGCTGGGGGGCATCAGGGGTTCTTTGATGGTCTGATGATTCCTTGGCGGCACATATCTTCAATAACGGTTTGGGCCTCCTCTCTCACGGCGTACGGCAGGCGACGAAATGGTTGCTTTACCGATACCAGACCAGGCTGCAGAAATCGTAGCCGAAGCTTTCGTCTATAACCTATATAGAAATCCGGGGAAGGAAGTCATTCGAGGATCCCACGCCTGACACCATTGTTACGCCGGTGGAATCTTAGCCACGCGGACTTACAAAACGGGGAAAAAAGCAGCGTCACAAAACCTGATGACCTGGAAGGCTACCAGTTTGACCAAAGCCGGAAACCTGACGCGGACATTGATAATAATGCCCCAGACTGTTAGGTCAGAGAGCCAATGTGTTGATCAAAACCAGCTACAAAAATTACTTGGAGACCATTGAGAAGGGGATAGCTGTCAATCCCAAACTATTCTGGTCCTTCGTTAAAGCTAAGAAATCTAACTCCACTGACATACCATCGGGAATGTGCCTAAGGGACCAAGTTGCAACTTTCGGCGATGATATTTGTGGACTTTTTACCACCTACTTTTTATCTAGCCTAATATCATCTGATGTTTCTGCAAATGTATCTCTGGAGGGAGGTAACCGGTTCCGACAGAACACCCTAGGACATGCTTCATTTACGGAGGTAGCAATGGCACTGTCCAGCCTAAATGTATGCAAAGATCCCGGATCAGATGGCTTTCCTCCATTGTTTGTCAAAAATTGTGCAGAAAGCTCATCAGTACCTCTCCAAATGATTGTCTACAACTCACTTCGAACATCTCAATTTCCGTCGGTGTGGAAAATAGCCAAAGTTATTCCTATCTTCGAAAAAGGTGGAGGAAGATAGCATCGTGAATTGTCGATCAATATCTATTTTATCAGTGTTTCCAAAAGTTTTTGAATCCCTTGTTTAACCTATCCAACGCCTTTGAATCGACTACAACAAAAGCCATGCACCTACTAACAGCATTGAATAGCCTGCATCAATTTCGTAAACATCTAAGGGATACATTATACAGCTAATAGCGTTAGCCTTAAATCTGAAGTGATCACCGTCCTAAGAATTTGTTCACTATATATTCCATAATTGCAACTAGTAATATAGCTCTGAGACTTTCTTTGAAATAACTTTCAAACCCTGTTTTGCGTATAATTCTTGAAATTACTAAGTTCACTTATTCACTTAATTTCCTAAACAATCATTTTTCTCACAATACTTGTATTAAAATTACCTACTCGTTATTAATATGTAAGAACTGTGCACACCAATGATTGACTTGTTTACTCTGATACGGTAGCTTTAAGATGCGGTAGCTCTGTTGGAGTGCCAATAAAAAAATAAAAAAATAAAAATGTTCAATAAACAATGAACTTGATGTCGTGTTTTTTGAAACCTTTGTAAGAATGTCGCGAAACTTAAATTGGAATTAAGTTACATATATACAAAAATTATCGCAATGAAAGCGTTATTTAATTATTTACAAACAATTGAAGTTAATTTTGTTTTGTTAAAAGGAATAATGATTAATATATGACGAATAATTGATTGGCTCTCGGCTGGGGATTTCAGGTAAGACCTCAATCAAACCTCCACAGTGGCCCAAATGGTTGAGGTCTATGGAGCAGATCCTGGTCTATCCTATATAATTCGTTGGACGTTAAGCGGACACAAGACGGATCCGCCTACGAATTATATGGGGAGAAAATAAATTTCTTGACGTGGCGTCATCGAAATCTCCCAGTATAACAATAATATTAATAATAGTGCTCATAATTATTATCAAAATAAAACAAAATAATATATGAATTGATTTTTTTAAGGAGAACAACTTGAAACATTTGATTAAACAAAAGAAATGATTCATGAGCCAAGTCAATTAATCATGTAAAATTGTTATCATAGTAATCATGATAAAATTAAGATCTTGAATAAGTTCCTAAAAATTCATAATTCTTAGAGCAACTAATACGAACAAATTAATAGCCTTCCAAAAAATTTCCAATATATGCCAAATTTTTATATTATATTTCAATTCAAAAATTTTCCTCGAATTAAGGAAAACTAATTCATAAGAAAATTTAAATAACACTAATAATAAAAATTAATACATTATTTACATAAATTTAAAAAAATCAACACGAAATACAAGGAAAACTACGATTTTTTTCCGTTTTTAGGAAAATTATGCAAAAAATGTGTTTTATAATTAAATTTGCATATACTTTTACTATTTTATGTAAGACTATCAATACACTAGGGATATAAATAACGGCTAGTCTAAGCCTTTTTGAGTCTACACTAGTTTACACCCAAGCCTTTGACAGCAACGACGTTGGAACACTTGGCCAGTGTTGCGGTGGATGTTACAAGTGGGAGGCACGAACGCACAGGTGGATCGTTTAGCCTCTCTAGAGGCCTGGAGGTAAAGTCCCAAATTGACGACGAAATGTCCGTCAACAGTACACGAACCATTGACTCTGAGGCCGAAAAGAGATTGCTGGGCGAGGCTACCGAAGCCAACGCCTCTGAGAATGAGAAGAGGAAGCCGACCAAGGCTACACTATCCGTTAAGAGGTACAAAGGCGCCAAGGCCAGCTTGAAGAAACTCTTGCTAAGGAAGCCCGAAGAGCTCTCTGATAAAGAGAAGGGCTACTTAGTAAGAAAAAGGAGGATTGTCGCCGATTTCGAGAAGAATAGCACTTCGCAGAATTTGGGGACAATCGCTGAGGAGCTCCCAGGACCGTCAAGGTCCGAAGCCGGAGCTTGTAGTAAGTGCCTCCAACTACAGCGGTTTAATGCTGTTGCCTACTCACCCTGAGGAAAACCCCCACAGCCGACTTCCCAGAAGAAAGCTTAAGAGGGTGCGATCCAACAAGGAGGAGGAGAAAACGGCCAAAAAGGCCAAAACCTCGTCGGCAGACCAAACGCCCACCGATTGTCAGATGGTTATCATTGTTCACAGATCTAGATGGGAAAATATCGGGCGAAAGGTGGGAATTGGTCGAGACGAGGCTACTGTATGCGATGGCGAGTGAGCAGAGTTGCTCGATGGACTAGTTGTCCTTCGAAGGAGCAAGCTGGCACAAGTGAGTCAAGTTCATTGGCTGCTCGGGGAGAAAATCCGTTGATTTTTCTGAGCCGTGTAGTCGAGGGCCTTGGCGAACTTTGGCCAGGAGATAAATTGGAGGTGATTTCGAAATCGGAGCTACCGCTGCGGAAATTTGCGCTCTTGTGGATTCCGCCACCACTAGTGGAGGACGAAGCCACAATAAAGTTGATTTCCAGGCAGAATAGACTGGACAAGAGCAAATGGAGAATTATCTCCTCCAGCAAGTGTCCAAACGGAGTTGGCAAGGACCCTGTCGTGACGGCAGACGAATTGTCCTTCGTCCAGTTAAAGGATTCAAGGGGAAGCATCAAAATCGGCTTTAGTGCAGCAAAAGTGAGGCTCCCCAATGAATCCAAGAGCGAGGAAGCATCCAAGCAGTGCAAAGTAATTTGCACCACTGCGAAGCGGCCACCGAGGATTTGATGCTGTATATGGAGACAAATGGAGTAAACGTGGCCTTAGTCCAGGAACCGTGGCTCTTAGGGGACGCAATCCGAGAACTTAGGTCAAAAAATTATAGTCTACTTCACTCAAGCACAACAAGTAAAAACAGAGCGTGTATAATAGCAAAGAGATCATTAAACCTCACTCTACTTTCACAGCACAGCACAAATGACATGGTGGTGGCAGTACTAGAGGAGAGGGGCAAAACTAACCTGCTCCTGGCCTCAACGTACATGCCATACGAGGAAGGAGACCCCCATCAGCAGCGGTCCGGGTCCTTGTACAAGAGACCGAAGATAGAGGATGGCACATGGTGATGGGATGCGACGCGAATGGTCATCACGTCCAATGGGGGAGCAGAGGCATTAACAGAAGGGTTGAGTCAATTTAAGAGTTTATAATTACTATTAACTTAAGAATTTGTAATCGGGGTGACACACCCACCTTTACTAACAGAGTTAAGGAGGAGGTAATAGATTTAACATTGGCCACTAACACTATCGATTTAAGGAAAACGGACTGGATCAGATTATACACCGAAGCGGAGGATATGAAAAACACAAACACACAGCGGTCTGGTGCCTGCCACACGGTAGAGGATCTGGAGAAGTCCGTATGGCGAAGGAGCGAGATCTTGCTAAAAGCCTTCCAGAAAGCCTGCCCAATATGCAGAGCTCGTAGGGAAACCAACAAGTGGTGGAACAAAGAGCTCAAGCAACTGAGGGGCACCACTAGAAGGCTTTACAACAAGGCAAGGAAGAGCAAAGAAGAGGTGGACTGGGCAAAGTACAAGCGCAGTTTCAATGAATATAAAGGTAAAGTGAGAAAGGCGAAGTGGAACTCATTGGTCGACTTCCTCAGCTCCATAGAGAACACGAGCGAAGCTCTAAGGTTCAGGAAAATTCTTTTCAAAGACGTTACAGTCACGGAAAACCTGAAGAGGCCAAACGGTTCGTGGAGAGGGTCGATCAAGGAGACATTAGAGCTGCTGATGGAGACTCACTTCATCGGCTGCTTGACAACATGGGGCGAAGAACGAAAATGCCTGGGAGTCAGGATTTGTCCAAGGGAAACAACGATCATTAACACCATCACCAAGGAAAAGATAATATGGGCCGTGAAATCATTCGAACCATACAAACGAAAACCGGATGGGACCGGATGAAATCACACCAGCCATGCTGCGAAGTTCGATAGGCAGCATAGCGGGGGAATTGAGGAACATCTTTCTGGGTTGTCTATCATTAGGGTACATCCCAGAAACATGGAGAGAAGTGAGAGCTGCTTTCATACCCAAATCGGATTTGTCGAGAAAAACAACACCAAAGGACTATAGACCAACAAGCCTCTCCTCATTCCTGCTCAAGACAAAGGAGGGGCTTTTGGATATAAACATTAAACATAAAACCAAAATAGAGGAGTGCACACCACAGCACGCCTACCTCAAGGGTATATCGGTGGAAAGCGCACTGCATGAAGTAGTCGGGACGATTGAAAAATCCCTTCAGAATAAATAATATGCCTTAGGGGCGTTTCTGGACGTAAAGGGAGCGTTCAAAACTGTCAAGACCAATGCAATAAAGGAGGCATTAATGGAGCTGAACGTGGAGCCCACCATCACGTACTGAATAATAAATATGCTAGAAAGCAGAATTATCAGTACAGAGACGGGGGAAACACAAAATCAGAAGACTGGTGACTAGGGTACACCACAAGGAGGGGTGATATCCCCACTTTTGTGGTTGATCGTAATCAACTCGATCTTAAAGGAGCTCAGGGGAAGGAGAGTTAGGGTCACCGCCTACGCAGATGACTTAGTTATACTGACAACAGGCAAAGACCTACAAACGATCTGCGAAACCATGGGTGAAACTTTAAGAGAAACGAGCAACTGGACGGAGAGGAATGGCCTAGGGATAAACCCGGAAAAGACGAAGCTAGTTCTCTTCACCAGAAGGTATAAGATACCGAAGGTCAGACTACCAAAGGTGAAAGGGCAGGTACTAGAACTCTCTAGAGAGGCGAAGTACTTAGTAGTCTTCCTGGACTCTAAACTCACTCGGAGGAGTAACGTGGAGGAAAGGATGAAAAAAGGGATAAACACTTTCTACACATAAACTACACGACGATTGTCAGACCCATTATCACATATGGAGCCCTTGTGTGGTGGAAAGCCATGGACAAGGAGACGAACAAACAGATGCTAAGAAAGGTGCAGCGACTAGCAGCGATGGGTATAACGGGAGGGATCAAGAGAACACCTCAGGCGGCGCTGGAGGCGATCTTAAATGTGCAACCGTTAGACCTTTTTATAAAGAGCCTGGCAGCAAAAATAGCCCTACGGTTTAGGAAAACGAAACTGTGGAGGCATACAGGCCAGGGGCATGCTAGTGTACTGGAAGAGATAGTAAAAATGGGAGAGGTGGCTCCGTGGAAACCGGAGTGCTACGACAGCGCACGGACTATATGGCAGCAAAGCAATGGTTTTGGGAGGATGTAAAGATGAATATCCCAACCAGAGAGGAATGGGAAAATGGTGCCATTTTTGAAAAAGGCGAAATAAGCGTTTTTACGGACGGCTCAGTAACTGGAACGGGGACTGGAGTCAGCATATTCTCGGAGATACTACAGGTCAAGTAGTCACAGAGACTCAACAAAGGCTGTAGTATATTGCAAGCGGAAATTAACGCGACAGAGAGAGCAGTAAGACTAAAGCAGCCGACCAACGAAGAAATTCAGAAGGTCACAATCTACAGCGACAGCCAGGCGGCTCTTGGAACACTGGAATCTAAGACAATCAATGTCGAAGGAAATCGACAGCTGATAAACTGGCAAGGATCGGAACCGAAATTCATAGTGCTGAAGAAGCCAACTCTACAAAGATCGACAGAGTAATTCAGGAACAACATGGCACGAGATGGAGCAACAGAGACGATTGCTTCAACTCAAGGCATTTGTGGCCCAGAATTGAGAAAACCAGAACGGCGGGCTTGTTAAGAGCAAAACCTCAGTCCGGACCATCACAATGGTCATGACAGGACACTGTCCGGTTGGAAGAAATTTCCAGAGGTGGAGGCTCGCAAGCGACAGTCTCTGTAAGGAGTGTGACAAGGAAGAGGAGACAGTGGAACACCTATTGTGCTCCTGCCCAGCATTTGCCGATAGTGGAGCCAAATATTGGGGAGCGAATCCATCACTTCAGGGCAGAGCAAAAAAGGGTCAAGACATAGGAGAGGAGGGGGAGAGCGAACTATAAAGGGCATCACAATGGGCCATCTGGCCGCCGAGTGGGAGCGGATCGCACAATCGGCGTGAACACTCCACCCTGCTAACCTAACCTAACCTTCAATACACTAAAAAATTTCCGTTTTCTGCACAAAAAACTGGAATTTTTCTACTTGTGTATATTCACGTGTGCACATAGTATTCATGGATGACACACATTCATATAATTTTTACATGGTGTGAAACCAAAATTTTGGGATTGAAAAAATCTGTCCCAATAGTGAATTAATTTTCTCAAACAATAAACGTTAGTTTACTTATATGAAAGAAGCTATGGTATTGACTTTAGGTCATTTGTTTTATCGTGCTGGAACGGGAATTAGTTCACAAAGATCTCTTTCTCATTTACACGAGCTAGAGGCCATTGAGCTGGAGGGAGCTTGACATCTGTAAGCAAGACGAGCATACCTAACTGGATTTCATGACTTTTTCTAGTCGATTTTGAAATGGACTGATATCTTAAGTTGCCAAAGAGCAAGTCGGGATTCTGGCAAATGAGCAATATATGGCAACGTTTCTTGATCTGCACCATGAAGAAAATGAGCTGGAGTGAGAGCACGTAGGTCTTCTGGATCGTCTGAGCGAGATGAGAGACGTCGTGAATTTAAGACAGCTTCGACTTGAGCTTAGAGCATCGAAAGATCCTTGAATGTGACAAAACAATTTTTTACAACTCGAACCATGTGACATTTAACAGATTTCACGACTGCTTCCCATTTCCCACCAAAATCGCTGGATCTGAAAAATTCCTTGAGAAAGCAGTCAGCACCTCGAAAATTTGTTCCACGATCACTACAAAGCACACAGCTTGCTCCTCTTCAACTCATAAAACGACGATAAGCTTTGCTGAATGGGTCTGTTGAGTTCGATGAAACTACCTCCAAATGTACTGCTGAGGTTACAAAACATACGAAGCAATCCAGCCTTTATATTTCTTTCCACCTCTACCTCGGAAGGTTTTGAGCATAATAGGTCCAGCATAGTAAACGCCAGTTGCATGAAATAGTCTGGTGGCATTCACTGTTGATGCTGAAAGCTGACCCATGAGCTGTTGAGCACGTTGAGCACGAAATCGAGCACATATCACGGATTTAAGTATAAATGAGCGAACAGGAGCTCTACCTCTAAGAATCCAGAATTTTTAACGAATTGTCATAAGAATAAGTTAAACTGCTGTTATGACATTCAACATTTCACTGACAGTTTATTTTCACTGATTTCAATTAGTTTTTTCGTTGATACATCTTTTGGGGTAATGATTTTGCCTGTTAGGTTCTTTCGAATCATGGTCTGGTTGCTGGAGTTATAGGGCCTTTAACCCATTTTATCTCTGTGGTGGTTGTTGTTTTGCATGTCTGGTCTTGAGACCAGGTCAGGACGCTTGCAGTATTTAGCCTTACGACCAACTTACTCCTTTAGTTCTATGAGGTGTATATTTTCAGACTAACTTCTTTACATTTTGAACTTTAATTTATTCTTAAATCTAGCTTACTCACTAATTTTCCCTACTCTTCCCTTTATGTTGAGGCACACATTTCATTGATTGGGTCATTGATCGGGGCGGTACTCCGATCAATATTCCAATCAATGTTGATCTTATTTAATTTTGCATGCATGCAATATCCCATTTTTCCAGTTTTTAACTTTTTTAATGTAGAATATTATAACAGGAGTTCAACTTATTCTCATGACAATTCGTTGAAAAATCTGGATTTTCGGAAGAAGCGCTCCTGCTAAAAATAAAATATGAAATATATAATAATTCGAAAAATATTAATACATTAAAAAGTCAAACATGCGGAATGTCGAATGTTTAACAGAAAAAATATCGATTTTGCAGCCATCTACATATATAACACCGAACATATGATATTTTTATTATTAATTTTATTTTATTATATAATTATTTATATAATACATATTTTTCATACATAATATTTGTCTCTACTCATTGACAGTCATACAGGTGCTGAGGCTCCTGGTAGAAGCGAAGATAAAATCTTACTAATTTAAGTTTATTTAAATCTAATTTATTCGTAGTTTAATATTTATCAGCTAGTATGCTACTCTGCCAAATATTTTTATTAATAGTTCTCGATAGTTATAATTAACATTATTAACATTTTTTCTGGTCTTTCGAGCCGGATTTGAGAGCATTTGTTCGAAGAACTAGGGAGTGATTCAATTAGCAAATGTTGACAATTATAGGAGAATATCAAAAAGATTTTGTGGATATTAAGACAATCAATGGTTTTAACAATTATATCTGCATAACTACAAACGAAGAAAATGTTTATTGTGAAAGATGAAACTCAGGAAAGCGTCTTTTATCGACATAAATAATTTTTAACAAAACCCTGTTAGAAGAACACAAAACTGATAATCAATTATCATCTTCTTCCGAAGAATATATCAAGTCTGAACAAAACCCTCCATAATTGTTTGGTAAAACTACGTTTCTACTTTAATCAACTAATTAAGAAACACAGGAAAGCTGTGCGTATGACTAAATTGGTTTCGATGTAATTTCTAGTACCACCAATCATCATCGTTTCACCCGTAAACTTACCTGCTGCTTGGTAACGTAAATTGGCTTATTCATCACAACCCACGTCACTGTTTCGTCACACGCTGGTGATGTTGTGGAGCCTTCATAAGTAATGTAAAAATCTGTGTCAGGTAACAGACCTCTAACTGACAGTCGTTTCGTGAATGATGTATGTCCACCGTACCTGATTTTGTCCAACTGATCACTTAGAAGCCTCAACTCAATGTTTGACAGATCGCCCAACTGGGAACAATTTAACTTGCAACTAATCAATGGATAATATAAATCACACTGTAATAAATTACCTGAAGTAATATTGAAACGCCAACAAGGCCCTGAGGTTTGTTGATTGCTTCCGAAAAATTCATGTACAGTTGTGAGTTGAAACCAAAAATCTGTACCTGAAAGGACAATTCATCGTAAGTGTACATGCGCATTAATGATATTTCAGCAACAAATGCAGCAGGCAGTGACTTTGCCGACTAGATGTGTTAAAATAACTCGAAATCACGAATCGAATATATTCGTTACTCGATGACCGAGTATTCGTTACATCCGTTACGTTACTGATTAATGCCTTTAAGACGAGCAAAAAAGAAAGGATAATGTTCAACTAAATCTCAAACTCTATTGAACCTACCATTTCCATTCATTTGCATTGAAAAATAATATTTATTTATTCCGTAATCTAATATTTGCCATACAAATTTCCCTACGAAAATAATCATATAAAAAAGTAACGAATAATACCGAATATATATCCGGATCCTTATTTGTTACTCAGTAAATAAAAATTGTCCTTTGAAATCTCCATACAAAAATACTCGAATAAATGTAACGAATAATACCAAATGGATATCCACATCCATATTCGTTACTCAGTAAACGAACAATTTTGCATTGAAATCTCCATACAAAAATACTCGAATAAATGTAACGAATAATACCGAATGGATATCCGGATCCGTATTCATTACTCAGTAGTCGAACATTTAAAATGAAAATCCCCATACAAAAATACTCGAGTAATAGATTCGAATCGACTCACTCCTAATCGGTCCACACTACAGTATGGAAGTAACTGCACACGTAACGTCACTTGCTCTCATCCATGCTCATATCTCTTTCATGTTAAAGGGAGAGTTATCGGCAGCGAGGGAAATTTGGCAGTACCGATTGGGTACTTGGAATGAGAGCGAGTACTCGGTACTCAGTAACGAATATTAACGATTCGTTACATCTCTGTAACCGACCAATACATGAATTGACAATTCTTTTATACAGGAATACCTCGCTTAGTCCGGGTAATCAGTTTCGCTAATATCTCGGACTCTTTGAAACCTCTTCCACCAAAAACCACTTCATTTCTGCAACCGCTAGATGTTTCGATAAATTTTCTATTCGAAAATACCTTACGACCAGAATGGAATTAACGGCTACCGGAAGTGCCTGAAGAATTTACAAATAGAAGCTACTGAAGAAAAACGAACTATCCACATTTAGTGGACTTCGTAGCTGCAGTGCTGAAACCAATTTCTTCACAAATCGTACAGCGTGCATATGAATGTTGTGGTATTGGAGTCGAAGGTGAAACAATCCCATTATGTCAACTAAGTAGCAGATTGCAAGCCGTTCTAGCCGTTGACCAATAAATACAAGTCATGAGGAAGAAGATTTTGATGACAAGTTGAACTAGTTCTTCAGGAAGAATCGCCAATGGTTAACAATGATTACTCATAGTCGTCATCGGAAAGAAATACCAGGATCTAAAGTGAAACAATAGAAATATTTGTCGAAATATAAGTAAAAATCGGTATCAATTTGGAAATTGAAAAAAAGTGAAAGATATGGTCTCATACGTGTCGTAAATATACACGAAACTGTAAAAAAAACCGAAAGGCTCAGTCAAGGTCCGCGCCGTAGATTTTCCGTGAAAACTTGGGGATAAAATTATAATAGGTGTTTCTTATTAGTATATACTTAAATCAACCCCTTGAATACAATGGTTATATAGAGTAGTACGGTGACAAAAAAGGTAAATCACAAGCTATTTATTCGCGCCTTATTTTATTTCATCTTTAATGCTTCCGTAGCTCTGACATTATTCGATACTGAACACTTTAGGTTTTTTTGATTTTCGTTTTATTCAATTCGGCCCATGTTTACAACTCATATGAGACGATATCTTTAATATATTTTTTAAATTTTCAAATTGATACCGACTTTTACTTATACTACGACGAATATTTTCATTGTTTCACTTTAGGTCGCGCTAGTTCTTCTCAAACTCCTGACAATGACACACGAACGAACGTCCTAAATTATCGCGTTCTCACGCTACACTGATTTATAATTTTACGCAACGGACATCAACAACAATCATGCGTAAGTGAACTACACCGATGACGTCACGCGCACAAGTAATGCTGCGCGATAAATACGTACAGGAATTCTCTATCCATTGTGACCTTAACAGTAGTTACCGCGTTATTAGCCACGTAGCTATTGGCGATTGAAATCTGACGGTATATTGTACCGCAAGAAAGTTTAGCTGGCTCTCAGTGAACTTAACGAGCGAACAGACGTTTGAACGTCAAAAAAATTAGAATAAAATTTTCGTACTAATATGTACTTTAATTATAAAACTATTTATTACAATGGTCATGGACAGTAGTACGGTTACAGAATAGATAAATCACAAGTTTATCTTTTCCGCCGTTTTTTTTATTTTTTCTTCGATGTCGCCGTAGCTCTCACACATACTCGGCAGTGAAAATTTTTGGTTTTTAATATTCGTTTTGATGCGGGTTTTCTCCAATTTTATTTTTTTACGATTCGGTGTATACATTTTTTCGATTTTCAGATTCATACCGATTTTTGCTTATATTTCGGAGTACATTTTTTTTGTTTCACTTGAGTTCCTGGTAGCTCTTTTATACTATTTGTATTTATACGTACAAATATGTTCTTTTCATTGTGACCTCAACCGTTGTTATCTTGTAATTAGTCTCGTAGTTATTATCGATTGAAAAATGACGGTATTTTGTAACACAAAAATGTTAGACTGGCTGCCAATGTACATACTCAACGAGAAGAAAGACATTTTCACGTCAAAACTCAAATCAGAGAAAGCTCGCATCAAACCGCATTTAGAAAACCTAAAATGTCCAGTGCCGAGCAAATTTCAGAGCTACAGCAGCAACGAAGAAGAAATTGAAGTACTTCGCAAAACAATAAACTTGTGAATTATCGATTCTGTAACCGTTCTACTATAATCATTGTATTGAAGAGATTGATAACTATGTAGCATTCGCGGAGTCGCACACAAAATTGAGATGAGCTGTCGGGATATAAATAACCCGTACTTCTTACCGCCATATTCTTTCTTTTCGTGAAGATTTTCGAAATTCTTGAAAGACTTCTTTTGGTGTACACACTGGTTCACATGGGCGGTGTACAGTCGCGGACTAGGGAAATGTGACACTTTTGGTAAATTAAAATCAGTTGGATCACCAATAATTCCATATATTGATGTATCAAAAGTGATTAACACGTAAAATTGAAAATTACCGGGAATGTTACACGTTACGTACGTAATGACAAAATATGAGACAAAATCTTCCGTTTACAATAAGACCATATAATCAAATTAAACTACAATTAAATAATTCGACCATGACTATTGTAAACCCCTGTAATGTATAATATTTTTCGTTTTCCTTTCTGGAGAGAAAACAAATAGCGCCGTTGATTTGCCGACTCTCGAGCACGCAACGTACAACTACTCATGCGAAAAGCAACTGCCCATGGGTTTATTTCACACACTTCTAATGCCGGATCCGTACGCTTGACAAACCTACACAAGCCATCACAAATTCAAACGTGTAGATAGAGCGTTTGGCTTGGCTTGTGAAGGTTTGTGCACGGTTGCAAGCGTTTGCGGCCGTTCCCGTTGATTGTCAGGTTTTTGACACAAATCAAAGGGATTTGCCGCAAGCGTTTGAGATGCATCCACACCTTTGTGATCAGTTAGTTTCTAAATTCCACTCTTAGGGAATAGAAGAATTATTTTACAATTAAAAATGAGTTAATACTCTTACTCTAATAATTAAAATAGCTTAAACTAAATGTTATTGCCGACACAATCTCGACGTCCGTCATGCTTGCCTCTTCAGAACATACTGAAGCACTCGATCAATTTGACTCTGAATTATTATATTCTTCCTTATTTTTTGATTCTAAAATGGCTCGTTCGCTCAACCAAGCATGGTTTTTATAATTCAAACTAATATTTGGGAATGAGGCCAGTTGAAGTATCAACAGGAATTTTAATCCGCCGATATTTAATTGTGTAACGCCACTCGCATGAGTGTATATTTATATACATATATCACTAGCTCAGGGTATATTTTTTGAAAGTTTGTTAATAACCACTGAAAGACAGGTTATTAAAAGACTGGTTACTGCCCAAAAAAGTAATTTGTTGTCACTTAAACTGTTGTTTTTCTTCACTTATGCTTACATGGCTCCAATTCCCCCACTCTACCCTACCCCCCTTCTTTGTATTAGATAAGGCTTATAAACAAATGTAATTGTCATCATACTACTCTTTTTATATTCATTTTGTTTCGATGATCATTGCTCATGGCGAATGGAACGCACAAAATTTAATTACCAAAGGTTGGCTAACCTGTTGATATTTTGACAATTTGCGTTAAATGTGGACAAGAGAACACAAATCAAATAATGCAAATTAGCGAAAATTAAATAATTAAATAAGGAACATATAGGCAAAAAGAGCAACACTAAGCATTACATATGTTGTTCTTGATCCATTACTTGTTGTTTGACATCAACAGAAACACAAAATACACTCATGATTAAAATTTTTTTCGTGATCAGTGCACATTTTAAAACGTGTGCAGGATTGCCCACAAATTTTTGTTGTTTCTCATTTAAAAGTAGGTCTGCTCATGAGCAGAACAGTGAAAAGAACGTGACCTATGCAAGCTACTCTTTGTAAATCTACTTTCTTTATATTCCTGTAACTTTGTGTAAATTTTTGGAAATCAGTTGTTGATCAATAAATAGTATTGTTATTATGAGTACAATATTATAACAAATAGTGTTAGTGTGAAGCAATTTGATAGAACCATATGCAAATCTATATACCAAAAGCATAAAAAATCTCAACTTCATTTTATATCATATTTATATTGATCCGTAATCGCGCCTTAAATTCAACTAATAGTATTCCTTTATTGCATAATAGGTTTGTTGTAAGGATTGATATTAAAACGTTTATCCTTTTTACATTTGATCAACAGTCATAAGTCATAAGCAATATACAATTTCAGGAAACTGTATATATTTGAATCAAATTTGCTATTCATAGACTGTCCTGAAAAATGCTAAACTTTTAAATTACTTGAGTCCTATATCTTTAATTAACATTTTCTCATCAATTATGACTTTTCATGAAACAATTTTTAGTAATTCAGTCGACTTATCCATCAGATTTGATTGATTTATAAAATAATGAGCAAGAATCTATATTTAGTCATATTTTCTAACTTTTGTACGGACACATTCTTAAAAACTCACGTAAGAGAAAAGTGGTGCATGGAAAAAGGCTAGGATATATGAAAGTAATGGGGTTCAGGCGTACATATGAACCTTTCAGGGCGCTTCGTTTAGCCGCTACGGAGAAAAAATCGTTTAAAATTAAAATTACCGGAAAAGTAACCGACAAACCGGAAGAAAATTGTTTACGTTCTGAAGGATATACTATACTATTTTTCATGAACCTGTAAACTTCCACTTGCTACGGACTAAATAAAACAAAATAAAGGTTCTGCTCATAGTTTCAAATTTTCAACAGCGAATTGGCGGGTGCATGTGCTAAGATCTTTATATAAATACTAATTCTGGTGCGAGCACACGAAAACTGATTACCTTATATCAATTATAAGGTAAGATTTATTCATAAATCGTTGACGCATAAGATTTGAGGCAAAAAAATAATATTTCAAACGGATGGACAGACGGACATGATGAAACTATAAGGGTTCCGTAACCGAATGGCAAAAAACGGAAACCTTATAGTTTTGCCATGTTGGTCTGTCCGTCTCTCCGTAAGTCAGTAATTTTATTCGGAGGCTATTCGAACTACATGGATGAAATAAGTGTCTCCTGTAAACCGCTACACAATACGGTAGTAAAAGTACCGAAAAAAGTTTAATAAAGAGTGGCATTCCATACATGTATCTAAGAAAGAAGATTCTGTTTTTCAGTGTACATACGCATGAGGGGTATTTTTGGATAGGTCTTTAAAAACGATAAAGATGTTGTGAACACTTTTTTTCATTTATGAACATGTGAATATTATCTGTGATATGGCTGCATTTGCCGCTCACATTATCATTGATATAGATATTAGGTTTGAGTGAAAAGAATGCATGTATTTGGCATAAATAGTTGGTAGAGGAATGCAATCACATGCAATTATATGTTAATTCTTTTGGTTTGTGTCCCCAGTAGAAGATTGATCCATTTGGTTTGATTTTCGACTAATTTTGTACTTGCCATTTATCGGGGACACAAACCAAAAAACACATATGGTTGAATTATTAGAGCAAAACAATCACACGCAAACATTCTTCCCAAAAGCATCATTTACGCTATACGTGTGCTCAATTCACACATACTATCCCATTGAATTTTTCAATTTCAATTTAAAATTAAACTTATTTATAATTAAATTTAAGAAAAAATATTAGGTGGTGCACATAAAGGAAAAACGAATCTTTCGAATGGTATAATTTTTATCCTGGTAAGTCCTGTAAAAGGGATAACAAAAAAACGTGTCGTCTTTTTATATATAGACATATGTGTTTTTATTCAACAGAAAGAACTACCAGAACAACAGCGACAAACAGCTACTACTCTAAAGTCACAAATAATAGAAAAGAAAATTGACAAACTATTGCATATACTGAGCTCGATTTTAGAGTAAGGGAATTTTTGTGATAGTTCTCTCCCGAGTATTGATCCAATACTAAGTATACGTTTAAAGGAAAAGAAAGTCAAAACCGTTTTGAAATGTAAAAATAAAAGTGAGGTTCATATAATATAATTCTCGCGCAAGGAATAAGTTTCAAATTATACTATACAAGAATGAGTAGTGAAAAAAAGTTATTGCAAAACATAAATAAAAAACCGAAAAGCGTAGTCAAGGTCCACGACGTTGATTTTCCGTGAAAGCCACGGGATAAAATTTTAATAAGTGTTCCTTATTAGTGTTTACTTTCATCAATCTCTCTAATACAATGGTAATACATAGTAGTACGGTTGCTGAATAGATAAATCACAAGTTGATTGTTTTGCGCCGTTTTTTCATTTCTTCTTCGATGCTGCCGTAGCTCTGACATTTTAGGTTTCATAAATTTATTTTGACGCGAACTTTCTCTGATTTGCGTTTTATTCAATTCGACGCATACTTACGACTCATTTGAGACGGTATCTTCCATTTTTACCATTTTCAATTTAAGACCGATTTTTTCCTGTATTTCGGGAATTATTTTTATAATTTCTTTTCAAGATCTTTACAATGACACTAAAATCAACGCCCCAGATAAACGCGTTCTCAAGCTATACTAATTGATAATTTTCACATCCGATGACGTCACGCGATATGGGTACTTTTGCAGCTCTACCGTGACTATAGAAATAATGACCAGTGTAAGACTTTAATAAATCTTTACAATTTGTCTTGCGAACTATTAAAGTTTTTTCTAATTTTTTTACTTCTGAACAAAAAGTCAGGAGTTCCATTCGGACTAAGATTAACTCTCAGATCACAATTAACTGTAGCGCGTAAAAGGAGAAGACTAACGTCGTTTTGGCATTTCTAAAATGGAAGTCCTTACATGTAGTTGAGAGATTCTAGACTAACTCTGTTGTTATGAATGTTCGTTGTCATTTTTTTCTTTATTTTTTTTTTTAATTTTATTGGATCTTTCTCTATAAGAGAAAATAACAATAAGGATTCAATTCTTAAAACTAAATAACTTTTTTATGTACTGCGGGGGCAGGTACACACACGGTTTGCAAATTTTAGACCAACTTTATAATGTCAATGTTTTCCTCACCAGTCGGGACGTTGATCTTACGTTTTTCAGGTCTCTCGCGACTGGATTAGGATGCTGTTCAATCCTCCTTCTGTAGCGATTTCTTATAAGTTCCAGTTCCTCTTTGACTCTGTTAACATTCACATCTCTGTGGATGTTATCGTTCCGTATGTACCAGGGAGCACCTACGATCCTCCTAAGTATCATGGATTGCTGACGCTGAATTTTGTCGATATTGCTGTTGCTTGCGGATTGCCAAAGTTGGCAGCCGTAACTCCAATTGGGTTTAATTAGTGATTTGTACAACTGGATTTTATACTCAAGTTTTAATTTGGAGTGTTTGCCGATTAGCCAGTACATGGTTCTACTCATAATTTTCATTTGGTCTCTCTTTGCTTAGCCCACATTAATCGCCGGTCGAGGTGAAATCCTAGGTATTTTACATCGTCCTTCTGTGGAATTGTGACGCCGTTTAGATGAACTTGAGGGCATGTTTTCTTATTCAAGGTGAATGTTACGTGGACGCTTTTTGGTTCGTTAATTTTAATGCGCCACATTTTAAACCAATCCTCTAAGGTGTGTAGGTGTGCTTGGAGATCAGCTGTTGCTACACGTGGATTTTCATGTGTGCAGATCACTGCCGTATCGTCAGCAAATGTTGACGTTAGGACATTTTTGGATGTTGGAATGTCGGCTGTAAATATCAGGTAAAGGATTGGTCCAAGTACACTTCCTTGTGGCACACCCGCGTTAATGGGTCGCTCTGATGAGACTGCATTTTTGTAGCGTACTTTGAAGGATCGACCATCTAGGTACGAGTTGATGAGTTGATGCAGTTGTGGCGTTTTTTGTTGGATTTTGAGTAATAAGCCGTCGTGCCACACCTTATCGAATGTCTGGGCAACGTCTAAGAATACGGCGGAGCAATAGTTCCGTCTTTCAAATGCTTCGCGAATGTGCGCTGTTACCCGGTGAACTAGCTCAACTGTACTATGTTTGGCCTGGAAACCAAATTGGTGCAGCGGTACGTGCTTCTTAATTTGGGGTAGAATTATCTTCAGGGTCACTTTCTCAAAGAGTTTAGAGAGGATCGGAAGCAGGCTACTAGGTCTATAGGAACCTACGTTAGTTGGCTCCTTCCTGGTTTTGGAATCATCGTTATCACACATAATTTCCAGGTTGTTCGAAAAAGACCAAGCCTGAGTATTGAATTGAAGATGCGAGTCAGTCGTCGTACTGCTGCTTCTGGTAACCCTTTCACCATTTTCCCAGTTATCAGGTCGTGTCCTGGGGTTTTTTTTCCTTAACATCCTTCTCTATGACGTGTTTCACAACCTGGTATTTGATTTTTGGTAGTTTCACGACTCGAGTTCTTTGAGGGGCGTCTTGGGGTAACCTGCTACTACCTGGATTCGATTGGGAAACGGTTTCTAGGTGGTCAGCGAACTCCTTACTTTCTTCTTCGGCACTTCTCGCCCAGTCTCCGTTTACTTTCCTTATCGGAGGATCATGTGTTTGTGGTCGCTTCATGTTCTTTGTGGCTCGCTATAAGGAGTAATTTATTTCAGAGGTCGGTGTCAATCTCTCTAGAAATTCGTGAAGACTAGATTGACTTTTGTTGTATAGAAGGCCTTTAAGTCTCTTGCGTGCTTCTATGAATTCCCTGTTGGAAGAGGGCGATCGGTGTTGTTGCCACTGCCTTCGCAGTTTACGTTTTTCATGAATAGCGGCTATAATATCGACGGATATGATTAATTTGCGAAGATTACGTCTTCCGGAAGGAGCAGGGGGTGGTGTTGCCAAGTGTGCTGCGTTGACCATCATCTGGGTGAAGTTTTCAATGTCTAAGTCGATGTCCTTCTGAGAGATATGTGGCGTGTAGTGCCCCAGGTGTTCACTAATATACTTTTTGTAGTTGATCCAGTTGGTTCGGTTTATGGTTAGTTGTGGTAGGGAAGGTTGTTGCTGTATTTCATCTTCTATACAGTATTCCAGTAATACCGGTGCATGGTCGGAGGACAGATCAAGAAGGAGGGAGGATCGTATTCTTTTTCTGTTAATGTTTTTGGTGACGGCGAAGTCGATGAGGTCGGGTATCTTTCGTCTATCGGATGGCCAACATGTTGGTTGGCCACAAGAAGCTATGTCGTATCCGACGATCGCTTTCATTAGTTGTGATCCTCTGGATGTTGTTAACCTTGAGCCCCAGTACTGATGTTTGGCGTTGAAGTCACCCGCCGCAATGAAGTGGTGGCCCAATTGTTTAAAGAACCGGCTGAAGTCATCTGCATTGATTTTGTGATTAGGTGGGCAATAGACGGATGCAGCAGTTAGTTTGAGATATCCAATCTCAATGCATATAGAGGTTGCTTGTAGGTGGAGCTCCCTATGTTTGTAAAATGGATAGTGCGGAATTTTTTCTTTAATGAGTACTGCTGTCCCCCCGTGGCCTTTTCCGAGCGGGTGTTTCGGGTCGTAGAATGAATATCCACTGATTCTGAAGTTGTATTTGTCAGTTGAATGTGTTCCTGACACTAGTAGGATATCTATGTCATGTGTTTGAAGGAACAGTTCTATTTCTTGTTTATGTTGGTTGATTCCGTTGGCATTCCAGTGACAAATTTTCAAATAATTCATCTTGAACGTTGGAGTTGGTTGATAAGGGTGTTTTGGTTGCGGACCAGTTCTTGGAGGATATTTTGCAGAGTAGTCAATTGTTGCGTCATCAATTGCATGAAAGTTCCCAGCGTTTTCTCTAAACTTCCGGAAAGATCACTTGGGAGTTCCTTGTGTTGGTTCGACAACGCTTCTCTGAAAGAAGTGCTAGGTTTGCTGGACTGTGTTGGCTTGCTAGACTGTGCTGGAGTTGGCTGGGTTTCAAAAGCGGGCACTGGTATTGGTTTTTGTATGGGTTTCCTTTTGTTTTCGCGAGATTTCCGCAGTTCGACGTATACTGGGCAACCTCTATAGTTAGTTGTGTGGTTTTCGCCACAGTTGCTGCACTTTACCTTATCCTTGCTACCTTTTTCGATGGTGCAATTGTTTGTGTCGTGGCGCCCCCCGAAAATGACACATATTGCTGCCAGTTTGCAGTAACCTTTTGTATGGTAAAATTCCTGACAGTTATGACACTGGACGGGACCTTTCCTTGGTCTGGGTTTTTCCACTTTTATTGAGCGATACAGTAAATATTTAAGATTGTAGATGGGATGTACCTCCCCGTTTTTTGGTGGGTTTGTGCGTTGCAGTTCAACTTTGTACAACGGTTGAGAACTTTGTTTCGATTGACCATGTTGAAAATTGTTTTAACATGGAACCCGAAGTTTTCCAGTTCCTCTTGAATTTCTGTAGTGTTTACTCCGGCTTCAATGCCTTTGATCACAACAATTAGTCCTTTCTCTTCCTTGCAACGGTACGTGTAGTAAGATATGTTTGTTTTATCCATCCACTCGATTATCTGGCGGTAGACCGATGGAGTGTATGTTTGCAATTTGATTTCCGTTATCTTTCCACGTCGTAGGTTTGTAACGTGGAAAGATTTCTTATCGGCAAACAATAGGATATCGCTTATCAATCTTTTAGATTCGACTCCGCGAATGTAAATAGGTGGTGGCTTAGGTTCGCTGTTTCTAGTTGTCGATTCGGTTTGGTTTTCGTCGTCGCTCAGCAGGGCAAACCTATTGCTGGTGGAGGTTTCGTGAGACCTTTTTGCTGTCGAGGCAGAGGAGGTTGGGCTTCGTTTGCGTTTGGAGGTCACAGTAATATACCTGTCCATGCCGTATTGGGTCAACACAGAACCAGTATTTGGTTTTGTTTCGAGGGGTTCGTTTACAGGGCAATTTTGTCCCAACGTTGGCGGGTTATTCATTGTGGATGATTTTGGCCCTTCTATGGTAGCGAGCATGATTTTTTCCGGGACTCCCAGGAGATCCTCGGTTTCCATACGTGCTGATGTTAGAGCATGTTCCAATACACTTGGCTGAATCACAGGTTTATTAGGAGTGGGTGGTGGTGCGTCCTTTTTCGGTGTCAGATTAAGGCCCATTCGGGCCAAATCTCATTACAATTTTTTAATTTGTGTCCTAGTTAATTTTTATGTTCTTTAATTTTGTTTAATTTTGTTTGACACTGTCCGATAATAACTGTTCATTTGTTCCGTTAACGGTTTCGCAAATACGTTTTCCGTTAACGTTTTCCAACACATCGTTTCACCGTTAAAGTTCGAGTCAACTGATAAAACTTGAATAAAGTTAAAAACAAAACCTAGCGGCAAAAACTCGACGTTTTAAAATAATTACAATTTTTGAAATGAATATCACGTTATTATTATTCACTGATTGTGTAAAATATTTATAAATTCTTGCTTGCACGTCCTCTCTGTATCGAAGTTCGAAACCGATATTTAATTAAAGTTTAGTAATTTATCTAGGTCGCGCGTCTAAGAACTGCACGAAATAAAGGCAGAAAGTTCTTGGTTTTTACCAGCTGCAAGTAGACCTTGCACTCATTCCGTCTATTTACTTTCTACCTTATTGATAATAATATTTAGGCTGAATTAAACTTAAACTTAACTTCCACTAACACCAATCACTTAACTTAATCGACACTTACGATCAGAAATAATTAGGTTAGTCATTATTGGATTAGTATAATACATTAGTCGGTAAGTTTTTCCTAAGTTACAAATAACAAATTTACAAAATACCATATCTTATTTCATTATTTACCAATTAACAATTTGCTGATAAGTTGTAATTCAGTAAATTGTGAATTGTTGCAAGGGTTTTGTTGATATGTTTTGATAATTTAAAACTAAAGATCATTTGTGCAGGACCTTTCATATATTATTTTGAGAATAACTGTTTGATACAGTACGAACTTGATATTTTTTCACTATCTAAAAATAATGTGCCAAATTTTAAGGTTCGGAATTTCCTCTTGGTTCTTAAATGTTCTCTGAGTGTTAAACTTCCCGAAAATATTAAAAAAATTCATAAAAATCCCGTGAGATATTTAGAATACATAAAAAATTGTACTCGTCGGTTTACTAACCAATGACTTCTAAAATGAGCTAGTGGCCGGGATGCACCAGGAAAACATGTTAAAAAAGCTGCTGCCATCAATAAAAACCATCTTACAACACGTAAAATTTTTTAACGCCATTATTTCAATTACAAGAGATAACAAAACGGACATCTTATTTGGGCCTATACATATCAACGTGCATTTAGAAAATCAATATTCTGCCCTCACGAATTCCTGTTCTGTCGGGTACTCTTATACACGCGTAGTTGAAAATATATATCATACAATGAGAAAATGCATTAAACTTTATTGTGTTTATTTCAGCCTACCTCAGCTGGGAAACTATATCCATCCACAGTATGTTCTGATCCGAGCTCATCATGCAAGCCATAATGAATATGAATTTCTTTAAATTCGTATTTGTATGACAACGGACCACCCGAAATATTGAGAATAGCGTGCGGTGCATCTTTGATCACCGAACTGTCATTATTCGCTCTAAATATAATACTGTGGCCAGTATTTGTAATCGTCCCACAAATCTGTAAATAAATTATAGGAACTGTTAGAGCTTTCTGCTGAACTGTTTTTTTTTATTTGAAAATTTAAAATTATACTACATATCTCAAAAAAGATAACAAAGTTCATAAGACATCGCTAATTCTTTAGACCGCTAACAGCGCATTTGTTTTATTGAGCGCCGGCGGGAATAAGTTACTTGTGAAAATGACGTGACTTTTTTGTCACGTCACGAGTGAGTCGGTATTCTAACCGTCACCGCGCGTGATGGGACAAACAAAATGAATTTTACTTGAAAATTCATCGATGCCGAATTCCAGAGTCACGTCATTTTCGATTTTGACGAAAAATTAAAAAAATTAAATTTCCATATTACTTTATATTGTTTCAAAGCTTTACATATCTATTTTAAATAAATAAATCATAAATAAGTAAACAATATGATTGTAATAATATAAAATAATAGTTTGTTTTGGTGGCTTTCATAGTTTTTTTCATGTAATAAAAATATATAATAGTAATTAATGATAACTAATCATAGCATAATTAACTAACGAACTTTATATTGACGTGTATTTGTGTACTTTTTTGTCCATATCAATAATCGTCACTTTTTATTTTGAAGTAAGTTTCAAAAACAAGTGACGCCACCTTTTCTCACGACACGTAAAATCTAGATTCTAGATTCTAGAATATGGCTTATTCTCTCACGTGAGTCAAAATTGACCTCAAAGTGACGTGTAAGTCACTGGGTGACTGTGAGAATACCGATTTTCGGAACTCTCTTCACGGAGCCAATCACGAGACTGCTAGAATAGGGGCCTAATGTGCTCCAACAGAACATCTTTCGAACCGAGAAAACAGGATATGACATGATGATTGCTACACTTAACATTTTAACGGAACCAAACATAGTTTCCAGTTATGTGGTTTTGTACGGAAAGAGTGGTGATATCGCAGTTTTTTATATGGGCAATTTTTGAAGTGAAAGCACCGTTGTGATTGAAACTCGATCAAACGAAAAAACGACACTTAAAAGAGACGAAAATATTAATTTATAAGACATCACCTGCGAGAGAATGAGAAAGAAAAGTGTCGTGTCCTCAGCCACATTCGGTTACTCGGTCGGGAATTAAGCTTTTATTTTTCGGGATTCTTCCAAAAGGGTGCCGCTTTATCAAGCCATACCCATAATGGAAGGGAAAGGTAATTAATTAGGAGACTGGGAGTTTGGGTTCGATAAATAAAATATGTTTTTAAACTTTACTTTTATTTTGGTTACTTTAAGTTACTTAAACAGATTAATTCTTAAGACTAACTTACAATTTAAATTTCCGCGGTATATATGGAAATTTTGTGCTGCGGTCGTGGCTTAGGTAGTCACCTGAACTGTGGGAAAGTTCAGTGGATTTTTGAGGGAACGGAAATGATTGCCCAATCCATCCAGCGAGCGAAAAGTAGTTCGCTGGTTGAATTTGACACTTTTCGAAATTTGTGTCATGAGAATTGGTTCGCCGGATGCACGTTCAAATTGGTGTCATGGAAATGACACCTGTGTAAGCTAATTTAAATTTTTATTTTAATTAAGTGCATTGATCCGTTTTTTCTTTCAGGTATCATTGCGTATTCCACATCCTCCCCCTTTTCGAACAAAGATTTTTATTTGTTTTTCAACGAAAAATCTTTCTTTACAACAGTTTTCTTGTCGGCCTTATTTCTATTACGTATTTATACATTTTGCTTATTATTTACGATAGCTACTTTGAGTGCCTTATTTCTAGGTTTCTATTATGAATTGTTTTGTTTCCTTAGCCTATTCTTATGCACCTTTATTAATTTATTATTATTATCCTTTATGACGCAGTTTACAGTGGATATATCAACCACCTCGTAAGGTCCACCGAAAAGGGGATCCATTTTCCGGTTGTGTGTTGATTTCAGGTAAACCTTGTCTCCAATATTTAGTTCTATGGGGTAGCATTTGTGCTGCTCGTTTGCAACTCGTTTTAGTTTTGAATCTAACAAGTATTCCCTAGCTTTGGATATACTATTTTGTAGTCTATACTTTAATTCACTTATGTAAAGTTCGTGATTGTATACAGGGTCAGGATGCTTATGAGCCGATTGTACAGGTATTGAAGAGGTTTTGCCAAACACGAGTTCGAAAGGTGTATAACTATGTACAGTGTTAGGTGTTGTGTTGTAACAATACGAATAGTATGGGATCCATTCATCCCAATCATCTCGATTTTCATTTACGAAGTTTCTCAGGTATTCGTTCAAATGTTTATGGTTGCGTTCCAATGCTCCTATAGTTTCTGGATGAGCTACTGTTGCAAACAGCTGTTCGATGTGAAGATATTTGCATATCCCCTCAAACACTTGGTTCTTATATTCTGTGCTTAGATCTGTCTTTATAAAATTCATTGGGCCATATCTGAGGATAAATTCGTTCACTATAGCTCTTGCTACCGTGTTCGCTTCCTTGTCTCTCACTGGAATAACTACCACGTATTTGCTAAGGTCGCACTGTAGCGTTATGGCGTATCTGTTATTATTTGCAGATCTATTAAATGGGCCAACTGTGTCTATTGAAACTATTTCAAACAATTTGACTGGGGTTGTCGTTACTTGCAATGGTTCCTTGGTTTCTACCTGATGTTTATTTTTGATACATTGTTCGCACCTTGAAACATATCTCGCAATGGACTTTTTCATATGTCTCCAACGATACATCGTTTTTAGTTTTTTGTACATCCTGGCTTGTCCTACATGTCCTCCAGTAGGTGCATTATGGTGTAACTTTAAAATTTCTTCAATCTTTTCGTGATCTGTCACAAAAACTGGCGGTTTATATAGTTTTATTGATAAATGGCTTAAACTTCTATTGCATATCTTCTTGAATGCAGTCATATAAATATATCTGAAAATATCACTTTCTGCAGAAAGTTTCACATTTTCGGTGTGAATTTTATTATATAACTCTCTTTCAAATATTTGGATTTCTCGCTCTAGTGCGGATTCCATTGATTCGTTTTTATTCTTCTTAAGTAACCGCTTTGTGACTACTGTATTCTTTTCATGTACTAGCATTTCTATAGCGTGGCCATTCGCTATGAACTCTAGTTCTTTCATATCTTTTCGGCGGATAATACTTCATGAACTCGCAGTTGATCAGACCGCTGTGCTTCAGTATCCGTCCTCTTGATTTCGTTTTTCTGTGCCTTTGACAGCATCGCTCTTGTTGTTACCTGTAAAATGTTAATTTTTTTCAAATCATCTATATCGATTCGTGATAGGGCATCTGGTCCGTTATTTTCTTTTTCTTTTATGTATTCTATTGTAAAATCATACTCTTCAAGGTCCAATCTGATTCGTGTCAGCTTTGATGACGGATTTTTCATCGCAAACAAATATGTTAGCGGCCTGTGGTCAGTTCTGACCACGAATTTTCGGCCGTATAAATATGGTCTGAAATGTTGCACTGCCCAATGTATAGCTGCTAGCTCCTTTTCAATGACCGATTTGTTTCGTTCTCCTGGGGTGAAAGTTCTGCTTGCGTATGCTATTGGTAGATCATCGTCCTCGAATTTCTGGGATAGTATAGCTCCGCAAGCTGCATTCGATGCATCCTTGGACAAAATGAACTTTTCCTGAAAATTTGGGTATTGGAGAATAATTGGGGACATGAGTGCCGTTCTTAATTTATTGAAGGCTTCTTGCTGCGCCTCTGTCCATTCAAATTTTACATTTTTCCGTAAAAGTTTATTCAATGGAAGTGCCATGTTTGCAAAGTTAGGCACGAATCGCCTATAATAATTACAGAATGCAACAAAGCGTCTTGTTTCGTCCGCGTTTTTCGGTACTGGGTAATTTTTAATGGCCTCATATTTAGAACTGTCAGGTTTAATCCCTTGTTCTGAGACTTGGTGTCCTAGGAAAGTGACCTCAGTTTGAAAAAATTTGCACTTTTCAGGATTTAATTTTAAATTTTCTCTTAGCTTTTCAAACACGCATTGAAGGTTTTTGAGGTGATGTTTTAATGAACAACCCACTACAATTATATCGTCAATGTAAAGACAAGCAATTTCCGGTGGCAGGCCCGCCATTGCAATCGTCATCATCCTTTGGAAACTGTTTGGACTTATATTTAGCCCGAAAGGGAGTCTGCGATATTGGTAATGACCCTTATTCGTTGAAAAAGCTGTGAATTTTCTTGATGATTCTTCTATTGGTATTTGATGGAATCCTGACATAAGGTCTAACGTTGAAAAGAATTTGGCCCGCCCCATTTGATCTAGAATTTCTTCAATTCTAGGTAATGGAAATTTATCTCCAATGACTTTTTTATTTAAATTTCTGAAGTCTACTACCAGCCGCCATTTCTGACTCTTTGACTTCTTTGGCACTAAAAGGATGGGCGAGTTGTACTCCGATACTGAATGCTCTATTATCCCATCACCTAGCATTTTTTTTATCTGTTGGTCAATTTCTTCTTTATGCGCTTCTGGACATCTATAGTTCTTTATATAGACCGGAGTTTTGTCCTTAAGTTGAATTGATTGTTCATAAAAATTGTTTGTTGATAACGGCTCGTCTAACAGAGCGAAAATATCGTGGTAATTAGAGCACAAATCTTTGAGCTGTTCTCTTGCGAATCCTGGAGTGCTTGAAAAATCAAGTTTTGGGATTAGGTTTTTGAGTCTTTCGTCATTTGTTGCACTTTGGCTAATTTGATACTCTGATGATGGCTTCGTCTCTATTTCATTTGTGCTAATTTTTACCATTTTATCTGTGGTATTTAAGATTCTTATCATAGGATTATTTGCCGAAATTATTGATGAGGCTATGTAAACTCCTGGTGAAACTTCTCTATTTTGTACAACCAGATCCTCTATCTTACTACTAATGGCGTTAATTGCTCGTATGACCTCACATCTTGGTGGTATGAGTAACGCGTCTTTTTCTGGGCTGCTTTCGATCGGTATCTCTATTACTTCTCTTGATGAATACAACGTTAAGGTCCACGTATCATAATTTATGTTAGCTTGGTATTTCACTAAAAAATCAATGCCGAGAATTCCATCAGCCTCGAATGTCACCTCATTATCCACTATATGAAAGGTGTGTTTCAGAGATATTTCATTGTTGAATATTAGGGTTGTTTCTGTCGAACCTATTGACATTTGTGCGGTGTTCGCAATACCTCGTAGGGTACACTTATTTTTTGGATAGAACATTTGATCTGGTATTGTAAATAAAATATATCTGGAATTTCCGAACAAACGAACCAACTTTCATTTCCTACATTTTCTTTTTTCTCTAAATTGCAGTTTTAAAGGTGTGCAGACAAAAGTTTAGAATATGATATAATTTCAGATTTTAAAATTTTAACAGTTTTTTGCTCGTAGCGGCTAAATCAAGCATTTTAGGGGTGTGTCCAACCCCCATTATTTTTTTATTTCCCAACTTTTGGCCATATATCCTATTTCTCTAAATTATGTTTTTAAATGTCTATACAAAAGTTCAAAATATACAAAAGTTGGGAAATATGATAAAATTCAGACTTTCGCTCGCTTTCCATAAACATTCGGGAAAGCTAACCTCGCGTTTTCTAGAAATAACTGTAAAGTTGTGATTTTCCATATTTTTTAAAGTAAAAATTGCATATATTTTTATCAAATTAGCAAAAAACAATGGTATAAGTAAACGATGGCTTTAAATTTGTCTGTGGTAATGCATCCATATTATTGTCTGTGGCTATATGTTCATTGTTTTGGCTTTTGTCTGGAAGAATGCAATTTTATTAGCCAACGGTTGCCTTCTTCCAGGCAAAAAACAAAAGAATGAACATGTGAATATTGTCTGTGATATGGCTGCATTTGCCCCTCACATTATCATTGGCATAGATATTTGGTTTGAGTGAAAAGAATGCACGTATTTGGCATAAATGGTTGTTTATTCAGTCGAACGTATGATCTCTGCTAATGATAATGTTACATAAGTATGTTCTATATTTTAATTTTTTCGTAGAGGAATGCAATTATATGTTAATGTTTTTGGTTTGTGTCACCTGTAGAAGATTGATCCATTTGGTTTGATTTTCGACTAATTTAGTACTTGTTATGTATCGGGGACACAAACCAAAAATTCACATATGGTTGCATATTTCCAGGCAAAAAGTAAAACATTCCCACGCACACATTCTTCCCAAAAGCATCATCTACGCTATACGTGTGCTCAATTCACACATACTATCCCATTGAATTTTTTAATTTCAATTTAAAATTAAACTAATTTATAATTAAATTTAAGAAAAAAAATTAGGTGATGCACATAGAGGAAAAACTAATCTTTCGAATGGTATAATTTTTATGCTGGTAGTTCCACCTGATTTCCTGTAAAAGGGATAACAAAAATACGTGTCGCCTATTTATATATAGATTACAGCTCATGGTTGATGATCAACTAACTTCAATACATAACCCCACACATGACAAAACATTAGTGGGTGCGTTCTTAAATTCCCATCTATTATTAAAGTGACATCTATTGGTACAATTATTATTACACGCTTTTTTCGTTTAAAACAAATTGGAATTTACTCTAATTCTATAACCATATACATTAGTGAACTCAAATGGTTGTTACAAAAACTAATCCCAACCATATTTCTGAAGTGGGCGACTAACACGACCACTACGAGTCTTCAGAACTCTTGGCTCATTAATAGTCACTAGATTCGGTGTTTTTTGAACGCTTGCCCACATTGCTTCTGAATCAGAACTACCAACAATCTGAGATTCCGGTGATGATGAGTTACTCTCATTCAACACTGGTAGAACTGGTTCATCCACATCACAATCAATTGGTTCATTGCCTGTATTAACATTATCTTGTACATTGTGTCCAAGCGGTGGTACTATTTCAATTTGTTTAAATCTATCAGGAGTTTCAACATATAACACTATGACATATATAACTATGATATTTTCCTCAAACATGACTTCGCCACCATTCACTTCATTTTTTTTAGTCTTGGCAATGAACCGTAGGTTGCACCTAAAGTAGTTCTCAAAATTATCTTCAATTATATATCTATCATTTACTAGAGATCTACCATTTACATTACTCACAATGGTTCCATAATTCCATTCCTTTCCATTTTTCTTAAACATAACATAATCACCCACATTCAACACTGACAGTCCCTTTGCATTCCGATCATAATAATATTTTTGCTTTTCTTTTTTTTCTTTTATTTTATTCTGAATCAATTTCTCACTTAAATTGTTACGACACAACAATGAATCTGAGATTGGTAATTTTGTTTTTACCGATCGACCGAAAAACAGTTGTACTGGTGCTAATCGCATACTCGCTACTGGAGTCGAGTTATACTCCAAAATTCTATATATATAATTTTCCATGTCACGAACTTCCACACATCGTTTTAATATATTTTTCGCAATCGCAAGTGCTTTCTCAGCTAACCCATTACTTTGCGGGTATCTTGTATCTTATCACAAAAATATTCCCGAATCATAAAAAAAAAATAAAAAAAAATAACAGACAAGAAGTCTGATCCTGCATATTCAAACAAGTCCATGGATACCATATGAAACGGGTACTTTGGGGACTCCTCTTGAACCAACTCTTCTTTCTGGTTATTACGCGTGAATTTCTCACAAATGGCACAAGATGTAACTAATTTTCTTATTTGCCCATTCATTCCTGGCCAATAATATTGCATTCTCGCACGTGCAAGGGTCTTCTCGATTCACTTACTGAGCTTACCCTGTAACTCGGTTGGTATCACTAGTCGATGATCTCGAAAGAGTAAGCCATTCTCAAAATGAAGTTCATTTTTTACTTTGTATAATTCGCGGCTCAGATCATCCAGTTGATGCAAATTTGGCCAACCGTTTTCTACATATTGACAGATTCGTACGAATTTCTCATCACGTTCAATTATTGAACGGTCATAATTTTCTTTCGATAAACACGCTGATTTAGTTACCAAATGAATTATTCCCGTTCAATCTGTGTCCTCTTGACACTCCGGTAACTGGGCCCGTGAAAGGCAGTCAGCTACAAGCATTTCTTTTCCTGGTTTATACACAACTGTCATCATTGGATACTTCAAAAGTGCCATGAACATTCGCTGAAGTCGCATCGTCACATCATCAATATCACCCTTGACCAATGTTTCCGGCGGTTGGTGAGCACTTTTTACTGTGAACTCCCTTCCATACAAAAAATAATAAAATCGCTGACAAGTAAAAACAATGGCCAACAACTCTTTTTCGATCTGAGCCCATTTTTGTTCACTTTTACTCAATGTTCGTGACGCATATGCTACTGGATGTCCCTTCTGAACTATTACACAACCCAATCCATCCGTTTGCACAACAATTGGTAACTTCGGATTATATATCGCCAAAACCGGCTCCGATGTCACAATTTCAATCAACTTCTTTAATTCTGATTCATGGTTTTCTGCCTATTTAAATTCAGCATCATTTCGCGTTAGATTCCGCAATCCCACTGATTGATTTGATAAATTTGGAATAAATTTTGCTAAGTATTTAAGAATTCCCAAAAATCGTAAGACTTCTACTTTACTACCCGGCTTTTCGCTTACGATATTGAATTTTATCCGGATTAAACTTAATATTGTTCTTTCGCGCTCTTTCAATGACTTTATGAGGATCATGTTCCTCTTCCGTTTCCGTGCAAATACCCATATTGTCGAAATAAATTATGACACCTTCAATGTCTCCAAACATTCGAATTATTTCACGTTGAAACAATTCAGGCACAAAATTAAGTCCAAACGGTACGCCATTAATTCTAAATCGACCAAACGGGGTCATAAACGTTGTCAGATCAGCGCTCATTTCGTCCAATTCCATTTGCCAATACCCACTTTTCAAATCAAGAACCGAAAACACGCGTTTATTCGCTATGCCTGACACTAAATCATCAAACGTTGGAATTAAGAAGTGTTCACGTTTAATACATGCGTTTAGCGGTTTCGGATCTAAACAAATTCGCAGTTCAGTTGTATTTGGCCTTTCGACTATCTGCAAATTATTCACCCGTTCAGTTGGGTAATCAACAGGTGAAATAATTCCATCCTGTACCATTTTAACAGGTTGAGTATTAAATTTACTCATTAACGCGTGTGGTATTCGTTTATTATAGTTGAGGACTGGCTTTGAATCTTCTTTCAAATAAATTGAAACTTTTCCCGGAAAATTTCCCAAACCTTCAAATACATCACGATTCTTTTTTATAAATTCCTCCTTCGTTTTTAACAAACAGGCGACAGAACATACATCCATTCGCTTAACTAGTTCAAACTTTTTAGGCGACTCAAGACCAAGTATCGGTTCATGACCATCATCCACAACAATAAAGTGAGAAATTCGTTCCATTTTAGACTTATGATCAACACATTTCAATTTAACTGTCCCAAAAACATTTAATTTATTACCATTATAATCAAAAATCATTTCATTTCTTTTTCTAATTTTCATTTTCTAATTCCAACTTTAATTTTTTCAATATTCCGATCGGAATGCAATCCACATCCGATCCAGTATCGAGTTTGAACTTAACTACTTGATATTCCTTGTACCATAGTTTTTTCTGATTTTCCACATTGTTTGAGTTTATACTATAAATACGATCTGCCCAACCCCAGTAGAGTGAATGTTGTTGTTTTTCTTTGTCGCTGTTGTTGGTCTGCAGTATACGGGCTCCACTGATGTCATCCAATTTAGTCCCTTTAATACTTATTTATTTCATTTTTGATTTACAAAAACGCTGAAAATTACCCATACGACCACACGATCGGCAGCTGATATTTTTGGCTTTGCAAATTTCTCTATGATTTATTGTAAACCCATTTCCACAATTGTAACACACACGACGTTGTACTGCATTCATTGTCTCACATAGCTGATGTTCCACACCCGCTACACTGTTGATACTTGATTGACTATTTGTGTTTAACATCACCTTATTTTCGTTTGCTGCCTCATACGTTTTGCATATATCAATTACTTTGTTTAATGGCTCACCCTTGCCATCCAATAGCTTCAATTGCAGCTTTGAAGTCACAAAATTGAATTTGCTTACGAAATTCTCTCTCAAACTCTGCAAATGTTTGCTTTTCTCTTTGTTCCATTTTATTAAATTTAAATGACTCCATAATTGTGTTTTTCTTTGGGATACAATGATCATCAAATGCTTTCAACACGTAGTTGAATGAATGTTGATTTAGTACTGCAACAGGACTATTTTGACCTTGATCTACATTTTCATCCGACACCGGTGCAACAACATCAATTTCTCCCAGCATCCCATTTTCTGTTCCATCATTTGGGAACAATGTGTTGTAGATCTCACGGCCGTGACGACCAATTAACCACAAAAATGTCGCAATTTTCGTTGATTCCGTTTCATTCACTTTGCCAGATGCTCGCATGTACATGAAAAGCTCATTTTTCCATGGTCGCCTTTGCAATGTATGTGCAATCCAATTCTTCCGACAACCGGTCATTCAACATCATTTTCCACAAACTGTTGGTTTTCCACAAAAAATATTCCCGAATATTTATGATAAATATCCCTCCGATGATGAGTTCACTCGCAAATCCTCGTTTTGATTTATGATGCTTCGATAATTCGTTGATTCCTTCTATTACTTTCTCCTTATGATTCGTTCAGGTTCCATGTGTTGCTACCATGTGTTGTTTTTTCCGCTACATTAATTTCCAAACTAAAGTTTCGTTAATTCCTTCTTTTCACTTCTGACACCATGTAATAAGTGGTCTCACTTATGATAATAAAAAGACTTTATTATGCTAAGTTCACGTATCTTCGTTTATTACTATTACAGCTCATGGTTGATGATCAACTAACTTCAATACATAACCCCACACATGACAAACATTGGTGGGTGCGTTCTTAAATTCCCATCTATTATTAAAGTGACATCTATTGGTACAATTATTATTACAGGTATATGATTACTTTCACCTTTTCAATTAAAAAAAAAAAGAAAGCATGTGTGCACTTCACACGCGGTAGAAGTGAAACCTTCAGGGAAACTAAACTGCGAGATAATGAGACGAATGCAGTATCAGGAGTAGGATAATTGGATATATAGTTCATTTATTGTACTATAAAATTGCTACATTGATAAAATTAGTAATGTTTAAAAGTTATTTACAAGAGTTCGAAAGATCTACAAGTTACAAGAATTCGAAAGGTTGTCATCACTCATCAAACTGTTTAACTGTTTAACACTGACGAATTAGAAAAAGAGTTGCTGGTCACGTAGCAGCAAATTCACGAAAGTTAAATTTTCGCGTTATCTCGAAAATGTCGAATCACGGACATACATACATCTCATATTTTACTTATTACAAATCAAAATTAATATCAGAACTATCAATTCATGTTTCCATTTTCAACAAATGACCCAAGTGGCTTATGATAACTAAAGTATTAAATAAAAGCTTTTGTTTGCATTCCATCAATATATCTTTCAAAGACAGCGTCAATTACAGTTTTTGATCTTGTTGTCGATTCAGTGCGACTGTTGGACATTTTTAAATTTAATTTGTTTTTCAAGAACTCGATCAAAGGGAGCGCTGAATCCAGTGCAAAATTCACTTTAAAATCCCCACTTAAAATCATTGGAATTTTATCGTAATTCTTGTTAAGAATCCGCGATACTTCTGGTGTGTACTTTATTAAATTCTCATGGATGAATTCAATAATTGCACTTAATGATTGGTTGGGAGAAACGTAAATTGCCACCAGTATAACTGACCTATTATTGTGCAATCTACTTTCACAAGCACATATTTCTCCAACCTTAGAAAGCTGAGCAGACAATGATTCCACTTGTTGTACATTGAGATGTGTTTGTGGAGTAGTAACACGAGATACGTCATTTTTACTATGGTAGATTGAAATTCCGCCTGCACTCGTATGTGGTCTTTTATAATTAACTACAATATCAAAATTTGGAATGTTTAAAATAGTATCATTATTCTTCCACGTCTCGGAAAGAATTAAAAAATTCGACGATGATGCTACTCTGTCTAATTGAAGATCCTGTACATGAGTTCGTTAACTTTGGCAGTTGAAAGTAAACAGTGACAATCCTTTCCTTGTACTTATAAAATCATATACTAGTTTGTCAACTGTTTCAATTCGATTCAGGTTCAGTTCATGATAAAATTTTCTATCATTTTTTTCTTAAACGAGATGTAAGCCTTGAATCGATGTTACCCGTGATAGTGCGACGTACATGAGCTGTTGAGCATGTGTTTTGTCATATTCATACACAATCTCACCAAATGTACCTCCTTGGGATTTATGGATACTTATCGCGCACGCAGAGACCAGTGGAAAATGGTTACGTTTTACAATAACTGTTTTATTGGGTACTTATGGTATAGAGGATGTTCTGCGATCTATTGGTACTGCCAGTGGGCAAAGATTATGGTTTTGTATTGATGCCGCTGCCTTTCTTCTGATTTTTTCGCCGGTCTTGGGAGAGCCAGGGAATTCCAACCATAAGCGACCTATCTCTTGTTTTTCATTATATTCGATATAAATCAATTTTCCTGTCGCACCATTCGCCAAACCATCTGACACGTCGATATTAGTTGTTATAATGTACGGCTTATTGATAACCAAAGTAGTTTCAAAAGGAAAACCTCCTGTATCATTAGTTGACATTTTGTGTAATTTTTGACGCATGGAAGTTTGCTGTTCAACACTGTGACAACCAATATATACATCTGTTGCTTCTGAAATGACTTTTTCGACTGCAGAATTTAAAGTCTTATTATTGTATTTGGCAACTGAATGATTATCGAAAAACAATCGTATACCGTCTGGACAAATTCTATCAGCCTCTTCTTCGGAGTAAAATCTTGATTCGATTAATTCCAACTCGTTCTCGTCTAAAAGCTGTCCACCAATTTTTGTTAAAATTGTTGAAAAATTTCGATTGGCTTGTTGCATAAGTTCGCTTAGTTCGAAGAATTTCAAACCTCGCCATAGTGTTGGACCTATTATTTGTCGCCTTATTGGTTCATAAATCGGAGTAGCCCAAACTGGCGGTAGTTGACGTAGATCGCCAATCAAAATTAAATCTAATCCTCCAAAATTTTCTTGAAAATTACCGGTAATTTGCTTTAATCTCGAATCTATTTGAGACAACAACTCGGCTCCAATCATACTGATTTCATCGATATATAATACGCGGACGTTTATAAACAGTGATCTATACTGTTGTGCTACTTCAATTGACAAAGGAAGTAACTGTGAGAGACTTATCTTTAGTGCAGTGTGTATCGTTGTCATTCAATAGCCACAGCAGCCTTACCAATTGAAGCGCAAGTGATATAAGCGTTGCAAAATCCATTGTTATCAGAATATCGATTATAAATTTCAATCAATATTCTGATTACAAATGTTTTGCCGCATCCGGCTGGGCCCGTAAAAAATAGTTGCAACGGAGGGGAATTTTCTAACTGAAGGTTGTGAATGACATGCAGCAAAAATTCTTTTTGTTTTTGGTTTGCCATTTTCATCAGTTCATAAAATTGATCATTAGGCATCAGATTTTCTTTCCGCTTGGCAATGGCACCAAGTTTATTAAGTGTGGCTAAGCGCAAATCACTGTTTACGTCCGAATTCGGATTGTCATATAATGCTTGAAATAGATTGGCTTCTGGAAATCTAGTGGCAACATCATGGATCTCATCGTCAACGTCCGCTTGTCCATCTTCACGACATAGTTTTCGACAAATCTCTGTAGTTTTGCTTTGCATATTAACACTCATTTTCCTTGTTATTTCAACTATGTCGAACTCTGGGTGCTCATCCATTATGTCAGTAATTTGCCGCTGTAAGTTGCTTATAGCTATATTCGTTTTATTAACGTATTCGACAACATACGCGGCACAAGAGTATTCCATTCAATATATATATATACACATATATAGATTATTATTTCAATATATTGAGAATGAAAGGATTGTAAGGGTTGTGCCACTTTTAATGTGTTTGTCGTTTTAAAAATACTTTAGGTCTAATAATTCCAGCTTTAAGAATACGAAAATAGTCTTCGTCAGAAGAAATTCGATTTTCTTCATAAAAAGATTCAATACTTTCATAATTATTGCTCTCGAGATTGGCTTGCAATTGTTTATAACGGTGAGCATAACTTGCATATCCTGGATGACTTTCGAATATCGTGGTGAATTTACATGGCAAGAATGGAGCATCAAATCGACATTGCTGAGGTTGATTGGCCTGTTTTTTCTTGTAGCAAGTGAAAGTGTGTTTGTGGGTTTGCAGACGAATATATCCAGAAGTCTCTGTTAAAGAAACTGATATCAATTGATCAATCATCATTATAGCATTTAGTTTGTCTCCACCAAGCGCATCTGATGGAGCATAATAAAATTAAAATTCAGCCATAATTAAATGTGTGCATCAGGACTACCACGATGTTGGAACTCAATGCGTTTAAAATAGTTGACAACATGGTAATTACCAAATAGGCTTTTTTTCTTGGATTGAAGAATAGTCATTAATATATTGACTATTTTATTGAAATATACTGCACAAGTCACAGCATCTTCATTCACAAGTGTAGTCTTTGATATGTAATCCAATGACGCAACTGCTTCTGTTGAAATTTCAGCCCCTCTATTTGTTAACTTGTACAGTAATTGCAGTAAATGGTTTCATCCGATTTCATTTGCACTTAAAGTGAGGAACATAGTAGGTTTTCCCAACTGACGAATCATCGCGAAAAGATCTCTTTTCCGTTCGCTCCAATACCAAAGAGAGTTTGGTATTGATCGCAGGAAATCCAAATTACTTTCGATGCAATTATTAATATATTCATCTGATTAAATTTGCTACCGTGTAATATTAGTATTTTTTCCCACACGCCTTAATGCAATAGTGAGTGAATCACGAACCCTTCAGCTCATAATTTTCATAGCAACGTACAATAAGTGATACGGAGTAACTCCACGTCGGTCAGATCTCCGTAATTCACTAGTCGCTATCGTAAAAGGTGTCGCATTTATTCCATCTCTGAATGTTCCGAAATGGCCCAAATAAATTGATGGGAAAGAAAGTTCTTCCGCATGTTCATCAAATATTATACTTTTTGAGAGATTATACTGTCCAGGTGCAATCCGTAACTACTCGTCATCATTCCACATCAGAGTCTGTTGTTGTGCTGTTAGACTGTCTTCTATCGGTATAACTTCACTTATTTCTTCTCGATTAATATCATCAATATTATGATCGTTGAAAAAGCTTTCACCAATTTTTTTTTTATATCAAACATAAAGTGGAGTTTCAAGCAAATACTGAAGCCATGCACGAATTGTTCTTTTATTCACCAGTCCCACTAATTAGCTTGATCTGTGAATTTTCTTTCTTTTAATATGAATGTTGATGCAGTGATCATCATCAATATTACGAGGTAAGAGTTTTACCATATTGTTTACATCGACTGGTACATTTATAATTTGCCCATAAATTCCGTATTGCCCATGGACGTGTCGCAACCGTCTTATTTGCATGAAGGGAATTCGCGGAGAGACAAGTCTTTCGGAAATCAAATCCAGTGGTGGTAGAGACACAGGTATCTTCTGATATTTAAGCCGTTATATTTGGACATTGTTGGAATTACTTTCTTCTCAATTGCTTGGTAACACGTGTTGCGCAGGAAAATACCATCACTTGTATTATAATTTTCAATTATTACACGTAAAAGTTCTTCATGTTCTGTGGTGCTTTTAAATTTTTTTGGAACCACAATCGATCACACACGGAGCACGTATAACCGAACATATTGTTCAAAAACTTTTTGCAAAATTCTTCATGGACAACTTTATGTTGGCGAAATTGTAAGTACGGAATTTCAGACTGTACATCCGGTTGGGGGCTACCTGAAAAGCAATTTATAGTATGTGATGAGCTATCAGGACCAATTTATTAAAATAGTAAATTTTTTATGTATGAATCATTTGAAGAGAGAATAACAACGGTGCTAAAGAAGTTTTCACTTCAATAAGGATATACAAGTGATATTTGGAGATTTTAAATGTGATCTATGAGCAGTAAGGATTGAGGACCAAATTTGCTGATTAGAGAATATTCAAACACTTACAGTGATGATTTTCACGATTTTGAACATTGAACGTTCCATTATGCATACTTGTTACTGTATGTTGCACGTTTAATAATGCCCTTCGGCGTGCACGAAACTCACGTACTCGTTCCGTTGGAACATTTTTAATGATATTTGGTTTTTTTCTGCCGAAACTCACGACACTTTTCAGCATTTGTCTTCGGCATCCTTGGAAAATATTTATTGAAATAAGTATTAAATAAATGGTTTTGTTTGTATTAGATTTATTATACGAGATATATTTAGAGATAGAAAATTTTTGACGTGATGTAACTTTTGTATCGAAACTAAAGTGACGAAATCATTTTAAACGTCCCTACCACTTCGTTCTAATGTTCATTTTGTTCCTTCCCTTATCTCTAGGTCTCCTCGCCGTAGAACTCTCCGTCTCATAGTCGACTCAATGTTCCATTCCATAATCTTCTTAGTTTTATCAATAACAGTGTTTTCTTTACTGATGCCGATCAAGTTGCGAATGAAAAACGCTACGAGATGATCCAGTTCAAAATTTTTGCACTTAATTTTCTGTCTCCTGCTCAAGTAATAGGAGCGCAGAAAATCATGAACATCATAAAAATCAATCCGATCCGATTTTTCATTGCTTCAATTACTCGACCCACGCAACTGGTTGTTGATTTTTGTCATGTTCATTCATGATTTTCTGCGCTCCTATTACTGGAGTTACGCGATTCTGAAGAGAAATATACTATTATTTATGTTTTATATTAAGATAAAGGGATACACTGTATATGTCTATTCTTTCTCATTCTCTCGCAGGTGATGTCTTATAAATGTATATTTTCGTCTCTTTTAAGTGTCGTTTTTTCGTTTCATCGAGTTTCAAATCACAACGGTGCTAAAGAAGTTTTCACTTCAAAAAGTCGATTCTTTTCGAAGAAGAAATAACAAAAAACAAAAACAATTCGGGTGAGTTGAATCAGTTGCTCAGCAGTATATTATAGTTATCACAAACCATTAATATCAGCTTTTTTCAGAGAACTCAAACTTTATCCGCTTGTGATCTAAGACTACAACGCTGACGTCGATCGTCTCAATCTGATTGATGTAGAAATAATGACCTATTGCAAAATCCTCTGTAGTAGTACAAGCCATTAAGTAGACTTTCTTACTACCACATTCACAGGGAAGGCCTACCTTCTGCGATATGCAACGAAATAAAATTTCATATGAAAAATTAAATTTTCATCGCGGGAAATTTGAAAAAATGAAAGATTTTATAATAAACACAATTTTTTTTATTAATTTAATAAATTTTATGTACAGTACATTTATATAGGAAGAACATATATTTAAATTTACTAAAATATAACAACAAAATTAAATCTTACGCAAAAATGTCTTTATTAAAACATGAAATAATTTGATGAAAACATGATTTGATTAATATTTCACAATAAAATTTAATTTCATAAATAAATATATATATTTATCAAAATTTTATAACAAAATGTAATCATAAAAAACTTAACAAAAAAGATTTAATAACAAATATATACAAACAAATTTTCAAAACATAAATCAACAAAAAATAGTAATACAAAAGTAAAAAAATAATATGATAACAAAAGAAAACAAAAGAAAATAACACTCAAATATTTCAAATAAATAATATTTTGAGATATTTCAAATAAATAATAAAACAATAAATAAATAAATAATATCACAAATTATTCAGAGTAGTGACTATGATATTAAATGATTTTAATTAAAGGTTTTGACTTTGCGGGTGTTGTTAGATCTGGAGCTGTCATTTTTGCATATGACGAAATTATTTAATAAGATATTGCTCAACGGTGAGCATAATTTGGAAAAAAGTTCAAAATTTGACATACCGCAGTCACATTTACGATCCAAATCTATGGCGAAATTATCAGAAAGGATGGATTTAAATACTAAGGCCTTAAGGGGTCCTGTCTGATTTTTAGTCCCCCAAAAAGTTTTTGAATAATCCTTATTCGAAATAATATATTGAAAAATAGCACACATATGGGTGAATAGAATTTTTGTATTAGTTGTAGGAACACGTAAACGTACGTTGCATATCATCAAAATATTCGTCGTCTATGGGGACACCTTTCTCTTCGACGATTTCGAACGTACACCTGGCGCAATGGATTTTTCGTTCGATTGCATGGACGGCATATCCACAAGCATAAACATGGGCAGAAAGGTCAATTTGAGAAGTTGTTAGGTACGACGAATCAAAAATTTATTGGAAATTTGTGGTGTCAACATGTTCATGTATGCCATTTTCTCAATAATCCGCTATGAACTCTTGAAAATTTTGCCGTTTGTGGAGAAACATATTATGAATGCGAATTTTCTTCCAGCCATGGAACGATATAAACGAAATCTACCATCCAGGTCGTCGGTTTGAAATTTTCCGAGCAGAACATAAGTTAATTTAAGCTCGTTCAGTGTATATTTAACTATAGCAATTAGCGAACGTGTCGTAAGAATGGCAGCTTGATATGTATCGGAAGAAAATGTAGCAAAATTATTTTCTGCCCGATTCCAGATGTCGAGCCAAGATATAAACTTGATTAGAAAATCAACCTGGACGCCAGTTGCATTGGAAATAAGGTCACAGTCGATATTTCTTTTACGGATACCTTTATCCAATTGTTTTACATTTTGGCAAAATTCCGAGGTTTCATAATTGCCTACAGATTTCAAAGCTGCGATTGTGTAGTCATGAAATATATTATCCACATCAGAGACTTTTTGTCTATCCAGATTATTTGTATCGACTGATTTCAAATTGAGTTTAAAGGCCTTTCGAACATTGAGATGTTTCTCTTTATTGAAAAGATTAACAATATCCTCAAATGAAGCTTTTTTTATTTCTCCGGTCTCAAAGTAAGTATAGTGGAATTGTTTAGGATCTAAATTGATCCAATTGTTACGGAAGTTTTTGAAAAGATGTACAGTATCAAACTGCAAAAAGATTTTTTTATCTGGAAAATCTAGATTTTCAAAAAAGTTTTCAGATTCTGATCGGAAAACGTTGAACATGTTTTGATTTGTTCTGCTGTTGTCAGTGATGAGAACCAGAACTTGAAACCCTATTTTCTGCACAAATTTAATAACTTCAATAGTAAGCTCGTGCACATGCTGACCAGTGGGATTGAGGACCGGTACTATACGCACTATTTCTTTAAATTTGCCATATACGGATTTAATCACAAATGACTCAACGGTTTTTGCCAATTGTGCACTATTGTTCTCAGCTAACCCGGTTATATTATTTGCTTTGAACTGTAAACTAGGTTCCACATATATTTCGTCAAATTGTAATGCAACAACTTTCTCTACATTACTAAGTGACTTAATGGCATGTTCCAAATACCTTTCATCGTTATGTTCATTTTTAAAATTTGGAGTAATATTGAATGATGACGAAATGCTTTGAAGATGTCTTTTGCATGGAAGAAACACAAATTTACGAAGCAGATCGTACGCCGCGGCAGAATGGGAATATATGACAAAAGACATAATTATAATACACGAATGGTAGCGGGTTCTTTTGGTGAAGAAATGCTTCAGTTGGTTAATTAAACTTTCCAACTTCCCCGCGTGTTCATGATCGTCTTCAATTCCATATGCTGCTTCAAGACTAAGTAAAGCAGTTTTTAAATGGCTTTCACGATTTGGCTGAAAAATCTCTCCACAGTCCTTAAATCTGCTCAAGATATTAAGCAATTGTGACCAAAGAGTTAACTTTTTAGATTTCGGTAAAACCCATTTGAGATCGAAGCTGGTTAGTTCTGAGTTTTTTACGAAAACTCGAACAAATAATTCCTTAGATACCGATATTCTAATTGCGAATTCACAAATTTCAGTCTCATTTTTTTCAATCAAGAAGAAAAGTACACTGTCCACACTTATTTTGAAGAACCAATCATTCAAATCTAGTTCGTATTGAAAATGGTCACGAAAATTTTCAAAACTGTCGATTTGGTCTCGTTTTAGAAAAGCATTGGTAGCTTCTTCAGGCTGTGCAAGGACTTTCTCACGACGGAGATTTGGGTCTTTACGCGAACATGTTGGTTCTAATGGAGACAAATAAGATGGACAGTTGGGAAAGACTGAAGGAACGGCACCTTTCGCTAGGCGCAAGTATTTCAAGGGATGACCCATTCCATTAAAACGAACAATTTCAGTTTCTCTGAAATGCTTGGAGCAAACCGAGGTGTATGGTGTGGCCTGAAAATTTTCGCGCCGAATACTTTTCACCCACAAACTTGAAAGTTCTGAGTTTTCAGGAAACGAAAAAGTTGTAATGTATCCTTTTTCTGGGACAGAACTGGCATAATTAGAACTGCAGTTCGGAACACAACTGTCGTGTCCTCAGCCACATTCGGTTACTAGATCGGGAGTTAATCTTTTATATTTCGGGATTCTTCCAAAAGGGGTGCCGCTTTATCAAGCCATACCCATAATGGAAGGGAAAGGTAATTAATTAATCAAGGAGACTGGGAGTTTGGGTTCGATAAAAAAAATAAGTTTTAAACTATACTTTTATTTTTGTTACTTTAAGTTACTTGAACAAATTACTTCTTATGACTAACTTACAATTTAAATTTCCGCGGTATATATCGAAATTTTGTGCTGCGGTCGTGGCTTAGGTGGTCACCTGAACTGTGGGAAAGTTCAGTGGATTTTTGTGGGAACGGAAATGATTGCCCAATCCACCCAGCGAGCGAAAAGTAGTTCGCTGGTTGAATTTGACACTTTTTCGAAATTTGTGTCATGAGACTTGGTTCGCCGGATGCACGTCAAATTGGTGTCATGGGAATGACACCTGTCTAAGCTAATTTAAATTTTTATTTTAATTAAGTTCATTGATCCGTTTTTTCTTTCAGGTATCATTGCGTATCCCACATCCTCCCCCTTTTCGAAGAAAGATTTTTATTTGTTTTTCAAAGAAAAATCTTTCTTTACAACAGTTTTCTTGTCGGCCTTATTTCTATTACTTATTTATACATTTTGCTTATTATTTACGATAGCTACTTTGAGTGCCTTATTTCTAGGTTTCTATTATGAATTGTTTTGTTTCCTTAGCCTATTCTTATGCACCTTTATTAATTTATTATTATTATCCTTTATGACGCAGTTTACGGTGGATATATCAACCACCTCGTAAGGTCCAACGAAAAGGGGATCCATTTTCCGGTTGTGTGTTGATTTCAGGTAAACCTTGTCTCCAATATTTAGTTCTATGGGGTAGCATTTGTGCTGCTCGTTTGCAACTCGTTTTAGTTTTGAATCTAACAAGTATTCCCTAGCTTTGGATATACTATTTTGTAGTCTATATTTTAATTCACTTATGTATAGTTCGTGATTGTATACAGGGTCAGGATGCTTATGAGCCGATTGTACAGGTATTGAAGAGGTTTTGCCAAACACGAGTTCGAAAGGTGTATAACTATGTACAGTGTTAGGTGTTGTGTTGTAACAATACGAATAGTATGGGATCCATTCATCCCAATCATCTCGATTTTCATTTACGAAGCTTCTCAGGTATTCGTTCAAATGTTTATGGTTGCGTTCCAATGCTCCTATAGTTTCTGGATGTGCTACTGTTGCAAACAGCTGTTCGATGTGAAGATATTTGCATATCCCCTCAAACACTTGGTTCTTATATTCTGTGCCTAGATCTGTCTTTATAAAATTCATTGGGCCATATCTGAGGATAAATTCGTTCACTATAGCTCTTGCTACCGTGTTCGCTTCCTTGTCTCTCACTGGAATAACTACCACGTATTTGCTAAGGTCGCACTGTAGCGTTATGGCGTATCTGTTATTATTTGCAGATCTATTAAATGGGCCAACTGTGTCTATTGAAACTATTTCAAACAATTTGACTGGGGTTGTCGTTACTTGCAATGGTTCCTTGGTTTCTACCTGATGTTTATTTTTGATACATTGTTCGCACCTTGAAACATATCTCGCAATGGACTTTTTCATATGTCTCCAACGATACATCGTTTTAAGTTTTTTGTACATCCTGGCTTGTCCTACATGTCCTCCAGTAGGTGCATTATGGTGTAGCTTTAAAATTTCTTCAATCTTTTCGTGATCTGTCACAAAAACTGGCGGTTTATATAGTTTTATTGATAAATGGCTTAAACTTCTATTGCATATCTTCTTGAATGCAGTCATATTAATATATCTGAATATATCACTTTCTGCAGAAAGTTTAACATTTTCGGTGTGAATTTTATTATATAACTCTCTTTCAAATATTTGGATTTCTCGCTCTAGTGCGGATTCCATTGATTCGTTTTTATTCTTCTTAAGTAACCGCTTTGTGACTACTGTATTTTTTTCATGTACTAGCATTTCTATAGCGTGGCCATTCGCTATGAACTCTAGTTCTTTCATATCTTTTAGTGTTTCGGCGGATAATACTTCATGAACTCGCAGTTGATCAGACCGCTGTGCTTCAGTATCCGTCCTCTTGATTCCGTTTTTCTGTGCCTTTGACAGCATCGCTCTTGTTGTTACCTGTAAAATGTTAATTTTTTTCAAATCATCTATATCGATTCGTGATAGGGCATCTGGTCCGTTATTTTCTTTTCCTTTTATGTATTCTATTGTAAAATCATACTCTTCAAGGTCCAATCTCATTCGTGTCAGCTTTGATGACGGGTTTTTCATCGCAAACAAATATGTTAGCGGTCTGTGGTCAGTTCTGACCACGAATTTCCGGCCGTATAAATATGGTCTGAAATGTTGCACTGCCCAATGTATAGCTGCTAGCTCCTTTTCAATGACCGATTTGTTTCGTTCTCCTGGTGTGAAAGTTCTGCTTGCGTATGCTATTGGTAGATCATCGTCCTCGAATTTCTGGGATAGTATAGCTCCGCAAGCTGCATTCGATGCATCCGTGGACAAAATGACAAGGAAATTGACCTCAGTTTGAAAAAATTTGCACTTTTCAGGATTTAATTTTAAATTTTTTTCTCTTAGCTTTTCAAACACGCATTGAAGGTTTTTGAAGTGATGTTTTAATGAACAACCCACTACAATTATATCGTCAATGTAAAGAAAAGCAATTTCCGGTGGCAGGCCCGCCATTGGACTTATATTTAGCCCGAAAGGGAGTCTGCGATATTGGTAATGACCCTTATTCGTTGAAAAAGCTGTGAATTTTCTTGATGATTCTTCTATTGGTATTTGATGGAATCCTGACATAAGGTCTAACGTTGAAAAGAATTTGGCCCGCCCCATTTGATCTAGAATTTCTTCAATTCTAGGTAATGGAAATTTATCTCCAATGACTTTTTTATTTAAATTTCTGAAGTCTACTACCAGCCGCCATTTCTGACTCTTTGACTTCTTTGGCACTAAAAGGATGGGCGAGTTGTACTCCGATACTGAATGCTCTATTATCCCATCACCTAGCATTTTTTTTATCTGTTGGTCAATTTCTTCTTTATGCGCTTCTGGACATCTATAGTTCTTTATATAGACCGGAGTTTTGTCCTTAAGTTGAATTGATTGTTCATAAAAATTGTTTGTTGATAACGGCTCGTCTAACAGAGCGAAAATATCGTGGTAATTAGAGCACAAATCTTTGAGCTGTTCTCTTGCGAATCCTGGAGTGCTTGAAAAATCAAGTTTTGGGATTAGGTTTTTGAGTCTTTCGTCATTTGTTGCACTTTGGCTAATTTGATACTCTGATGATGGCTTCGTCTCTATTTCATTTGTGCTAATTTTTACCATTTTATCTGTGGTATTTAAGATTCTTATCATAGGATTATTTGCCGAAATTATTGATGAGGCTATGTAAACTCCTGGTGAAACTTCTCTATTTTGTACAACCAGATCCTCTATCTTACTACTAATGGCGTTAATTGCTCGTATGACCTCACATCTTGGTGGTATGAGTAACGCGTCTTTTTCTGGGCTGCTTTCGATCGGTATCTCTATTACTTCTCTTGATGAATACAACGTTAAGGTCCACGTATCATAATTTATGTTAGCTTGGTATTTCACTAAAAAATCAATGCCGAGAATTCCATCAGCCTCGAATGTCACCTCATTATCCACTATATGAAAGGTGTGTTTCAGAGATATTTCATTGTTGAATATTAGGGTTGTTTCTGTCGAACCTATTGACATTTGTGCGGTGTTCGCAATACCTCGTAGGGTACACTTATTTTTTGGATAGAACATTTGATCTGGTTTAATCAGATGTCTTTTGAACAAAGATACATCGGCTCCTGTATCTACGAGAAAAGTACATTTTTTCCCACTCATTTCGACGAAGGCCATTATGAAATTATTAAGGTTTAAATTTACATTGTAGATTCTCCGATTTGCTGCTGTCCCCCCAGCTGGCTCGGATCTGCATCTGGCTGAGGGGTTTGGTATTCCCCCGCATCTACGCAGTGTACTCTTTGAGTGTTGGGTCTGTTGTTATTGTTCGGACGAAATGAATTTCTATTCTGTTGGTTATTTCTTCTGAAATTCGGTTGGAATCCTCCTGGCGATTGTGTGTAACTGTTCCTATTACCAGGTCTTTGATATTGCCTGTTTGCACTATACCCGTTGTAGCCATTCTGCCGTTATTGCCATTGATTTTGCTGTTTCCACCCAGAGTTGTCAGATTGGTGTTGGCTATTTTGGAATCTGAACGCGTTATTCCTCGGTTGTGCATTGAAATGAAGCACACTAGGTTGGTTCGGCTTGTCTATTGATATCGCTTTAGCTGCAAGATCAGACAGTTTGGTGTAGTTTGTTGCTTTAAGGATGATGGGTGTTTCCGGATTAGCCACATTGTCCGCAAATGCCTGCTTGGCGAATTTTTCAGCGAGCCTTTCTGCTGGCTCACCAGTTTTTACCAGTTTTACCAGTTTTACAGAAATAAACGCTTTTGTGAGCTGGCTGGCCAGATGTTCAATTTGACTAATATAATCGACGAGCTTTTTAGTCCCTTGCTGTGTTGCCTTTAGCTGGGCCAAAATGGCGTCTGAGGATAATTTTATTGCGAATTTTTGACGAATTTTTGTTTTGAGGCTTTCAATTGTTTTGACGTCTTCCGTTATTGCCAATTTTGCTTTGCCGGTAACACGAGTTTTAATGAATTTGAACATTATCTCCTTATCAGTTGGCTGAGTGAGTTCGTCGAGGAGCTCAATAGCATCCAAAAATGACTCTGTTTCTTCCTCCTTTCCATTATAAGGTGCCACTAAGGCTGTTGCCACTTTTATATCAAACGTCATATTTGCGGTTCGGTTTTCCTCTTTACTCTCACTATTTACTTTAACTTCTTCCCTGTTTCGATTTGCTTCCTTCTGCTCGCTTATTAGTTTCCTTATTTGATTAGCTATAATTTCTATCTCTTCAAATGTGTCTGTTATTTTGCAAGCCTCTCCTAACGTAGTTTCTACCGGTTTCAAATTACTCGCTGTCTCCAATAGGCTTTGAACTGTTTGTTCTTTTTTTTCTAAAGTATCAGTTGTGTATCCCCTATTTATCTGTTTTTTAAAATTTGATAGTATGGACTTGAGTTCTTCTTTAATTTTTTCCAGCACCTCCATTGGTTACAATATGTACCTTACTTATCAATTACAGCTACTCTGGCTGGTGAGCTAAGATAACGTTTACGAAGTCCCCTTCTATGGTTCATGTAAATTTTGTAAACTAGATTGAAGACAAGTACTGCCAAAATTGCTACCAGAAGGAATATTATCGTCGCGTTCCCAATTTGTACCACATCTTGGACTGTAACATTGTTGATTATCTCCCCTGTATTTTCGTTTTTCTTTGAGTTAGTGGTTCCCATCTTTGTTATTTTTCTTTTATATTCTTAATATGAAAATGACTGACTTAAAACGTAGAAAAAAAATTTTTTTTTCACACCATTTATTAGTATCTTCAATTATTAATTTTTTTCTTTTTTCTTAACCTGTTTAGCTCATTTTTTGCTTTAGCTAACAAAATGTTATATTTTATTTTTTCCTCCTCTGTTCCGCATATCACAATTAGTTGCTTATATCTATCTATTTCTTTTGACAATTGATGGCGCTTTCCGCCTCTAACATTATTTACTGCCTTGTTTTTTGGTTTTATTATTATTTTTTTTTCTAAATATTTGTTTATCTTAATAGGTTTGGGTCCTATATTACCCTCATAAACTTTACTTTGCTCCCTGTTTTTGTTTGCCGGTGTTACCCGAAACTTTAGACTGCTTATGTTAATTTTCGCTGGATACAACGTTAAGTTTTCTGTTGCACTCTCTGGGTTTTTACTTTTCAGCCTCGCTGATAATTTCTCCGTCATTTCACGTTCTGGTTACTAATTTCTTGCAATTTCCGTTTTCCAACTGGTATCTGCATTTACCATGTGAAATTTAAGCAGGATGTCACGGTCGCCATGTCGTGTCCTCAGCCACATTCGGTTACTAGATCGGGAGTTAATCTTTTATATTTCGGGATTCTTCCAAAAGGGGTGCCGCTTTATCAAGCCATACCCATAATGGAAGGGAAAGGTAATTAATTAATCAAGGAGACTGGGAGTTTGGGTTCGATAAAAAAAATAAGTTTTAAACTATACTTTTATTTTTGTTACTTTAAGTTACTTGAACAAATTACTTCTTATGACTAACTTACAATTTAAATTTCCGCGGTATAAATCGAAATTTTGTGCTGCGGTCGTGGCTTAGGTGGTCACCTGAACTGTGGGAAAGTTCAGTGGATTTTTGTGGGAACGGAAATGATTGCCCAATCCACCCAGCGAGCGAAAAGTAGTTCGCTGGTTGAATTTGACACTTTTTCGAAATTTGTGTCATGAGACTTGGTTCGCCGGATGCACGTCAAATTGGTGTCATGGGAATGACACCTGTGTAAGCTAATTTAAATTTTTATTTTAATTAAGTTCATTGATCCGTTTTTTCTTTCAGGTATCATTGCGTATCCCACACAACATTTGCGTGGCATTTTCTATGCAAACAACAACCGCAAATTTTTGAAAATGATATATATATAAACTTCTATTTATATAGTCACTACTCTAACAAAATAAAGGAACTAAGGAAAGTAAAAATTAAAGCTTAATTTAAAACTTGAAAATTAAATTTAAAAAAAAAAACAGCCGTGGATGTGGTGCGCGCTCGTCCTAAAAAATCAAAAATTTATCACGATTCTAAATATTTAAATTTACGTACCTTTTTGCGTTGTACCCTCGATGCCTGGAAATATGCTTTACCGGCCTTCAAATATCTTCTAACGGCTCGAGGATGGTCCTTTTTATATATAATAATAAATAAAATTAAGTATGAACACTGATAATTATAATAAACAACACATAAAAAACGAAAAACACTCAAACAAACAACAAAACAAACAAATTTACGAAACAGAATTAAAATAATCATATTTTTCAAAATATTTTCCAATGCATGGAACAATTAAAACCCACATAATAAACAGTAAATTTAATATTTAATAAAAACTGAACGAAATATTAGGAAATTTGAAATTTCCGCGTTCGATTCGTATTTTTGGTTGATTTTGCTATACATCATATGTCAAATTTTGTATTCCCGACAAAATTTGATTTTACACACGTTTGAAGCACTATTCTACAAACATTTTACTTAGTTATAATACCCAACACATTCACAAACAAAAGACGACTCACTTTTAGTTAAATTTAATCACGAAACGTCTTAAAGTTACTTCATTCCGCGGAATCGAGACGAGCTCGTTAATTCTCTCCACCTAAAATTCACGGAATGGCGCGAAATGATGGCCTACCATGCACACATTGACAAGGCCTACTTCATGACTTGTCAATACATACAGAGGGTTTTGCCTATTGTTATCAACTTTATTTTGGATATGTTGAGGTTAAGACGATTATGACTCGCCCAGTCGGCCATAAACCGTGCATGGAAATTCATTATGTCCACATAATACTGTAATTTCTCAAGCGGGAAGGTAACATACAATTGCAGATCGTCCGCATATATTAAGTGTAGGACGCAGGAGTTAAACCCATAATTTAATAATTTATACTGAGAACAATAGTGGTCCAAGTACAGATCCTAGAGGTACATCTTTGTTCAATAGCCATGAAGTAAGATTTGTCGAAGTGTGAGTGTAGTTCTTCGGATTTGCGCCCCTCGACAAACAATTTAAATTTTTACAGGCGTATTTCCTTCGTCATGTGGTTTTTTTTGCGTCATTAATTATAAAACGTTAAAACAATTATTAAAAAAAAGTTTTAGTTTTTTGTTACATACTTATCTCTCAAAAAATTAACTGGTTTCACTGTAGAAAAAAGGCGAAATCAGAAAATGTCGCAATGCATTTCCACTTTAGTTTCATAAAATTTATTATAATTGCCGAAAGTGATATCACTCTCCAAAACTTTGTAGTGGATAATTTGTGTAAGATAATGTAATTAAAAAAAAAAATTGTTGTGAATAAATAAATCAACAGTGTTACAAGAAATAAGACGAAATTTTTTATGATATCTCATTTTTATTAGTAGAGGCAATTGAGACATCGAGGGATTTCCAGGACTTTTCGTATGTTCTTTTAAACAATTTGATTAATATAAATTTTTAATATATAAAGACGAGCTGATATCCACCCATTTAAGATTTTAATATTCTCATGTAAAATATACATTTACAACATGATTCACTCAATTTCAGATATTTTGTTTTATCTCTTCGGAAGAAAAGGGGAATACAGAAGTAGTTATCTCTTAAATTCTGTATACTATAAATGATATGGAAAAAAGAAAGCAAGTGCGTGTCGGACACGTATATTGTCAGGAATGCCGGTATGGTATTGAGTGAAAGTTATAAGTTTGTTGATAACATAAAACTTCGAATGTCTAATAAACAGTATGACACTCACTGTTCAAACCAAAAATCGTTTAACGTTTTTATGTAGTTCCTTTTATATAGTTTTCTATAAGAAAACATACGGCAAATTATAGCGATCAGGAGTAAAATGAAAAAATTAATCTTTGACAACGAATTCGATTTTCAACACATTATGAACGAAGAAAACATGGAGTACCATGTTACCAAACCTAATTGTCATACTGGGAATGCAGACAATAAAAGGCTTAACAACACTGTAACTGAAAAGATTAGGACTCTCAACTTAGAAGATAAGATATTTATAAGAATACAGATACTTGAGGCAATAGAATTCTACATCAAAACGTTTCACTCGACAATTAAAACCACTCCTTTTTCCGTCCAAAATAAAGAGGCTCAAGTTATTTATCATAGGCATAGTAAAACAAAGTTAACTGTTATAGATAATAGAAACCCAAATCGAGAAGACTACATGAAAGGGCTAAAAACTGATTTCATAAAGAATTATAAATCTTTAACCCTTTCTGCCCCATGGTCGACATATGGTAACCAATTTTCGACTAGACATTTTCGCGCTTTTCGCTGATGGTAGAGGTGAATTTGCACGAAACTCGTTAGAATGAAGCATATCGCGTATGAAACCGGTTTTCATGGCTAGTTTTTGATGTGAAACATCTTTAGGTGCGGGGGATAGAATTTAGGACTGGAGTAAAATTTTGCATGTAACGCTCGGGCTTGTCACAGTTCCTATTAGGGTGAAGACCACCACCGTCGAGAGTAAATGTATAGTTCCTACGTTTATCGTTCTTTTATATCTCTTAATAATCCGTTCAAGCGGCGTTTCCTACGTTTGAGCGTATTATTAAGAAACTTAAAAAGACGATAGAGAAAACGTTGAAAACGTAGCGTCACTCCTCTCCCTCTCATAGCCAAGAGTGACAATTTGCGCGGATAGCTAATCGTTTGTCTCAAAGACATATCGTTGTCTGTTACTCTCTCCCTTAAGCATGGAAAAGAGATGAGTGACGCTACATACTCGAACGAACGATTGGCTATCAATGTACAATGTTACATTCTTTCCCTACTCAGAAATGAATCGACGCTACGTACATATGTAGAAAACGATGCACAACCAGCCCAAATCGTCACTCTTAAGCATGAGAGCGGCAGGAGTTACGCTACGTCTTCAATAGAATCATTCGCTATCGTCCTTTTTGATGTGAAGCATCTTTACGCGCGGCCACAAGAAAATCTGGGACTACAGTAAAATTTTTGAATGTAACGCTCGGCCTATCACACTTCCGACCGTCGTGAAGATGACCGCCGCCGAGCAGTGAGCACTGTGGGCATGAATATATTTGAACGAATTATTAAAAGATGTAAGAGCACGATAGCGAATCGTTCTCTTGGAAACGTATCGTCTCTCATCCTGTTCTCATGGTCAAGAGTGACAATTTGCGTTTTCTGTAATACTTAGCGTCTCTCATTTCGCTCTCATGCTTAAGAGAGATAACGTGCGCTGATAGCAAATCGTATACTGGAATATCGTTATTTGTTACTCTCTCTCTTAAGCATGAAAGAGAGATGAGACACTCTACATATTCGGACGAACGATCAATGCACAATGTTACATCCTTACGCAGAAATTAATCAACGCTACGTATTGGAGAGATCGATGCGGTGCCAGCTCAAATTGTGAGTCTTAAGCATGGGAGCGAGATAAGTGACGATAAGTTTTCAATTGAACGATTCGCTATCGTCCTTACATGTCTTAAAGGCGGATGCACACCAGACGAACAACGAGCTAGAGCTCGAACAAGAGCATTCTTTCTTGATCTTTTAGTGTAAACGAAAACTCTTTTTCAGTCTTTACGCCCAAAGAGCAAAAGAATCAAGAAACAGAATTCTTGCAAGAGATCATCTGAACGACAATTATATATTCAAATCGCAAGAATACTTTGAAGAGACCGCTCCGAAGTGCGATCACGTCCGAACACGAAAGAACGCTCTAAGCAAATTTTCGCACGCTCAAGTGCCGTTTACATCAATCGATCGACCATTCTGAGAATATTCCATAAAATCTTTCTGAACGCAGACAGAACAAGGAAAGAATTATGTACGGCTCTTTACACTAAAGAAATTCTATAGAGTATGAATAGAATGAGCTATTCGCTCGTCTGGTGTGGTGTGTGCGGTGTGTGAACAAAGAGCTAGAGCTAGGACAAGAGCATTCTTTCATGATCTTTAAGAGTACACGAAAACTCGTTTTGAGCGTGTACACCAAAAGACCAAGAGAACAAAGAACTAGAATTCTTGCACAATAGATGATAATGTCAGCCGAACGATAAGTAGGTATTCAAATCGCTGAAACACAAGAACATTTTGAAGAGACCGCTTCGGGAAGTGAGCACGTCTGAAAACTAAAGAACGCACTAAGCAAATGTTCGCACGTTCTAGTGCCGTTTACATCAAGCGAGCGAGCATTCTTAGAATATTCCATAGGAACCTTGCGAACAATGAAAGAATGCTCTATGACTGTTTATACTAAAAGAATTCTATGGCGCATTGATAGAATGGGCCTTCACTCGTCTGGTGTGCATCCGCCGTTAATAATCCCCATTCGGGTTTGTGTTGTTGGTGTCGTACAAGAAATGAGGAATAAAGGTAAGTGTACTAGTTTTCGGACAGAGCTAGTTTTCGAAAGCTTAACATAGTGAATTTGTGTGGAGTTTTAGTTTCCGAACACTTGAAAATGATAGCTTTTTTGTCACTCATCACTTGAAATGATGATTTTCTCATTTTAAAATTGTTTTCTTTTCCAACAAGATGACCCACAACATTTGGCCCTAGATACTCGGCTGTGGTTGCTCTACAACACTCCAAAGCTCATCAAAACCCCTCTTCAATCTCCTGAAAAAAATCCAATAGAGCATTTGTGGTAATATTTAGAAACCAAAATAAGGGAAAGGGAAACCAAAAAAGTATTTAAAACCGCTTTAACGGAAGAATGGGAGACGTTACATGGCTCCTACTGCCAAAATTAATCAACTCTATGCCCAATCGTTTGAAGGCTGTAATAGCTGCTAAGGGATATCCAACTAAATATTAAAGGAAGCTGGTTGGCGAAAAAAACAGGGTTAAATTTTTATATAATTTGTTGCCGTACGAATACTTTTTGCGCGTCGGTATTTGACAAATTTTTGTTTTTTTATTTTGTAAAAGTATGTGGAATAGTTTTTAACTGCATATTTTTGACGTTATCAATAAAGAATATTAGGCTCTATAATCATAAATTTTTTCGTTGCAAAAAAATATCAAGTAATATGGAAAATTCGTCTTTTTCTGAAAAATTATGGGTCCTACGAATACTTTTTCCACTCACTGTAAATAGCTGGCGACGAATTCGTCCACTGGACACTCTATATGTAGCTTCTGCTGAAGATAACGGCCAACAAATAAACTCTGCGCAGACACTCTTTCAACAAAAATGTTTCACATCAACCTTCGCGAGTGTAAAAGTTATATTCCAATCCAGGGCACTTTGTTGGAGCAAATTTTAAGGGAAACTGTGAGGTAAGCACCTGTTGATTTTTACTTTTTGGGAACAGTGAATTTTTGTGTTTACTGATCCCTTAGCTTACAAAATTTTTTTACTTTCTGCGTTTTATAACAAAATATTGTATGTTGGTAGCCATATGGCTACCATGAGATTTAGTTTGCATATTTTCAAAATTTCAGATTTTATTTCCACTTTTTTTTTTTTTGAGAAAACATTATGGCTCGAGAATTTTTGACCGAAAGATACATATTTTACTGAAGTCAAACCATTTTCCAGTTGCTGCGGAACGAGGATGACCGTCTCACAGTCTGTCGTCTGTGGACTCAGACCCAATCAGGAGGTTCCAACCAAGAACCTGCAATTATTGTAAGGCTCCACAACTTTCACTTGACAAAATATTCGCCAAAAAAAATGAAAGAGACAGGGAAAATTTTTGAAGTATTATGTGCGTAGAATGCAATTAGGCATTCTGTATCACAGATAGAAAGGATTGCTTTTACGACTTCCGTGTAACTTCATAACGGAATTTCCATGCATATATAGGTATTAATAAAACTGTAAAAAGCTTTATTTTTAATCCAAAGTATTAAAATGTGTAATCATTTGCCCATGGTAGCCATATGGCTACGACTCCTTAAAATCCTGAGGGAAGGAAATTATTTGTTTCTCACTTTGATTCGTAATAAATTAACTCAAAACATTATGTTTTCGGCCAAAAGAGTTTTCCCACGGTTTTAATAATGCGGGGCTTAAAGGGTTAAGGCATAAGTAAGAATCCATCTTTAGGAAATACAATTTGGCTTATGTTCATTAAACAAATATAAAACGCCCATTTAAATTTCCAAAGGACAACTGTGAAAGCAATACTGCTATGGACATTGATACTTTTGCTACCAGCAATAACGCATCAAACGATGACTATTGAAAACATTCAGACAGAGTTAGGATATGCCGCTAAATTCGAAATTATCCTACATTGAGGCATTATCCTAAATTATTCTTAAAATATCATTGAAGCAGATCTGACAGAAATATTAGAGATACTAAACAAACTAAATCTTACAAAAATGAAGATACTTTCTGAAAATCGTTTTCTAGGACAAATGTTTAAGCTTGACTATATAGAGAGACAAATTGAACATATTCAAGACGATACTGCATCCGCCAGACTAGGACTTTTACACACAAACATATTGACTGATGACAAAATTATTGAGTACAAAAGTGATTTCAACAAATTAACAAACATTCGTTTAGCCGAGCCCAAACACTTAAATAATTCTTTGGTTTTTGCCATTAAGTTCCCCATCCCTAGTATATACACGAATAAAGTTTTGCTCGTCCCGGTTGTGAATTCAGAAAATAAACAAATATTATTATATTATATTCCGGGAAAGTCGTTGAAAGAATTACCAAAAAACAAACATAGCGTTAGTTTGGGAAACTACAAATTTATTGGAAAAAATAAAGAGATAATTTTGCCTATTGAAGAGCATGTAATTATTAATATTATTTATCTTAAAAATTTTAACAATTGTACTATAAGGATAAACAGTATAGAATTTAAAAATAGTTTAAGAATCTTCACTCAAAACTTTGTAATCCCCAAATTTGTAAATAAAACTTTGGTTATCAAATCTCTAGAATAAAAAAAAAAAAAAATATTAGAAAACGAGAGCAACATCGTAAGAATTGAAGAACTAAGATATCATAAAATTGTAAATTATAGTTTACTTATTTTTGCTTTACTTATATTCGAATTTATTGTACTATTTAAATGTAACAAAAAAAAGCAACAAAATTAAAAGACAAAATAGAATTCGAGAGAATCCAAGAACTGGGGAGGTTGAAGTTATGAGAAAATAAGCAAGATTATTTACTGTAAAATGTAATCAATCAAAGTAAATTGACAGTACTTATTTTCTCATCAAACAAAATGATTATTTGGCATAAGAACGGAAACCTGCTGCACAAATTTGCCTGTGACGTTTCCGTTCTCATGGAAATTTTTTGGGTTCAATAAAACCCATAGACTGCACATTAGACTGAACGGAAATGCAAAATCACCTCGATTACAAAAAACCTATATATCGTTAATTGTGAAGTGATTCGGATTTCCCAGTTCGAATTCACTAATTGAACCTAAAGGTCAACTTTTGAACAAATTATTTAAAATCTATATAAATAATAGAAAGGCTTTGACTGTACATTGCATAGAATCAACTCATTTCAAGATCTATTTATTTATTAAACTTAATACAAGTTAGCATAAAAATATATCAGAAGTTTAGAATATATTTATTATTAAACTTAATACAGTTAGCAATATAATATATCAAAAGTTAAGAATATAAAAAAAAATAAGAAAGAGACTTTAAAAGAGAAAAACAGAACGAAATTAACGGTCAACTATTACAACTACTTAAATATACTTAAATATATGGGATGGTAGTAGTGTCCAGTCGGGTCAGGAAAGACAGGACCGGGAAGTTGCGAATTAGGATATGTGATCGACCAAGGAGCGAAACACAGACCGTGCGTGGGTGTTGCCTCCCGCTGCTTGGAGAAAGGGGATGGCCCTATTATACACACTTAGCATTCGCGTAATAGGCTCCATCCTACCAAAGTCTGTGTGGTGGTAGTTGATGAGGAAAAACTCTTGAGCTCGGGGGGATCGTACGTGAGGGCGGCAAACGAACTGGCTGCGGATGTCTGGAGCAACAATATGTCCCAGGGCTATGCCATGGGCGAACGACAAATCAGCCATAGCACGGCGTCCCGAGAGAGATTGCAGGTTGATTAGCTTAAGACGATCCGCATAAGGAGGAAGATGGAAAGGATCGGACCAGGGAAGACGGCGGAGGGCGAAACGAAGAAATCGCTTTTGAATGGCCTCAATTCTGCCAATTAGGTGGTTATGGTAAGGGGACCAGACTTGCGAGGCGTATTCGAGTATGGGCCGGACAAGGGACGTGAAAAGGATTTTGAAAACATAGGGGCCAGAGAATTCCCTAGACTATCTTAAAATGAACCCCAACATGACACCCGCTCTCCGGATAATGTGGTTAACGTGGTCATGGAAGGAAAGTTTGGAGTCAAGATGGACCCCCAGATCAGAAACACAGTCAACAGACCTCACCGGGGAGTCGTTAATTGTGAACATGTAGGGAGCATAGTTACGTTTGTGGGTGAAACAAACATGCTCACACTTGGAAACATTAAGCACAAGGTTACTTTTGGAACACCACAAAGATAGCCGGTTGAGATCAAGCTGTAGGTCGATATTGTCAGAAAGATTGACAATGTTTTTGTACAGCCTGGTATCATCTGCATAGGAAAGGAGTGAGGAGCTTAGGATAACGCTGGACAAGTCATTTGTAGCGGTGATGAATAGCAGGGGGCCGATATGGCTGCCCTGGGGCACGCCAGAGGTAACCGTTATGCATTTGGAGTGGGATGATCGGAAGCGAACACGGTATGTTCTGTGATCCAGGTAGGAATCAATCCACCTGAGGAAAGATTGTGGGCAGCCAACCAGCTTAAGCTTTAATAAAATAAGATTGTGGGGGATACTGTCGAAAGCCTTACTCATGTCGGTGAATATGGCCTCGACGACTTCACCACGTTCTAGGGAATTTAGGATGAAGGAGACGAACTGCACAAGGTTAGTTGTGGTGGATCTACCTTTGAGGAATCCGTGCTGATTAGGAGAGATGGAGGAGGTAAGGAAGGGGAACAGCTTGGTAGCTAGTATCTTCTCAAAGATTTTAGGGATGGTGGAAAGTTTGGCGATAGGCCTGTAATTAGTAGCATCAATCTTAGAACCTTTCTTGTGGACCGGGACTAGAAATCCGGTTTTCCAACAGTCAGGAAAAACACCGGACTGGAGAGAAAGATTGAAGAGATGAGATAAAGGTCCAGCAATAAGAGACGCACATCTTTTCAGAACAATGGGTGGAACTCCATCAGGGCCGGGGGAAAAGTCATTCTTGAGACGTAATAGCTCTGAGAGGACCTCCACCTCTGAAATATGGAGATCAGGAAAGTTAAGAGGGGGCGAGGTAAGGGAGGGCTTCAGTGAAGTGAAGTATTCCACGTCAGGCTCAAAATGACCATCCATAAAGGTGGAGGAGAAGAAGTCAGCGAAGAGATTCGCAATGGTTAGGGGATCATCACTCCCCGAACCGAGGTAAGAGATCGTTGGAGGGTAGTTAGTTATTATTAGTGAAGATATCCGTTTCATACACTCCAGACGCCAAAACCACCCTTAGAAAAATGTCTGTCTATCTGTCTGTCTGTATGTCCAAAGAAACATTGTCAGCTTTAGACTCCACCGTGTCTCATGGTAGAGCTTTGAAATTTAGGGTACTTTAAGCCGGCCGTAACTTAAAACATAGCCTTTAAATGAAAAAAATATGCATTAAAAACAAAGTTTTAGTACTTTATATGCTTCCATTCAAAATGGCACGTGATGGTTTATGACACTTGTTTTTGAGCGAGCGAAGCTCTTATGCGTCGACGAAATATGAAACCTTTGTAACCAAACTCCTCCTAGACCGTTTGAGCAATCGATCTCAAATTTTACATACTAATAGTATATTCGACGGTGAGTGCTAACATCTATTTTTTGTTACGAAATTCGCGAAAAAAATCACTAGGGGTAGGCTTCTTAGTTAACAATTTTTCTGATGAACGAACCAAAATTAGTACGAAGGTTTGTGTCATGGAAATATAAATTTAGAGTTTATGTATTAAGCACGATCACTGCGTTTTTTTTCGAGCTTACTTACTTGTATAAATGAAGCTATGGTATTGATCTTAGGTAATTAGTTTTTGCGTGCTCGAACCAGAATTAGTTTTTACATAGAGATCTTAGCAAGGCACAGGCAGGATTGTTTCAGGAGCTTTCGCCAATTCGTTGTGGGGAATCGGAAACTTTGAAGAGAAAATTTATTTTGATTTACTCAACCCGTAGCAAGTGGATTTTTACAGGTTCTTGAAAAATAGTATTTTAATTTATGAATTTTGAATCATGGGATAAAAAAGATTACGGGAATCAGAAATTTGACAATTTCCTTCAGGTTTTTAGGGTACTTTTCCGGTAAAAATTTAAATTTTCAATGGTTTTTTGACCGTAGCGGCTAAACGAAGCGTCCTAGAGCATTCATATGTATAACCGCCCACCATTATTTTGAAATTTTACACCTTTAATGCATTATTTTTCTCTAAATTTAATTTTAAGAGGTGTGCATACAAAAGATCGGAAAATTGATAAAATTCAGATTTTGAATTTTCAACGGTTTTTCGCCCGTAGCGGCTAAACGAAGAATCCTGCGGGGTTCGCATGTATGACCGACACCCAATATTTTGTCATTTTTTACCTTTTTGAAAACATAATTTTTTCTTAATGGAGTTTTTAAAGGTGTGCTTACAAATGTTGGGAAATGTGATCAAATTCAGATTTTGAATTTTCAACAGTTTTTCGCCTGTAGCGGCTAAACGAAGCGTCCTGCGGGGTTCGTATGTATGACCGACACCCATTTTTTAACATTCCCTGCCTTTTTTATTTTGCTCTACCGTCAGTTTTTTTAAATGTGTCCATACCCAATTAAGAAAATATGACAAAATTACGTGAAATTACTGAAATCTGATGAAAATAAGGTAAATTAAGTGAATTAATTACTGAAAATTGTTTCATAACTTCAATATATATAGTATTTATATATAAATTTATCTACCCTTTACAGTAAACACATTGTTTTTGATCGTTCAACATGTCGGTAGAATTACGAAGCTCTAAAAAGAATATATTTTTAATAGGCGAGACAAAACATCAAATAACGGGATCAAAACTTCCGTCTAATAGGCAAGTTTTAGCAGTTTTATTTTACAACATTCGTCAAGTGAATTTAACTCTTAATGAAAGTGCAAATCTCAGTCTCCGCGAGTGTGTTATATATTGGGAAAAGGCGCGTATACCTACAAAGTCTTTTCCCAATTGTGTAAAGAAACTTCTAAATTTATACCAGGTTTGGAGGGACTTGCAAAAAAATGCAAACCAAACCCAAGACGTATTTAGGCAGCGTCGACAAGAGTTTGTCACGAATTTAGACAATTTGTTTGATATTGCCCACGCCGACGCACTTAATTTAATTAAAGTAAATGAAGATAAGTTTTTTTGCAACGACAACGGGAGCCAGGTCGACCGGGTCATTTAAGTGGAGTCGACAAAAAAGCGACCAATAAAGAGGAAAGGGTGCGCCTGAGGATTAGTGAGCAAGAGAAACGGCGATCTAAATATTTTGCAGAGTCAACCCCATCGACATCATCATTTGATCCTATTCAAAGAGACTCATCTGATTCGGACGAAGACACAGTATCTTTGAAAGAAGATTTACCAGCTCAGATCAAGAGCGCGGTAACCGAAAAAAATAAAATATCTATGCGGAAAGACTTTATCACACCAAAATTAGTAGCGGCGCTAGACAGGTGTCAGTTAAGTATAAGAGATTCCGTGTATATCCTGGAAGCTGCTATTGAGGCACTAGGATACAATACTGATGAATTTCCAATAAGTTAGTCCTCAATTCAACGAATTCGCACAGAGAAACGCAAAGAGCGCGCGGAGTCCATAAAAATTGACTTTCAAAACGAGATGCCACAGGTTGTGACCGTTCACTTTGATGGGAAATTATTGCCTTCTTTAGATGCTCGGAAATCAAAAGAAGAACGTCTTCCGGTAGTTATTTCATATGGAAAAAGGGAGCAATTAATTGCTGTGCCGATAATAGAAAACTCGTCTGGAAGAGAACAGGCAGAGGCGGTTTGGAAAGCGCTTGCAGACTGGAATCTAGAAGATCAAGTACAAATTCTTTGTTGTGATACTACAGCATCAAACACTGGTCGTATTAATGGCGCTTGTGTACTTCTTGAGCAGAAACTAGATAGAGAATTGCTAATTTTTGCCTGCCGCCATCACATGTATGAGTTAGTTTTAAAAAGCGTATTCGAAGCAAAAATCAGTCAAGTGACAACAAGCCCGGATATTCCGCTTTTCAAAAAGTTCCGAGATAGCTGGACGAGTGTCGATCCGAATGAAGTACAGTGCTATAGAGATAAACTCGATATGCATCTGACTGTTTCTGAAATAGAAAATATGATAAAATTTTACCAATTTGAATTGACCAAAGGTATAGTACGAGATGACTATCGAGAACTGATTGAGCTCTCAGTGATATTTTTAGGCGGAGATAAAGATCGAAAATATAAGATTCGACCTCCAGGTGCCATACACCAAGCAAGGTGGATGGCGAGGGCGATTTATGCACTGAAAATAGCACTTATTGGCGATCAACTGAAAGTGACGAAAAAGGATAAAGCGTCACTGTTTGATGTTTGCTTGTTCATCGTGACATCCTACGTTAAGCAGTGGCTCCAATGTATTTTGGCTGTAAAAGCACCTTATCAGGATTTGTGGTTTTTGAAGTCGATGAAGGCTTATGAAAATATCGATTCAAACGTCTGAAAAGCAGCTTTACAGAAATTTAGCGAGCATCTATGGTATTTATCCGATGAAGTAGCTGCCTTGTCGTTGTTTGACGACGATGTAAGTCAAGAATTTAAAATAAAATGGTTGAAAATTTAACCAAAGAGAATCCATCAAGCCATGGTAAACGCTACATACCATCCAAAGAAGAACTCTGTGGTTCATTGTATGGTAAGTTTCATTACAAAATACTGTTTTTTTTTGTATTTAAATTTTCCAATAAATTACTAATTGTTTTCTTTTTCAGACAAAAACATCTACGACTTTGTATCAGTCAAAAGTAAAGTGTTGTTCATCCGGCTTCAAATTGATGACAGTTTTCTGACCGAAGAACCGTCTCTATGGCCAAATAACGCTTCGTTTCAGGATGCCAAGAAAAAGGTTTCAGTGCTGAGGGCAGTCAACGATAAAGCTGAAAGAGCGGTCAAGATGATGCAGGACTTCCATGGCTTAATAACAGTTGATGAGGAACAGAAGCAATTTTTATTACGCTGCGTACAAGAACACCGGAAGATTTATCCAGACTGTAAAAAAGAAACCTTAAAGAGAAATTTTGTAGAATGATGTTTTATATATAAAATATTAGATAGTAATTTATTTTGGGTATATTAGTGTTTTATTTACTAAACAAACTCGAACTTCTAAAGATCTTCCATACTAAACCGGTACAAAAATTTATATTTGATGTTTGGGATCAAGTCGGCACGGGTTATCATGATCCAATCCAACCAAATGGAAAAAAATAGAGGGTATGCGTTTTTATTTTCGAAAAAAAAAAATTCTCCCTTATAGCTTGGGACACCCTAATATATACTCGTAACTATCATAAATAAACTCATTATAATAGCTATATCTCGACCGCTCAGCTCAATTTTGTGTGCGACTTCGTGAACTCCACCTTGTATTACTGACATGGAGTACATGAATGAATAAACACGGTTTAGCATGACATATTTTTGTTTGCTATTTGATCAAGTGTCAAGTCATTTGAGTTCGGCTAATGGAATGAAGATGGCAAAAAAGTTTTTTTTTTTGTGAAATTTTTTTGCGCATTCTAAAATATTAATTCGGTTTTTAGTTTATATGATCGTTCCTGAAAACGGGGTTAAGCTCTGTAAATCCGATCATCATAATGGGAGGAGGATATGTTTTTGAACGTTTTCAGTTTCAGAGACTGAGCAAATTTTTAGTCTGGAGTCTTCTACAGTAGCAGAAGCAAGACGTACCGCAGAAAGGAAACGTCACATTACAAGAAACATGACGCAATTTGGAGACAAAAATAATACCGGATTTTCTTATTATCGTTGAATTATGTAATTATAGTGTTGCAGCCAGCATAGGACCAATGGATTTAGCTTGCCGCTTCCGTTCTGCTCTAACGTGGAAAGATGTATCTAAGAGCATTTGTTGTTCGCCTGGTAAAATTGTTCTACCCGGAATCCAAGAGGCACCAGAGCCTCTTGCTTCACTGCTTAGTAACAGACATCCCAAATCACGTGGCTTTTTGAGCCATCTAAAAGGTTACAAAAGTGCCTTTGAAATGACATCACTTGGTGCTAATAAGATGAGCTTGATGGAGGATTTACGGCCACTTTGAAAAGTGCATGACCAGGAATATCACCTTAGTGGCACCCTGTTACCACCTCCAAATAAGCCATCTACCTTTCTACAGATTTATTTAATTTCTGACGCCAGTGTGAAAGTTGATGCAAGAGTTAATAATTTCAATACTTTGGACCCTGTTTAAATTGAATAGTTGCAATCCTTGCTTCACGTGCATAATACCCTTGTGCAGACGTTAAAATCTGCAGTAGAATCTTGAGATCGAGGTTCTGAAAGACGAGATACATCGTTCTTACGATGCCCTACAATAACCTTTAATATTTTGCCGTGGTGAGCATGGTTATCATTTCAAAATTTACCATGTAAATCCCACTACTGGTGTCCCAACAACGAAGAAGACCTCGGCCTATGTATTTTATGCCTATCGTTTAATGATTAGAAAGGGCGATCCCAACCACATTCATCAGTTTAGACAACTTTTCAATCAGTTTTTGGTAGATATGAATGTCAAAATTGAAAGCGAATATCCTCAGTACATCGGAAATCATCAAAGATAGCTTAGAGCCGAAAACTGCATTAATTTCCGAGATGCATTAAGGTATGGTGCAAATGTCGAAGACCTGGGTAGAGTAGTAATTTTGCCTCCCACCTTTACGGGTGGTCCTAGTTATGTGCATGCTAGAACCCAAGACGCATTTTTCTACGTTCAAAAGTATGGGCGCCCTGATCTTTTTATAACAATGAAGACGAATCCCATTTGGCCAGAAATAAAACGGGAACTAATGCCAGGCCAAGCACCAAGAGCTCGCCACGGTATAGTATCTCGAGTGTTTCACTTTAAACTTAAATGTTTATCTGCAGTAGGTCTTCCTCATGCGCACTTCCTTATTTGCTCACATTTGCTATTTGCGCACTTGCTCCCATTAATGTGGAATATTGCAACAGCATAAAATCCATTAAGTACAAATGCAAGTATATAAACAAAGGGTCAGACGGCATAACCATTGCAATTAGTAATGAAAATGATGAGGTTCGATTTGTACTTTAGAGGCAGTGTGGCGAATACTCTCTTTCCCAATATACGAAAGATATACAACTGTTATACATGTTAACTGTTAGGTCCGACATCATTTGACAGTATAAGGACGGTGAATGGGGTACTTCAGCCATCATTTCGGTCTGAATGTCGTGCACTCAGTCTTCTAGAGAACGATACTCACTGGGAGAAACCCTTAACTGAAGCCACTGTATCTGACAGCCAACAAATTGCGTGATTTGTTCAGTTTAATGTTGTTCTTTTATAGCCTTAGTAAACCCCGAGTCTACTTCAAGCCGTGATCGTGGTCGGACGTGTTTCAGGATTACTCTGCTTTACTTAATAACTGTTTTTAAAACTAAGTCACAAGCGAAAACAAAATAAAAAATAAAACAAAAATAAAAACAAACAACGTTAATGTTAACGGGCAAACGGTGAAAAGTCGGGAACAAACTTTTGTTAAAAATAAGAACAACGAATCGATTTTGTGTGTCGTTACCTGCGGGTTAAGTGAGTACAAAAACTCAGGAAACCAAATTTTAAAAAATTCTAAAAAAAGGCGAACGGTTCAAAGTTCAAAGTCTAAAAACAAAGGCAGAAAACACATCAAATTAAGAAATAGTAGAACTTAAGCACAGCACCAAGTACAAGATGTCGTCGCAGTTGTCACCGGAAATGCTACTGCTTCTAGAAAAGATGGAGGAGAAACTAAACCTCCAAACGGTTGCAATAACGGACAACATCACAACCGCGGTTCTACTTAAAGTGGACGAAAAGATAAAGCCATTACTGGAAGAAAATGCGATATTGAGAGTAGAAATTGAAAAACTCAACAGGAAATTAGAAAACATGGAAAACTGCGGAAGACGGAATAACGTTCTAATACATGGAATCCCTGAACAAGAGAATGAGACCAACGAAATACTTAAACTGGTAGTAACCACCACGCTGGGAGAAATAGGTGCAACACTGAAGGACGAAGAAATTGACAGATTACAAAGACTAGGAAAACGGGCCAAAGGAGATGGAAAAATCAGACCAATCCTACTGGCTACAACAACCCTTCAAAAGAAGATCAAAATACTAAAAAACAAGGAAAAAATGAAACCCAATACCTACATCACACAGGACCTCACAAAAGAAGCTCGGCTTAAAAAGAAGCAGAGAAGGAATATCGATAAAAAAGGGTTGGAAAAAAGAAAAAGATCCGAAGCATCTACCCCCGAAACTAGCCAAGAATACAAAAAAACCGACCCAAAAGTAGCGAAGAGAGACGCCTTTCAATACCTACGAGAGCGATCAACCTCACTATCAGACAAACACTCACCCAGACTCCAAGAAATGGGCACCAAGACCCAAAAAACCACAGCAAACTAAGCAACAAATAAACAGTCTCCCACCACGGCTGGTCCCCGCGGGAGATCTAGACCAACACCCTCCAACAAAAACAAAAAACAGCAAACTCTACATAGCGACACTAAATACTAGAACGCTACGAACCCCCGAAAGTTTACTAGAACTCGAAGATGCGTTGAAGGACCTTAAGTGGGATATTCTGGGAATAAGTGAAATGCGAAGGGCAGGTGAATGTATAGAAGAACATCCAGACTATGTCATGTTCAACAAAGGAGACATCGGAGGACAAAGAGGTGTGGGATTCATAGTCAAAAAGCATCTAAGAAAACACATACTAGAGTTCAGTGGAAAAAATGACCGAATCGCTATATTACATATCAAAATGCCCAGCTTCAAAAAAACATGGACAATCATCCAAGCCTATGCACCCACAGAAAAAGCCGAAGAACTCGAGCATAAGTCCTTCTACAATGTCTTATCCCAAATTACAAGCAACTACTCAAGCAATGCTATTATTCTAATGGGAGACTTCAACGCACAAGTTGGAGAAAAACACTGCCAGGAAGAGTGGGTTTTAGGCAAATTTGGCCACGGTAAAAGAAGTAAAAATGGGCAAAGGCTGGTAGATTTCCTACTTGAACATAATCTAACCCTTCTAAATAGTATATTCAGGAAAAACATAAATAAAAAGTGGACTTGGATCTCTCCAGACGGAAGATTTAGGAACGAAATAGACTATATTATAAGTAGCCACCCGAGATATTTCACTAATACGGATGTCATATCAAAATTAAACTTGGATACAGATCACCGCATGGTGAGAGCATCCGTCAGGACTACACCTCCGAAAGGGAATAAAAGATTCGCACTTCCAGGAACCACATACCGGCCAGAATCGTATAAAGCATCAGCTTATTCTTTAGTTAAACTTAGTGGAGAAAATCTCAAATCCGACACAATAGATGTAAGGACAAGCTACAACAATCTACAAGCAAAACTTACATGCCAAAATAACGAAAGAGTAGCAAAAAACAAATTTAAACTGAGTGATGCAACGCTAGAACTCATAAATAAAAGGAAAATTTTATTCGGCTGTAAAACGAGGAAACAAAACATCCAAAGCATTACAGATCTAAGTAAGAAAATCAAAGAAGCCATCAGAAGAGACAGGAAAGTTAGGAGATTGCAAACACTAGAAAAACATATAATGAAAACAGGAGGAACCAGGAAGGCTCTAAAGGGACTTCGTGAAGCCAACCAATGGATCCCGAAGCTGAAAAACAATCAAAAAACTATTACCAACAGGAAAGATATAAATAATCTAGCCACTAAGTTCTACCGTAATCTCTACTCCAATCAAGACAGCAACATGCAAGTGAATCAGAATCAAAAATGGTTGGACTATGATCCGTCGTTATCAAATGCAGAACCTGAAATTCTACCTAGCGAAGTTAGAAAAGCAATACTAAGCCAAAAACTAGACAAAGCACCAGGCCCTGACAAGATTACTAACGAGACACTGAAAGGTTCTGTAGAAGAACTGACTCCCATCCTAACGAAAATCTTCAATGATATTCTGACATCAGGATATATCCCAGAACAATGGGAAACATCGCATATAATCCTTATTTACAAGAAAGGCCAAAAGGACGATATTGGGAATTACAGACCAATAAGTCTGATGTCCAACATCTACAAGATATTCTCCAAGATCATTCTGGATCGAGTTAGTACTACTCTAGATGAAAGTCAACCCATGGAGCAAGCTGGATTTAGGAAAGGCTTTTCCACGACAGACCATATACATACATTAAAGCAGATTATGGAGAAATATGATGAGTACAATAAACCTCTGTATATGGCTTTTATCGACTTCTCCAAGGCATTTGACAGCATAAGCCATGCAGCCATATGGGAAAGCCTCGAAATTCAGGGAATCCCTCCACTATACATAAATATAATCCAGAACATTTACTCCAAGTGTAAAGCAAAAATACAGCTGGAATCCTTGGGCGAGGTATTTCAAATAAAAAGAGGTGTCAGGCAAGGTGACCCGCTCTCCCCCAAGCTGTTCTCAGCAGTTTTGGAAAATACATTCCGACAGCTGAACTGGAGTAAATTTGGACTACGTATAGATGGACGAAAGCTAAACAACCTAAGATTTGCAGACGATATTGTCTTGCTCGAAGAAAATCCATTGAATCTAGGAAAAATGATCCAGGACCTAGTTAGAGAGAGTGACAAAGTTGGCCTGTCGATAAATATAAACAAAACAAAGTTACTAACAAACTCGGACAAATATGAAATTAAAATCAACAATCAACTTTTTGAATATGTGGACGAATATATCTATTTGGGACAGATTATGTCACATACGGACCAAACCACGAAAGAAATCAAGAGCCGAATAGCAAATGGTTGGAAAAGATACTGGTCCCTAAAGGAAATTATGAAATCAACTGAGCTTAGTACCAGCATCAAGACAAAAGTCTTCAACACCTCCATTCTCCCGTGCATCACATATGGATGCGAAACCTGGTCACTCACAAAACATCACAGAAACATGCTAGAGTCTTGTCAAAGAGCCATGGAAAGAAGCTGGATAGGTATCAAGAAACATGACAGAAAAAGAAACACCTATATAAGAAGCAAAACAAAAGCTACAGATATTCTTACAAAGATAGATCAACTAAAATGGAGATGGACAGGACATATGCTGCGTAGTACCAAAGAGAAATGGAGCAGAATCATAACAAACTGGTATCCTAGGGATGGGAAAAGAGACAGAGGGAGACAGAAAAAAAGATGGGAAGATGAATTGAAACTCACAGCGGGGCCAAACTGGAGAAGAGTTGCGCGAGACAGATTACATTGGAAGATGTTGGAGGAGGCCTATGTCAAGAGACACACTGAACTCAGAGACATCATATGAACACAGAAACACCAAAACCACGAGAGTTCAGGATCACGGGCTTATTATTATTATTATATTGTGATCTGCGGATTATTTAAGTGAAGCACAAACACTATCCACCAGCTTCAAAGTTGCCCCGCATATAAATAAATTATATCTTGGGGAGATTCAAAGCATTGTCTCCAGCATTGTCTCCATTACCCTCCTGACACCCTTTCGAATTATGCCAGTGCAGAGTTTGCTAGGGAAATGAGCGCTACAATTTGTCGCATATGCACTCATATGTTAATGAATTCGAGCCACGCCTTAAGGATGAGCAAAGACAAGTCTATCAGAAAGTTTTTTCCTGTGTTAACAATCAATCTAAAATGTTTTTCTTTAAAGCTCCTTAAGGCACCGGAAAGACATTATTAATAAAACTGATACTGGCCCAAGTTAGGAAGCAATCAAAGGTTGTTCTTTCGTTGGCTTCGTCAGGCATAGCTGCCCCGCTTCTCCCAGGCGGAAGAACGGCTCATTCGACATTTAAAATACAATTTTTTGGAAACACCAGTTCAAGGAATAGTCCAATGACACTTCTGCTTCGGCAGGTCAGCTTGATCGTCTGGAATGCTCTATGGCACACAAATTAAGCGTCGAGGCTTTGGACCGAACTTTAAAAGATATAAGGGACATTACATTGATCATGGGGGAGTCAATTTATTGTTTTCTGGAGATTTCCGGCAAACGCTACCAGTAGGTAGCAGAGGCACAAGTGCTGATGAGGTGAATGCGTCATTGAAAAGATCTTTCCTGTGGCCACATATTGAGCGTTTGTTTCTCACAATGAATATGAGAGTCTGTTGCACTGTTGCGACCTCCCAAGATGACCTTACTGAGAAGGTTTTTCCAGGAATCACCAACCTGCCATCTATGCTGCCAGGAATTTTGGCTTTGCGAGAGGGCAATCCTCACCCCTACCAATGAGCAGGCGACCCAGATATATGGGAGAGTGCTTTCACTTCTTCTCACCGAAGAGAGAACGTACAAGTCCATCAACACTGTACTTGCTGCGGATGAACAAGTTCATTACCGCACTTAATTTCTTGGCTCAGTGAATGCTCTTGGACCACCTGCTCATGAGTTGATTCTCAAGGTAGGAGCACCAATCATGCTCCTCAGAAATTTGAGCCTCCCAAAACTGAGAATCGGTACGCGGGTGAAAGTACGAGGTTTGCACAGATAAATCATACAGGCAGATATAATAACTGGTTGTGGAACAGGAGAATCCGTCTTATTTCCCCGTATACCCTTGATTCCCAGCAACAACCCATTTCAGTTTAAGCGGTTGCAGTCTCCCGTTAGTGTCTGCCTTGTCATGACAATAAACAAATCTCAAGGGCAAACACTGACAACTGCAGGGATTGAAGTGAGTGAAACTAAATGCTTCACCCACGGTCAACTGTATGTGGCTTGCTCCAGAGGCAGGAGTTGCAGTTCTCCTATTTTTCATGAAAAACAACCAATGTGGTTTATACGGAGGCTCTTCATTAGTTGTAAAATGCTCAAACCCTCTGCACGTGTCAACGACGGACAATTCGGCTAGTAATATATATATTCAAAACGATAAATCGTCGTTTTATAAGTAGGAAAAACCATTTATGTTTTTAATTTATTATGAAACGATTCATTGCACAGAATATTCCTACACGGGAATATCAGAATGGAAACGGAAACGCAAAAATTAAAAGGAAAAATAAATCGACCCCGAGAAATTGCACCTATAGAAAAGCTTACACTTAAAGTACGTACCTATTACTTCAAAAGAAAGTGATATTATGATGAACATATGTGGTATTAGGTGTAATATCATACTCACTCTGTGCTTATCAATATGTAAGGATCGTAAGCTCGGATCGAAAAGCAAGCGGTCTGGTTGCAGATTGATCGGTGATTGTCTTCGCCCCTTATTGCAAAGAGACCATTCAGGGTTAATCAAACCCCAAAAAGCTGGACCTGTAACCAAATAGTTTTTTTGTAATGAGACATTTTCTACATTTTTGATTGCATTACACATTCAGAAAATTTTCAATTGGGTTAAGGGTCTTTCGCGAGACGGTATTATTAAACAAGGAAGTCATACACGGGCACTAAGAAGTCCTTAAACAAATTTAACGAGACGATGTTGGTTGTGTCAAAGAATTAGGGAAAAGAATTTCGAACGTTTGTGCTAGTAATCATAGCAGTAACAATAAAAAATTTTTGTCAAAAACGTTACATTAGCCATATTTTACTTACCGACGGAGAAACGGTCACTCGTGCATTTTGTAAAAGAAATTATTTTTTAATTAATATAAATTGAATAAAGTTTTACAAAGGTACCATAAAGTTTTTTACACCTGCTTAACTAGAATACCGCATTCGAATTTTTGGTAATTTAAATTTTTCTTAGCATTTCTATTTATGCTATCGAGAAAAAGATATGAATAACATTTGAATTTGAAAGACACATCTTTAGGTAGTTCTTCAATAAAAATAAAAAACTAATTTTAACACTGACTAATTTAAATTTAATTTGCAATTTCAAAACAATACTTAAGTAAATCATAACTTTAAAACTACAATTCTCAGAACAATAACATTTAACGTTTCTATTGGATACTCTTTATGCGGTGCAATGGTGTACTACTTACGGGATACCCTGTTTAATTGCGTCGACGAAATATGAAACCATTGTAACCAAACTCCTCCTAGACCGTTTGAACAATCGATCTCAAATTTTACATACTAATAGTATATTTGACGGTGAGTGCTAACATCTATTTTTTGTTACTATATTCGCGAAAAAAATCACTAGGGGTAGGCTTCTTAGTTAACAATTTTTCTGATGAACGAACCAAAATTAGTACGAAGGTTTGTGTCATGGAAATATAAATTTAGAGTTTATGTATTAAGCACGATCACTGCGTTTTTTTTCGAGAATTCCAAAATATACGGCAAACGAAATACAATTTTGACAAATAATCGCTCTCTTTTTAACAATAAACGTAAGTTTACTTGTATAAATGAAGTTATGGTATTGATCTAAGGTAATTAGTTTTCGCGTGATTGAACCAGAATTAGTAAGGGTATTCATTTCCCTTCGTAAGTTCGTAAACGTCGTAAATCGTAAATGCCGTAAATTGATGTCAACACCCCAAACTGTTTTCTTCGTAAAATTTGTAAATATCTGTCATATTTTATGTCATTTGCCATTTCAAAATTAAAATGTTTTATTTTCTTCACTTTTTTGAATTAACACAATGCCCCAAACCATTGAAAAGCAGAAAATTTTAAAATTCCTACACGAGAAAGCTGTTTGTGAGCTATTAATTTTGGATCAAATAAGTAAAATCATCTAGTTTTAACTTATAATTTTTAATTATGTATTTTTAATATAATTAACTTAATTACTACAAAAATATATTGAAATAAAAATAAGAAACTGTTCACAAACTGACATCTGACAGCATATACGAAATACGAAATACGCCAAATACGACACTTTTTACCGTCGTAGGGTTTACGAAATTTCGTATTCTTTTTTGTATGGGGAGAAATACGAAATTTCGTAAACTTTAAGAAATACGACGTTTACGACAAATACGAAGTGAAATGAATACCCTTAGTATTTGCGTAAAGATCCTAGCACAGGCACCTGATTTTGAAAGCTGTTTTCAGGAGCTTTCGCCAATTCACCGTTGCGAATTTGAAAACCTGAAGGGAAACTCTATTTTGGTTTATTTAATTCGTAGCACCCGGGATATAAATAACGGCTAGTCTAAGCCTCTTGGAGGTTTTAGACGCCTCCCTAGCCACCGGGCGCGTCCACGGGTTGCGGATAGTGAAAGTCCAGGGGAAATTTCTCTTGGATCGTCGAGGAATAGGCAGAAGAGTACAATTTGAACTCGGGAAGCTCAATACTCGGCCGCAGACAATGGGAGGACCCCCCTTTTTAAATATGGAGGGTTTGAGTAAATTACAAATTACCCCAGGTGGTGCGGCGACTCAGTCGTCAAATCCATCCACCTCTTCGGAGGTGGCCGTGCCCCATTCGGATTCTGGGGGGGGCACACTCAAGCCTGTGGCAGCAACGACGGTGGAACACTTGGCCAGCGTTGCGGTGGATGCTACAAGTGGGAGGCAACAAGGCACAGGTGGGTCGTTTAGCCTCTCTACAGGCCTGGAGACAAAGGTTCAAACTGACGACGGCATGTCCGTCAACAGTACAGGAACCATCGACTCTGAGGCCGAAAAGAGATTGCTGGGCGAGACTACCGAAGCCAAGGCCTCTGAGAAGAAGAAGAGGAAGCCGACCAAGGCGCAACTGTCCCTTAAGAGGTACAAAAGTGCCAAGGCCAGCTTGAAGAAACTCTTGCTAAGGAAGTCCGAAGAGCTCTCTGATAAGGAGAAGGGCTACTTAGCAAGAAACAGGAGGATTGTCGCCGATTTCGAAAAGAATATCGCTTCGCAGAAATTGGGGACAATCATTGAGGAGCTCCCAAGGTCCGAAACCGGAGCTAGGGGTAAGAGCGCCAAACTACAGCGGTCCAATGCTGTTGCCTACTCACCCTCAGGAAAACCCCCACAGCCGACTTCTCAGAAGAAAGCTAAAAGGGAGCGATCCAACGAGGAGGAGGAGAAAACAGCAAAAAAGGCCAAAACCTTGTCGGTAGACCAAGCGCCCACCGATTGTCAGATGGCTATCATAGATCGATCAGATCTAGATGGAAAAATATCTGGCGAAAGGTGGGAAATGGTCGAGACGAGGCTTCTGTACGCGATGGCGAGCGAGCAGAGTTGCTCGATGGAGGAGTTGTTCTTCGAAGGAGCAAGCTGGCACAAGGGAGTCAAGGTCATTGGCTGCTCGGGGAGAAAATCCGTTGATTTTCTGAGCCGTGTAGTCGAGGGCCTTGGCGAACTTTGGCCAGGAGCCAAATTGGAGGTAATTCCGAAATCGGAGCTACCACTGCGGAAATTGGCGCTATTGTGGATTCCTCCCCCACTAGTGGAGGACGAAGCCACAATGAAGTTGATTTCCAGGCAGAACGGTCTGGACACGAGCAAATGGAGAATTATCTCCTCCAGCAAGTGTCCAAACGGAGTTGGCAAGGACCTTGTCGTAACGGTAGACGACTTGTCCTTCGCCAAGTTAAAAGATTCAAAAGGAAGCATCAAATTCGGCTTTAGTGCAGCAAAAGTGAGGCTTCCCAATGAATCCAAGAGCGGCACCGAGGAGGCTGCAAGCAGTGCAAAGTAATTTGCACCACTGCGAAGCGGCCACCGAGGATTTGATGCTGTATGTGGAGGCAAATGGAGTAGACGTGGCCTTAGTCCAGGAACCGTGGCTCTCAGGGGACAAAATCCGAGGACTTAGGTCAAAAAACTATAGTCTACTTCACTCAAGCACAACAGGTAAAAAAAGAGCGTGTATAGTAGCAAAGAGATCATTAAACCTCACTCTACTTTCACAGCACAGCACAAATGACTTGGTGGTGGCAGTACTAGAGGAGAGGGGCAAAACCAACCTGCTCCTGGCCTCAACGTACATGCCATACGAGGAAGGAGACCCCCCATCAGCAGCGGTCCGGGCCCTGGTACAAGAGGCCGAAGTTAGAGGATGGCACATGGTGATGGGATGTGACGCAAATGGTCATCACGTCCAATGGGGAAGCAGTGACATCAACAGGAGGGGTGAGTCAATTTTAGAGTTTATAATTTCTACCAACCTAACTATTTGTAATCGGGGTGACACACCCACTTTTACTAACAAAATTAGGGAGGAGGTAATAGACCTTACATTGGCCACTAACACTATTAACGTAAACGTAGAAAACTGGAGAGTTTCTCCCGAGCACTCCTTGTCGGATCATGGGAGAATTCTCTTCGACATTAACCGGAAGGTTCAGGTAGGAAAACCCTACAGGAATCCAAGAAACACGGACTGGAATAGATTTTCCACCGAAGTGGAGAAGGCAATGAAAACAAAGAGCACACAGTGCTTCGGTACCTATCTCCACACGGTGGCGGACCTGGAGAAGTCCGTAAAACAACTTTGCGAGACTTTGCTAAAAGCCTTCCAGAAAACCTGCTCAATAAGCAGAGCTCGAAGGGAAACCAATAAGTGGTGGAACAAAGAGCTCAAGCAACAGAGGGACGCTACTAGAAGGCTTTATAACAAGGCAAAGAAAAGTAAAGAAGAGGAGGACTGGGCTAATTACAAGCGCAGCTTTAACGAGTATAAGAATAAGATAAGAAAGGCAAAATGGGACTCATTGGTCGACTTCCTTAACTCTATAGAGGACGTGAACGAGGCCTCAAGGTTCAGGAAAATTCTTTCCAAAGACGCTATAGTCACGGGAAACCTGAAGAGGCCAAATGGTTCATGGACGGAGTCGAGCAAGGAGACACTAGAACTGCTGATGGAGACTCACTTCCCGGGCTGCCTGACAACATGGGGCGAGGAAGAGAGCCCAACGATCAGGATTAGTCCAAAGGAGGTAACTATAAGAGACGCCATCACCAAGGAAAAGGTAATATGGGCGGTGAAAACATTCGAGCCATACAAATCTGCGGGGCCGGATGGAATCACACCAGCCATGCTGCAAAATTCGATAGGCAGCATAGCGGAGGTACTGACGAGCATCTTTCAGGGCTGTTTATCATTAGGATACATCCCTGAAACATGGAGAGAGGTAAGGGTTGCCTTCATACCCAAATCGGGGAAGTCAAGCAACACTACACCAAAGGACTTTAGGCCAATAAGCCTCTCCTCGTTCCTATTAAAGACAATGGAGAGGCTTTTGGACCTTAACATTAAGCAGAAGACCAAAATAGAGGAGGAGTGTATAGCACAGCACGCCTACCTCAAAGGTAAATCGGTGGAAAGTGCGCTGCATGAAGTGGTTGGAACGATTGAAAAATCCCTCCAGCAAAAGGAATATGCCCTAGGGGCGTTTCTAGACGTAGAGGGAGCGTTCAACAACGTAAAGACCAATGCAATAAAGGAGGCATTAATGGAGCTGAAAGTGGAGCCCACCATCAGGTACTGGATAATAAATATGCTAAACAGCAGAATTATCAGTACAGAGACGGGGGAACACAAGATCAGAAGACTGGCGACCAGGGGTACACCACAAGGAGGGGTGATATCCCCACTCTTGTGGTTGATCGTAATCAACTCGATCCTAAAAGATCTCAGGGGAAGGAGAGTTAGGGTCACCGCCTATGCAGATGACGTAGTTATATTGACAACAGGCAAAGACCTACAAACGATCTGCGACACCATGGGTGAAGCTTTAAGAGAAACGAGCAACTGGGCGGAGAGAAATGGCCTAAGGATAAACCCGGAAAAGACGAAGCTAGTTCTCTTCACCAGAAGGTATAAGATACCAAAGGTTAGACTACCAAAGGTGAAAGGACGGGTACTAGACCTCTCTAGAGAGGCGAAGTACTTGGGAGTCATCCTGGACTCTAAACTCACTTGGAGGAGTAACGTGGAGGAAAGGATGAAAAAAGGAATAAACGCTTTCTACACATGTAGGAAAATGTTTGGTAGGAACTGGGGTCTGCAACCAAGGATCATACACTGGATCTACACAACGATTGTCAGACCCATTGTCACATATGGAGCCCTTGTGTGGTGGAAAGCCATGGACAAGGAGACAAACAAACAGATGCTGGGAAAGGTGCAGCGACTAGCAGTGATAGGTATAACGGGAGCGATCAAGAGCACACCTCAGGCGGCGCTGGAGGCAATCTTAAATTTGCAACCGTTAGACCTATTTGTAAAGGGCCTGGCAGCCAAAACAGCCTTACGGTTGAGGGAAACGAAACTGTGGAGGCACACAGGCCAGGGGCATGCTAGTGTGAAGAGATAGTAAAAATGGGAGACACCGTGGAAACTGGAGTGCTACGACAGCGCACAGACTACATGGTGGCAAAGCAATGGTTTGGGGAGGAGCTGGAGATCAGAGTCCCAACCAGAGAGGAATGGGAAAGTGGTTCCATTTTTGAGAAAGACGAGATAAGCGTCTTCACAGACGGCTCAGTAACGAAAACGGGGACTGGAGTCGGATTATTCTCGGAGATACTAGAGGTCAAGGAGTCACATAGACTCAACAAAGGCTGTAGTATATTGCAGGCGGAAATTAACGCGATAGAAAGAGCAGCAAGACTAAAGCAGCTGACCGACGAAGAAATTCAGAAGGTCACAATCTACTGCGACAGCCAGGCTGCTCTTAGAACACTGGAATCTAAGACAATCAAGTCAAAGGCGGTGATGAGTTGCCGAGAAGCACTATCCTGGATCCGAGACAAAGTCAGCCTCTGTTGGGTGCCCGCACACAGCGATGTGGAAGGGAATCTACAGGCGGATAAACTGGCAAGGATCGGAACCGAAATTCATAGTGCTGAAGAAGCCAACTCTACAAAGCCACCGATGAGGTTGTTGAAAGATACCATCGACAGAGTAATTCGGGAACAACATGGCAATAGATGGAGCAGCAGAGATGACTGCTTCAACTCAAGGCATTTGTGGCCCAGAATTGAGGAAACAAGAACGGCGGGCTTGTTAAGAGCAAAAAAGGCCTCAGTCCGGACCATCACAATGGTCATTACAGGACACTGTCCCGTCGGGAGAAACCTCCAAAGGTGGGGGCTCGCAAGCGACGGTCTCTGTAAGGAGTGTGACGAGGAAGAGGAGACAGTGGAACATCTTTTGTGCTCCTGCCCAGCATTGGCCGATAGTCGGAGGCAAATACTGGGGAGCGAATCCTTCACAGGGTTGGAGGAAATAGGGGTCATGGATGTTCAACTATTGAGGAACTTTGCCAAGGGGTGGAAATGCCTCAGGACAGAGGAAAAAAGGATCAAGAAATAGGAGAGGGGGGGATAGCGAAATATAAGGGGTATCACAATGGGCCATCTGGCCACCGAGTGGGAGTGGATCGCACAATCGGTGTGAACACTCCACCCTGCTAACCTAACCTAACCTAATTCGTAGCAAGTGCGTATTCGTACAGGTTCATGACAAATAGTGCGTTTATTTATAAATTTTAAATCATAGGACATGAAAGATTGCGGGAATCTGAAATTAAACAATTTTCTTCCGATTTTCAGGGTACTTTGAATTTTCAATGGTTTTTTGCCCGTAGCGGCTATATGAAGGATCCTAGAGTGTTCATATGTACGCACAATCCCCTTTATCTTGACATTTCCTACCTTTTTTTCATACGTGGTTTCTCTCTTAATTTAATTTTTAAAGGTGTACATACAAAAGATGGGAAAATTGATAAAATTTAGATTTTGGACATTTAACAGTTTTTTGCTCGTAGCGTCTAAACGAAGCATCTTAGGGAGTTCATATGTAAAACCAACCCACCTTATTTCGGCATTTCCTACCTTTTTTCTACATCATTTTTTTCTAAATTGAGTTTGAAAATGAGCATAAAAAAGATGGAAAATTTATAAAATTCAGTTTTTGAATTTTTAACGGTTTTTTGCCCGTAGCCGCTAAACGAAACTTCCTAGGGTGTTCATATGTACAACTGACCCCCATTATTTTGTCATTTTCTACCTTTTTTCATACATAGTTTTTTTTAAATTGAAATTTTAAAGCTGTACACACAAAAGATTGGAAAATTGATGAAATTCAGATTTTGAATTTTTGACGGTTTTTTGTCCGTAGCGGCTAGCCGAAGCTTCTCGGAGGGATCATATATGTCACCAACCGCCATTATTTTTATATTTCCTATCTTTTTTTCATACATCACACATCTCTAAATTGAGTTTAAAGATGTGCATACAAAAGTTTGGAAATGTGATAATATTCATATTTTAGTTTTCAACGGTTTTTTGCCCATAGAGGCTAAACGGAGCGTCTTAGGACATTCATATGTATGCCAGGGCCTCATTATTTTTTCATTTTTCACCCTTTTTTATGAATTATGTTTCTCTTAATTGAGTTTAAAGATTGGAAAGTTTATAAAATTCAGGATTTGAATTTTTAACGGTTTTTTGTCTTAGCGGCTAAACGAAGCGTCCTACGGAGTTCGTATGTACGACTGACCCCCAATATTTTGACATTTCCTGCCTTTTTTATTTTTCTCTACCGTCAGTTTTTTAAAATGAGTCCATACCCAATTAACAAAATGTGACAAAATTACGTGAAATTAGTGAAATCTGATAGTAAAGATAAATTAAGTGAATTAGTTACTGAAAATTGTTTCATAACTTAAATATATGTACTCGTAACTATCATAAATAAACTCATAGATTCATAAATTATATACAAAACAATATACTATAAATCTCATGATCTCAAAAAGTCATGATTAATTAGAAAATGTTAATAAGATTAATAGGAATCAAGTAATTTCAATGTTTAGCATTTTTCAGAACAATGAGTAACATGAATTACATCTTTTCGAAATTATATAACATAAATTACAGAAGATGAGTAATTCAATAGTGTAGAGGAAATAATAATTTAAAAACTATAATTAAATATGGCTCATAATATCTATTGAGTTTCCTTACAGCAGGTACAGAAGAGATAGAATAACAAACATTCAAATCAAGTAAACACACATGGTATCAATTTGGACCAATTGCCATCAAATTTTACATTGTCACAGTGACTATGAAGCAGAGTGTCTATATCTCGACCGCTCAACTCAATTTTGAACGCAACCTCAGCCGTGTTCTTTTGGTCACTCTAACCGAACAGAACTGTCAAATCCCATACATTTAACAGAACAAGGTTAGTTCTCGATAATAACTGGAACTAATTTGCTGTTCTGAACAGAATAGTTGAGCTAGAAATTTCCAGATGGCGACATGAATCATTTTCCTTGACGCGAGCCTAAATTTTTCCTTGAATTCCACAAAATTACAATTTCTTCAAAACTTTCGTCTGATTTCATCTGAAAATTTAAATTCAAGTAATATGTGAGGAATTTATGCAATCAAGGGCTCACAAAATCGAAAAAAGTCGAAGAAAGTTCATATAAATGGTAAGTGAAGTTGGTAAAAGTTTGTAATCTATCGAGAACAAGTCCGATGCGTTCTTTTGCTACTATAGTTTTGTACTCGATAACGATGACCAAAAGAACGCGGCTCTAGTATTGCATTGGCATTCAGTTCTGTTATGTTTAAAGTTTCAAGTCTCTAGCTCATCGGGAAGTTAGATAAAAATCTATTGTTAGATTTGTACTGAACAGACGGACAGAGAAGAAAGCAAACTTATAAAAACGATTCAATGAAAGAGTACAACTAGAGCTAAAAACTTCCGAATTGAGAATCAAAAGTATGTTAATATAATTGGAGTGTATGAATAATTAGAGTTTATTCAAACTAATATATAGAAGTGAACCTTTTACATGAAGTTCCCTAAATTTCTTCAAATATGTGTATACCTAGCCTAATTATGTCTAAAGTTATATGTACACCTAACCTTATCTAACCTACAGCTTTTAATTTTTAGTACTTATTGATGTCGATAATTTAATAAATTCATTAAATTTTATGAAAATGAGTTAATAAATAAAAACAATATGAATACATTATACAATAATATAATTATAGTAACAGAAGAGCATTAATTTCGTAACCCCTTTCACGAGCAAAATACTTTACCCGTTTTAATGAAATAATCACTATTTAATAGATAGGCCCTTCAAGATGTGCCGAATAACTTTTTAATTTACATGCTCCTCGGATATATATGCATATATGTATATATAAATTGCCGCATTGCACCAAAACCCCCTGGATGTAGTAGTTTGACAAGCCATGAAGCAGATTTTTTCTATGTGTATGTAAGGGCCTTCGTCTCTCGATATTCTGCGTAGTGAAGTACGAGAAATTTACCGCGTTTGTTATTTTGTCCACGAATTCAACGTAGTTAAAGTGTTTAAAATATTTATTTTATATAAAATTTATAATAAGTGTTATTATTAAAGTATTTTTAATTAATATAAAACAAATTCTAAATCGGAAAATCCGCCAAACGCGCATAAAAGCGGATATTGTCGCCGGTATGAATTTTGCCGTTTGTTGTTTTGTCGGTAAACAAACGCCAATGTTTATTAAACTTAGTGTTTGTGATTCTAAAATAGCGAAATAATATTATTATTAATAATGACATAATAATAAATAATAAAATAATAATTTATTGTGATGTTTTGAAGATAAAGTAAATTATAGAAATATGTAAATTGCTAATAAAATATTATTTTCATATGCTGAAATTGTGAAAATATGTAACAGTTTATATAAAGTGTTATAAATCATTTATGTAAATTTAAATTTTTTATAATAAAGAAAACTTGAAATATATTAAAAAGTGTTTTTTCATATAATTTTTCAGGTACAAAAATTGTTGTCATATTATTTTTATATTTTATAATCGTAATTTTTTTATTATTTTTTGTTGATTTCCCTTGTTATTGTTTTATATATCGTATATTTGGTTGTTTTTTTTTTGTTGTTAATTTGTTAATAACGCAATTTTCTTACTAAATTTTTATATATGTGAATTTGTTGCGCATCTGGAATGCACCTTTTCAATAAACCCATTTTTATTAGGTTTTTTCGTGTATTTGGGTTATTCTGTAATATTATGTTTTTCCATAATCTCTTTTTTATTACCTTTATTATCCTTTTTTTTACGTTCATTCAATGAATCCTTTATAGCACAATGTGCATACCAAATGTATGGTCTTTCCCAAATTTTTCCTTACTCCCACTATTGATCCTTTACCAACTCTACATTTATATATAAATAGGCAACATGTTTTTTTGTTATCCCTTTTATGAGAAACCAAATCGACTTACCAGGATAAAAATTATATCAGCCGAAAGTTTCTATCTTCCTCTACCTGCAGCAATTATTTTTTTTTTTTTAATTTAATTAGAAATTAGTTTAATTAAGCTTTGAAATTTAAAAATGCAATGGGATTGTATGTGTGAATTGAGCACACGTATAGCGTAGGTGACAAAAATCGGTAGAATGTATGTGTTTGATTGTTTTGCTTCTGCCTAGAAGAATGCAATCATAAGTTGAATATTTTGGTTTGTGTCCCTAATATATGGAACCACAGACAAATCCAGATGTCTTATTCCCATACAACGAGTTGGCACCCGATTTTGAAAGCTCTTTTCAGGAGCTTTTGCCAAATCGTTGTTGGGAATGTGAAACTTTGAAGAGCTTGCTCTCTTCAAAGTTTCATCTTTCCTTAGGGTCAAAACCGGTTTTGAATTTCTTTCATAGATCGCAATGTTCTATGAAATAAATTCAAAACTGGTTATATATTTACGTAGCTACCCACCCTACTAAAGGGATTGTTGGCAATGTGTTGGTACATAAATTCAGTAGCGAATTTTTCAAAAATTCGAATTGAATTTTGTTTCCCAACAACAACAACAATCCCTTTGGTCGGTTGAATGACCTTTTGTTCATTCAATCCGTAGCAGGTGAATTTTAAAGGATTATGTTAAATGTTAAGTTTATTTACGAATTACAGATTAGAGAACATTATGGTTTCCGGGAACCATAAATTAATAAATTTTCTTCCGATTTTTAGGGGCCTTTTGCGAAAAAAATTTAATTTTCAGCGGTTTTTTGCCCGTAGCGTCTAAACCAAGCTTCCTAGAGGATTCATATGTATGACAGACCCCTTTATTTTTCTATTTGCTAAGTTTCCCTCTTACACAATTTTTCTGTAAATTGAGTTTTTAAAGGTGTGGAGACCAGAGTTGGGAAATATAATAAAATTCAGATTTTGCTTGTAGCGGCTAAACTAACGATCCTAGAGGGTTCATATGTATAACCGACCCCTATTATTTCTACATTTTCTAACTTTTTTTCATTTATCACATTTCTCTAAATCGACTTTCTTAAGGTGTGCATACAAAAGTTGGGAAATATGCCAAATTTCAGATTTTTAATTTATAACGATTATTTGGTCCTAGCGGCTAAACTAAGTGTCCCAGAGGGTTCATATCTATGACCGACCCCCATTACTTTTCTTTTTGCTATCTTTTCTTTTCAAACAAATTTTCTCTAAATTGAGTTTTTGAAGGTGTGCAGACAAAAACTGGAATATATGATAAAATTCAAATTTTGAATTTTTAGCAGTTTTTAGCTATTAGCGGATAAACTAAGCGTCCCGGAGGGTTCATATATATGACCAACCCCCATTATTTAGTTATTTCCTAACACTTTTCCATACACCACCTTTCTCTATTGTGAAAAGTATTTATACAAAAGTTGGGAAATATAACAAAATTCAGATTTTCGATAATTTTCTTATAAATTAATAAAATTTCGTACTAATGATGAATTATTTGATGATTTTTGAAATCTTTGAATTAACTTTTGATGGTTATTAATGGTATTTAGTTTTTGCTTAATCATTTGAATGAACTTGCATTTATAATGCTTTCATATTATTATTATTATTCATAATTTTATAATATTTTTCTGAAAATGGTTACAATGATTCAAGGAAATGGAAAATGGTTCACATTTTCAAATTTCTTATTATTGAGATGGATAGCATTTAATGGGCATTAAATATTGTTTGAGTTTTAAATTTTTTTTCAAAAATATTTATTAATTTATTTGTAATTTGTGATTGTAAGTTGAAATTTCATTTCAAAAACCTAAAATATGTTTATCATAGTTGTATTTATCGATTTGATAGAACCATATGCAAATCTATCTAACTTAAAAAATAACTACTTTTAACTATTTTGCCCGCTTTTCTTATACGTTAACAAATGTATCTCGATTATTTATATTGATAATCAAAAATTCAAATAAAAACAAAGTAGAAAAATAGAAAATGGTGCATATTTTTAAATTCCTTATCAATAACATCTATTTAATAAGCAGTTAATGAGCAAATGATAACTATTCGCTGTTATTTATATATTTTAGAAAAATATTTAGTTATTGAAGAATCTTGGGTACTACTGGAAATAATACATTATATATCATTGTTTATATACGTATATTATTACATTAATAATTACATTATTTTGTAATGTTATTATTGTTCATTTTTCCGTAACACCTGATTAAAAATGATTAATTTGCAATATAAAAATTTAGGAAATTGTGCATATGGGAAATAAATCTGTTATTCATAGATTTTTATGGAAAAAGCTAAACTTTGAAATGACTTGATCCCTATTTCTTTAATTAACATTTGCTAATTAATAATAACATTTTGTTGTCATGGGATTTTATGTTTTTTATAGGTACTATTTACAACTTTAAATTTTTATTTATGATGATAACGAGTATATATCTTGAAGTCATAAGACAATTTTGAATAACTCATTCAAATAATTCATCATTAGTACGAAATTTTATTAATTTATAAGAAAATTATCGAAAATCTGAATTTTGTTATATTTCCCAACTTTTGTATAAATACTTTTCACAATAGAGAAAGGTGGTGTATGGAAAAGTGTTAGGAAATAACTAAATAATGGGGGTTGGTCATATATATGAACCCTCCGGGACGCTTAGTTTATCCGCTAATAGCTAAAAACTGCTAAAAATTCAAAATTTAATTTTATCATATATTCCAGTTTTTATCTGCACACCTTCAAAAACTCAATTTAGAGAAAATTTGTTTGAAAAGAAAAGATAGAAAAAAGAAAAGTAATGGGGGTCGGTCATAGATATGAACCCTCTGGGACACTTAGTTTAGCCGCTAGGACCAAATAATCGTTATAAATTAAAAATCTGAAATTTGGCATATTTCCCAACTTTTGTATGCACACCTTAAGAAAGTCGATTTAGAGAAATGTGATAAATGAAAAAAAGTTAGAAAATGTAGAAATAATAGGGGTCGGTTATACATATGAGCCCCCTAGGATCGTTAGTTTAGCCGCTACGAGCAAAATCTGAATTTTATTATATTTCCCAACTCTGGTCTCCACACCTTTAAAAACTCAATTTACAGAAAAATTGTGTAAGAGGGAAACTTAGCAAATAGAAAAATAAAGGGGTCTGTCATACATATGAATCCTCTAGGAAGCTTGGTTTAGACGCTACGGGCAAAAAACCGCTGAAAATTAAATTTTTTTCGCAAAAGGCCCCTAAAAATCGGAAGAAAATTTATTAATTTATGGTTCCCGGAAACCATAATGTTCTCTAATCTGTAATTCGTAAATAAACTTAACATTTAACATAATCCTTAAAAATTCACCTGCTACGGGTTGAATGAACAAAAGGTCATTCAACCGACCAAAGGGATTGTTGTTGTTGTTGGGAAACAAAATTCAATTCGAATTTTTGAAAAATTCGCTACTGAATTTATGTACCAACACATTGCCAACAATCCCTTTAGTAGGGTGGGTAGCTACGTAAATATATAACCGGTTTTGAATTTATTTCATAGAACATTGCGATCTATGAAAGAAATTCAAAACCGGTTTTCACCCTAAGGAAAGATGAAACTTTGAAGAGAGCAAGCTCTTCAAAGTTTCACATTCCCAACAACGATTTGGCAAAAGCTCCTGAAAAGAGCTTTCAAAATCGGGTGCCAACTCGTTGTATGGGAATAAGACATCTGGATTTGTCTGTGTAACAAGTACTAAAATAGTCGAAAATCAAACCAAATGGATCAATCTTCTACTGGTGACACAAACCAAAAGAATTAAAATATAATTGAATTCCTCTAAGAAAAAATTAAAATATAGAACATACTTATTTAACATTATCATTTGCATAGATCATACGTTCGACTGAATAAACAACCATTTATGCCAAATACGTGCATTCTTTTCACTCAAACCTAATATCTATGCCAATGATAATGTGAGGGGCAAATGCAGCCATATCACAGACAATATTCACATGTTCATTCTTCTGTTTTTTGCCTGGATGAAGGCAATCTTTGGCTAATAAAATTGCATTCTTCCAGACAAAAGCCAAAACAATGATCATATGGCCACAGACAATAATATGGATGCATTACCACAGACAAATTTAAAGCCATCGTTTACTTATACCATTGTTTTTTGCTAATTTGATAAAAATATATGCAAATTTTATTTTAAAAAATATGGAAAATCACAATTTTACAGTTATTTCTAGAAAACGCGAGGTTAACTTTCACGAATATTTATGGAAAGCGAGCGAAAGTCTGAATTTTATCATGTTTCCCAACTTTTGTATGGACCCACATTTAAAACATAATTTAGAGAAATATGATATATGGCCAAATGTTGGGAAATGAAAAAATAATAGGGGTTGATCATACCCCCTAGAATGCTTTATTTGGCCGCTACGAGCAAAAAACTGTTTCAAAGTGAAAATCTTATATTACATCATATTTCCAAACTATTGTCTGCTCACCTTTAAAACCTCAATTTAGAGAAAAAAGAAACGGTTGGAAATGAAAGTTGGTTCGTTTGTACGGAAATTCCAGATATATTTTATTTACAATATATATGTATTTCCCACAACTTCATAATTTAGTTAAAAACCATATGATCCACGATCCATGTGGTTTGTTGAATCGTATCCCCGTCTGTATGAGAGATGGTAAATGCAGCAAAAGCTTTTCTAAGGACTTTTACAATACAACTCTAGCCAATGTTAGATGCGTCGTGTTAATGGTATAACAGTTGACTTTCGTGGCCACTCTGTTGACAACCGTTATGCTGTTCCTTAAAATCCATATTTTTTAGCGAAATTTGATTGCTACTTAAATGTGGAAGTTCTTGGCACAGATAAGAGCCTAAAATATATGCACAAATATGTTAATAAGGGATACGACTGTGCCTCATTACAGTTTGTAAGAGTTTGAGGTGGAGTTGAGGGCAAAGTTTATATAGATGAAATCAATAGCTTTTTGTCCGGTCACTATGTTGGATCTACGGAAGATAGTTGGCGCATAAATGAGTATCCAATGCATTACCAGTCACGTAATATATTATAGTTCGACTTGAATGTTACTTGCCTCACCGGCAAAATGTAGTCTTTAGGGAAGGAAATGTTCAGCAAGCTCTTAAAAATCACAGAAGAACAAAATTGACTGCATTCTATGAAATCAATCGAATTAGTTCGTCCGACTTTCTACATATATACAGAGACGCCGATGCATTATATTTAGGTAGATAAAGAAAAGAAATGGAAAAAACCTCAAAGAGGAAGTAGTAGAGCTATTGCTAGATTATTTTATGTTTTATGTTCAGTTGTTCCATTTGAGCCTATTTTGCTTCATGTTCGAGGTCCTATCAGGATTTGAGTACTTTTGGCATCATTATTTACTGCACATTTTCAGCACATGCACGACGTATCGCATGAAATGATGGAGAGTGGCGTGAATATTTATTAGAAATAAAAGAGTGTAAGTCCTCTCAGCGGTTAAGAGAGTTATTTGCCATATCCTATTTATGGTATGAACGTTCCTACAAATGCTTTAGATTTGTGGAATGAATTCAAAATGTTCATGTGTGGAGACTTTTAAGAAATTCTTCAGAAAATGATTCATATAACCATGCTTTATTAGCTATTGAGGAAATTTTGTTCAGTAAACCATTCATTCGGTTCTTAAACTAACCTTTTCGGAGGTAAGACTATTTCACTCTGTGGAGATTTTTGACGAATATTGCCAGCTATATTTCACGGTACACGTGTACCACTTATTGAGAATTGCCTTACTTCATGGTCCAAATTTTCAAAATTCCACAAAATAACTTTTACATAAAACATGGGACCTTATGAGATTGAATTCGTTGAATTTCTTAAATCTCTTGACAATGGAACTTAACCCACATTTCCAGATTACAGCAAAGATGTTATAGAAATTCCTTCCCATTTAGTTAACAACTTCGTAAATTCAGATACTTATGGCAATGTATCTGAAACCATAAAGTCTCACGATATTCTCAATTCGGTTTTATTAGCACCCAAATATGAAAACTGCTCTTTCATCGATGCAGAAATCTTTAACAGTCTGTCCGGAGAGGAACGAATATATTTGAGTTCCGATTACATCTTGAGTGAAGATTATAGAGAGCAAAATTATTTTCCAGTAGAATTTTTAAACTCAGTTGATGTAAGTGGGCTCCCGATTCCACAAAATTATTTTCAAAACCAAATTGCATACTTTTTCGTATTCTGAGTGCAGGAAATGACTTGCTTGGTCGATGGTACAACTATTCGTTTAGTTCAAATGCAAAAGAAAATTGTTTGGATTGTGAGATTTTAGCAGGAGTTTTCCGAAACACACGTTTTTTGACACCACAAATAAACCTTAATTATACAAGTACACTTCTGTCTTTTTCCTTTCAAAAAACTCAATTTCCCCTCATTCTGGCTTTTGCGATGACAATTAATAAATCCCATAAATTCCAAACGTTTCAAAAAGAAGGAATCTTACTCAAACTACCTATATTTTCTCACCGTTAATTGTATGTTGTAGCCAGTAGAGTTAGATCGTTTGATCGATTGCGTGTCTATATGTATTTCTGGAACACAAGGCCAAGGTCATTTGGCAGAAGATGAAAGAATACTTACAAAAAGTATTTTGTATGAGAAAATTTTCAGATCTTTTAAGATACGCAACCGCACCCGTAAGGTTTTCGATAATTATAGATAGGGCCTCATTCAATATAGATGTACTTTGACGTGCAAAATGAGCTGAAATGATTGTTACTACAGTCGGAACTAAATAACCTTTTTACTTAAAATGCTACTGTATACATAGCGCCATGCACGGGCTATTAGAGTGAGTGTAGCGAACGTCGGGGGTTGGCGAGCGTATCGAGCAGGGGGCGTCCCCCTAGTTAATATAATTACTACAAAAATATATTTAAATATAAATAAGAATCTATTCACAAACTGACATCTGACAGCATATACGAAATACGAAATACAATATACGACAAATACGACACTTTTTACCGTCGTAAAGTTTACGAAATTTCTTATTCTTTTTTGTATGGGGAGAAATACGAAATTTCGTAAACTTTACGAAATACGAAGAGTTGACGAAGTGAAATGAATACCCTAAGTGTGGAAAAACGATGTAAAATGATTGTCTGTAATAAAATAACGTTCACCGAATGTTCACGAGAGGGGGATACTATGTGAGTTATTCAAGTTATGAATCGTTTGTGGTTTGATTTATTTTTTTTTCCCGCAAAATGAATTTCAAAATTTTCCAATTCCAGTTTTGCTCCTATTTGAAATTTAATAAACCTAATTCTGATCTTGTACCATTCTGTTTATACTGTAATGCATGAAACGATTCTTAATTAACGTTTTTCCGTTAATTCAATGTCATGAAGAAGTACTAGATATATTCTACTGTTTTTTTCTCTGTTCTACTGATTAATTTGACAATTTTCTACTGTTTTTGCCAGATTCCGTCTGGCAACACTGGTGTGTATCCTCGAACATTAGTTCGTGGACCACGCAAACGTTCGAAATTCGATCTTTCGGCAGCAAATGGTACTTTAATTCCTACCTGCGGTTCAACTGCACTAACTCTTAACTTAGGTTTACGCCGAGATTTGGCTTGGAATTTTGTCATTGCTGACATATCAAAACCTATCATTGGGGCAGATTTCATCTCACATTTTGGTTTGTTAATTGACCTTCAACACGGTCGATTAATTGACCCAAAAACTGGCTTATCAACCAATGGTAAACCTTTATCATCAAATATCCCAACTGTCAAAATCATAACTTTACCAGAAAATTCCCCTTACAAAAGCCTTCTGCTTAACTACCCATCTTTAACTTGCCCTGATGGTCGTTTAAAAGATATTTAACATAAAATCAGACATCACATTTTAACAACGCCAGGACCTCCTGTTTATTCGAAACCTAGACGTTTAGCTCCTGAAAAACTTTCCATAGCCAAAAAGAAATTCCAGTCCATGCTTCAAATTGGCGTTGCAAGACCATCTTCTTCAAGTTGGGCATCTCCTTTGCACCTAGCATCCAAAAAAAACAACGAATGGAGACCGTGTGGTGATTATAGAGCTTTAAACCCCAGAACTATACCTGACCGATACCCAATACGCCACATCCATGATTTTTCACAAAATTCATCAAATAACCAAATTTTCAGCAAGATTGACCTTGTGAAAGCATACAACCAAATTCCTGTAGCAGAAGAAGACATTTGCAAAACTGCCATAACTACTCCATTCGGTCTGTTTGAAGTTCCTGCAATGAGTTTTGGTCTCAGAAGAAATGCTGCTTCTGCATTTCAACGCTTCATTTATGAAGTCCTTTGGAACTTAGACTTCTGTTTTGCTTATCAAGATGATAACCTTATTGCATCTGATAATCAAGAACAACATATAAGCCACTTGAAAACACTTTTTGATCGTTTCATCCGATATAGTATTGTAATCAATGTTTCGAAAAGTTTATTTGGCGTCTCTGAATTGATTTTTTTTAGGTTTCAATATTTCCAAAAATGGTATTTCACCTGTACAAGAAAAAATTCAAACCATATTAAACTACCCCAGACCTTCTACAGCTCATGGATTGAGACGTTTCCCGGGGATGATAAATTTCTACAGGATATGTTTGCCAGGAATTGCAAATCATCAATCCTCTTTGCATGATTTATTAAAAAAACAATATAAAAGAAAAAACACCAATGACCTGGACAACTAATGCCATTAAATACTTCGATTTAGTCAAAAACAAATTAATTGAGACCACAATTCTTGCGCACCCTGCGTCAAATGTTCCTCGATCTTTGGTTTGCGATGCAATTGGAATTCAAATTTAGCAATTGGAGCCGCTCTCCAACAACTTGTAAATGATAAATGGGAACCTCTTGGTTTTTTCTCAAAGAAACTAAGGGAGGCAGAGAAAAAATATAGTGCGTTTGATCGCGAGCTTTTGGCTGTTTATAAAGCCATCAAGCATTTCAGGTTCATGCTTGAAGGGATAGATTTCGTAATCTATACCGATCACAAACCATTAACTTTTGCATCCCAACAAAAGTTAGATAAAGCTTCACCTAGACAAGCGAGACACCTTCAATTTATCAGTGAGTTCTCTACCAACATCCAACACATATCTGGAAAAAACAATGTAGTAGCAGATACATTATCCCGTATCGAATCGATAAATCAACCATTCAAATCCTCACAACTTCTCAATTATTCTGCATTAGCTGCATCCCAAGAGGCTGATGATGAAATTCTTCAATTTATTGACAACCAGGAAAGTTCATTAATTCTAAAGAAATTAATCATTCCTGGAACAACCGTCAAATTGTATTGTGACATATCAACACGATATGTAAGACCATTTGTCACTAAACAATTTAGAACACATGTTTTCAATTTAATCCACAATTTGTCACATCCTGGAATTAGAAGCACAACCAAGTTATTAACAAATCGTTTTTTTTGGCCTTCAATAAGAAAAGATTGCATATAATGGGTCAAAGAATGCATTCAGTGTCAAAAATCAAAAATCAATCGTCATGTCACATCTCCAGTTGGAACATTTTTACCACCTTCGTCAAGGTTTCAACATATTCACATTGACATAATCACAATGCCTCCTTCAGAAAACTGTCGATACTGTCTAACATGCATTGATAGATTCACTCGTTGGCCTGAAGCCTTTCCAATTCCTGATCAGGAAGCTGAGAAAATTGCTAAAGCTTTATATTCTGGATGGATTTGCCGATTCGGTACCCCTTTGCAAATAACCACAGATCGAGGACGTCAGTTTGAATCTCATTTGTTCAAAACATTAAATGATATCTTAGGTTCAAAGCATTTAAAAACATCCCCGTATCATCCTCAGTCCAATGGTTTAATTGAACGATTCCATCGTCGATTAAAAGAAGCAATTCGCTGCCATGAAACTAATAAATGGACAAGCATTCTTCCTTCTGTTCTTCTAGGAATTAGAGCAGCTTGGAAGGAAGATCTAAAAACAACCTCGGCAGAACTTGTTTATGGCGAACAAATCCGTCTCCCAGGAGAATTTCTATCTCCAAATTCTGAACCAAATGATAATCCTTCGACATTTATTAAAGAACTTCGGAGTGTTTTCAAAAAAATTCATCCCACTTTAGTGAAAAGACATTCCAAAGACAAAATTTTAATTTTCAAGGATTTAGAAACTACCGACCATGTTTTTGTTCGCAATGATCGAATCAGAACCTCCTTACAAATGCCTTATGATTGTTCCTATGAAGTTATTCGTCGGACATCCAAAAATTTTATAGTAAATATAAAAGGTAAACCAACGACAATTTCCATAGATAGACTCAAACCGGCTTATATTGTTAATGAATTAGAAAATTTTACTACTGACAATGAATCGGATTTTGTCTTTACTTTAAAACAAGAAAAGAAATTTAAGAAAGTATGTTTTAAAATTTAACGTTAACGTTCGGTTTTCCTCACTGGTAGGGGAGTAATGTGGCAACTCTTACCTAACAAAATATTAATAAGGTGTGATGTGTTAATTTTATAACAGTATTTTCTTTAAAACAAAATGTTTACTATTACTTTACAATTACCTTTAAATATACTATACTATTACTGTAAAAAAAACATATAAAAATTATAGTAGGTTAAAAATCTAATATTTATTATCTAAGTTGGCTTAATAGTCAACCTTAAAAATAAAATTGAAATAAGAATCAGTTTTAGTCTGTTTTTCACTTGAGTACAGATGTGTATTAATTTGTTAAAATAATAAATAAACAAATAATTAAAATAATAAAATATATGTTAATTGAATAAGAAAATAAAATATAAATATGAATTTGTGTTTTGAACTTTTATAATAAAAATTGTGGGAAGATTGTATTAGGAACTTTGCCCACAAATACATACCAAGATGCATGTCGTGAACTGCAGTTGCTAGAAGACGATAACCATTGGGATTTAACGCTTACCGATGCTGCGTTGACGTCAACGCCCAATAACATTCGTCAGCTGTTTGCAATTATTTTGACGATATGTTATCCATCGCAAGCACACACTTTGTGGGAAAAATATAAAAATTGTATGACAGAAGACATATTCCAACGAATTAGACAAACAGAGCAATGCCAAAACATAGACTACACGCCAGAAATGTATAATGAAGCGTTAGTGTTGATCGAGGATTTATGTATTTTAATTTCAATAATATTTTAATATCGTTGATTCTTGCCAAAATACGGTCACAACAGAAAATCGCATTGGCAGTTGCATCGTCAGGCATTGCGGCTACTTTGCTAGATGGTGGGCGAAAGGCACATTCAACATTCATGTTGCCATTAGACATTCATAATAAACCAAAGGAAATATGTAACATAAAAAAAAATAGTGGAATAGCTGCAGTGTTGAGGAGGAGTTCAATCATAATTTGGGATGAGTGCACAATGGCTCACAAATATTCACTCGAAGCATTGCAAGATTTAAAAGGCAACGATAAACTTTTCGGTGGTGCTATATTATTTTTGTCTGGTGATTTCAGACAGACCTTACCAGTCATACCTCGCTCTAGTTTCGCGGATGAGATTAATGCATGCTTAAAACAATCATTATTATATATATATTGTATAAATTTATTGATAAACTTTTCGGTGGTGCTATATTATTTATGTCTAGAGTTGGATTGACAATAAACATCCGCGTGCAATTGCAAAATGATCCATCAGCACAAATATTTTCCGAACAATTACAAAATATTGGGAACGGTAGAATAGAACTACAACCAAATACGCAAAGCAGACAATTTCTGCACTGTTCTTCACGGAAAAAATGAATTGATTGAAAGTATTTTCCCGGACATACAGAGTAACTACTTGAATCATGGCTCAGTGATCGGGCTATTTTGGCAGCCAAAAATATTGATGTTGACGAAATTAACTTCCAAATACAACTGCTCTTACCAGGCGATCTGATGTCTCTTAAATCAATCGATACTGTTGTTGATGAAAATGAAAGTGTGAATTTTCCAATTGAATTTTTAAATTCACTAAATATACCAGGAGTGCCACCACATAATCTTGGATTGAAGATTGGTTCAACTATTATTCTCCTGCGTAATTTGAATCCACCTCGATTATGCAACGGTACACGTTTGGTCATCAAAAAGATCACTGGATATGTTCTTGAAGCAACGATTTTAGACGGAAAGTTTAAAGGAGAAGTGGTCCTGTTGCCACGTATTCCAATGATACCGTCAGAATCTACGATACCCTTCAGAAGGCTACAAATTCCCGTTCGTTTAGCTTTCGCCATGTCTATAAATAAGTCTCAAGGCCAAACAATGTCCATTTGTGGTTTAGATTTGGAAAATCCTTGTTTTTCTCATGGGCATATGTTGCATGTTTACGTAAAGGAAAACCGTCGAATCTATTTGTGTTAGCTAAAGACAGGTTAACCAAAAATATTGTGCACCGATTAGTGCTGAATTAAATTGAAATTAAAAATAATTATAATTAAAAATAATATATATTATTCATAAAAATTTAAAACTACATGCACTATCTAACATTTTTAAGTTTAAGTGTTAAATGTTATAAACTAACTACTGTGTAATAAAATCATTTCGTTCAAACTTGAATAAAAAGAAATAATAAAATCTAATATTAATTACTTTGTATTGATTTGTGCTTAATATCAACTCTACGAAAATTTTGATCAATCGTGTTCAATAACCTTCCCCTTCAAATCCCAATCCAGTGGATTTTTATACCGGATTTAACGTTTCCGTCTTCGTTCGTGAATAATAATTTCATTGTATTATGGGGTAACAGTAGCAGGACATCAGTCATGGTCATCGGTCCCCATGACTGATGTTCTTCTAGCGTTAGCCCTTAAATAGTTTACTACAATGTATTATAACAAAAACCTTAGCCACAGCAAAGGGTGGCCGGGTCTGCTAGTTATTATATATTTTCAAGTTTCAGGTTGAAACTAGTCAACTAGAAAGTAGATAGGGAATACTAATGATTCGCCAGTGTGGATGCTAATGAAGTTTAGTTTTGTGTTGTCAAGTAGACCCTTTAAATGTAACTCTAGTTAAAAGATCACTTTAAACTCTTTGGAAGATTCAGTGACTATTACGCCACTAAAGGGGAGCTGAGCTTATGGATATTCCAAGCCGAAGATCACTTTTCCTATATTTACCTGATATTCCATCGTAGGTCCACCATTCCTCCCAGCTTACAGCATTTAGAGCTGCAAAGAACAAAAAAAATTAGTTTTGGGAAGCCACATTCCACCAACGTAAATAAAAGTACGTCGTTGGAACTTAATGCTTTCAAAAGATGGGATATATGATAAAATTGAGATTTTCGCGCGTTTTCCGAAATATCCGTAAAATTTATATTTTATAATTCTTGAAATAAAATTTGCATATATTTTTATTGAATTTACAAAAAATACTAATGCGTCATTGGTCTACGGAAAATTTGGGTGTTGGAAAATTTGGATGCAGTCATATATGGGATCGCGATATCTGCTAAGTTATAAAAATAATTTGAATGTGTGTCATTCAGGAATCACATTTTCACACTTTTATTCACACAAGCAGGAAAATTCCAGCTTTCTGTATGAAAAACGGAAATTTTTTAGCGTTAGTGGTTTTAATTAATTATGATAAAAATATATGCAAATTTTATTTAACCAAAAAAAAAAAATTTTTCCACATAAATATCAAAAAACGCGAGATTTTCGTAGTTTCTTTGATTATATAGTATATCATTTTACATTATAACTATTATGTATAAATTTCGATAGGCATGTGTTTTCCTTAAAATGAAAATTTTAATGGAAAATTTTTTTTATTATTTGGCCTTACTGCCTTTTATTATAATTATTTATTGTTATTGTTTTATTTTACTGACATTTTGTTGTTGTTTATATGAACCGCATTTTGTTGAAGGTATTTACATTCTAGTTAAATAATTAAATACATGGTTAATAAATTAATGATGATTTAGATATTGTCGTCAAAATTCAATTGTCTTCATATAGATTTTGCCGGAAATTTGAGTTACTATTATGATTATTTTTATTTAGATTATGTTATTTTCATCAACTATTGAACATACTTGTTTAGAAATACTGAAGGTTTCAGAAAACTTTAAATTTTTAGCAGTTTTTTGCTGATAGCGGGTAAAGGAAACATTTTAGCGACCTCATACTCTAACTTTCTTCAACATATTACTTTTGCCAATTGAGTGTTTTTAAGGGTCTTCTCATAAAAAGGGTAACATCAAATTTTAAAAATCCAGATTTGAGTCAGACTTATTAATTTGTGAGACTATCAGCGAAAATCTGAATTTGGTCCTATTTCCTAACTCGTGTATGCGCAGACTTTTAAAAACTCAATATAGACAACAATGATGAATTGCAAAAAGTTTGGAAATGTAAAAATAATAAGGGTCGGTCATACTTATGAACCCGGCAGAATGCTAAGTTTAGCCGCTACCAGCAAAAAAATTTTAAAAATTTAAAATCTGAACTTCATCATGTTTTGCAACTTTCGGGTCCGTGACCTTTAAATACTCGATTTAGAGAAAAATATAGGTAAAGCGATTTATGGAAAAATGAATATGAGGTGAAGTTAGGAAAAAAAAAAATAATGGGGGTTTGCACTCTAGGATATACATATATACACTCTAGGACGCTTAGTTTGGCCGCTAGGGGCAAAAAACTGTTGAAAATTCAAATTTTTACCGGAAAAGGCCCCTGAAAACCGGAAGAAAATTGATTAATTCCTGGTTCCCGGATACTATAATGTCCTGTAATCTTTAATTCATAAATTTACTTACCATTTTGCATAAAACTGTTCAAATCCACCTGCCACGGGTTGAATAAATCAAAAAAATCATTCAACCAGAGCAAAGGGATTGTTGTTGTTGTTTCGGAGGTAGAAAACCTTAATTCGATTCGAATTCGCGATTGAGTTTATGTACGAGTTGGCAAAAACTCCTGAAAAAAGTTTTCAACAACCTGAGCCAACTTGTTGTATGAAGACAGGAAATGACGCAGACCAATGTGCAATGTTATTTCAGTTTCATTTGTTAGGCACACAAACAGAAACTATTAACATATCATTGCATTTTCCAGGCAATGTTATTTCAGGGCCATTATTGGGGACACAAACCAAAACAATGAACATATGTTTGCCTTCTTCCAGGCAAAAAGCAAAACAATGAATATATGATTCACATTACATATCTGACATTATCATTGGCATAGATGAGAGTTGGAGTGAATAAAATACACACATTTGGCATAAACGATCGGTTAATCACTCAAACGTATCATTTATGCCAATGATCATATCAGATAAGTAACGTTAAAGGCAAATGCAGCAACATGTTCATTGTTTCGGTTTTTGCTTGCAAGAAGGCAATGTATATTCTTTTCGTTTGTGTCACGAATAAATTATTGATTGCATTTGTTTTGCACGTGCCATTTATTTGAAGTACAAACCAAAATAATCATCATACGATTGCATGCTTCCAAGCAAAAATCAAACAATGACACACATACATTCCTCCCAACAGCATCGTTTACGCTACACGTGTGCTCAATTCACTCATAAATTCCCATTGTCTTTTTTAATTTGGATGGAAAGTTACACTAATTTATAATTAAATTTAAGGTAGACAATTAATTAATGTAGGTAGATTAAGAAATCAATTTTCGACTGGTATATGTTTTATCTTAATATGTCCTATTGAAATATGTACAAAAATCTATTTCTTGTTCTCATGTTTCAGTTTTACTTCAGAATTTCCTAATTTATGAACTTTTGATATTCGTGTTTTTCCCTTTGACCGCTTGAATTTTCCTTTCAGTTATTTTAATGTTTTTTAGAAATATTTTTGTTTAGAATAAGGATTTGTTTAGATAAGGATTGAGAATACACTTCTGCTTAAGTTTTTCTGTTGAGATAACATTTCTGTTACATATCAAGTGCATTACGTGCACTATTAAAATCGAGGGAGAGTTTGCCCGTGCAGAAGTATACTGTGGACAGTACAACTCCAGTGAAGGGAAAGGCGGAGGGGAGAGGAAAAACCGAAAACAAAGTTAAACCACTCGAAGTTTCACTTCAACCGACCGTCCCTGACAGATCCAGTTTCCTATTTTCGACTTTTTCTATTGTTTGACTTGAAAGTTTAATAGTTCTTTTCAAGCTCTGTAAAAAGACTCCCAAATGAACGTCCTAGCTAAACGCGTTCTCACACTACACTTATTTATAATTTTAAACAACGCTAATTAACAACCATCACGCGTTGGTGCTACACTAGCCTGATGACGTCACGGGCAAAACAAAGGCTTCTCGATAAACACCTACAGACATGTACTATCCATTGTGACTTCATCCGCTGTTATCGTTTTATTAGCCTCGTAGTTATGAGCGATTGGTATTTTGTGACGCAAGAAAGTTTGACTGGTTATCAGTTTACCAAACGAGCGAAAAAACGTTCTCACGTCAAAAATATATATGATATGTTTCGTATTAATATCTACTTTAATTATCTATCTCTTCAATACAATAATTATATAGAGTAGTGCGGTTATGGAATAGATAAATCGTAAGTTTATTGTTTTGCGCCGTTTTTCACTTCTTCTTCGATGCTGGGGTCGCTCTGACATTTGCTCAGCACTGATTTACATTTTCTAAATTTGTTATGATGTGAGCTTTCTATGATTTGAGTTTTTAACAATTTTGTGCATTTTTAAGAAATTTATGAGACGACATCTTTAATTTTTTTTAAATTTTCAGATTAATACCGATTTTTACTTATATGTCCGCGACTATTTTCATCGTTTCGCTTAAGGTCCTGGTAGCTTTTTTCAAGTGCTTTACAACGATACCCTATCAAACTTCCTAGCTAATTGAGTTCTCTCGTTACATTCATAAATATCTTCACACAACGCTAATTAACAACAACCACGCGTAGGCGCTTACACTAGCCCGATGACATCACGGGTAAAACCAACGCTTCACAATCAATGCGTAAAAACTTGCTCTCTCCACAGTGATCTCAACTGTTATTATCGGATTATTAGTCTCGTTCTTATTAGCGATCGAAATATGATGGTGTTTTTTAACATAAAAAAGATAGACTGGTTACCAATGTACATACATATGTACTCAACGAGAAGAAAAACGATTTCACGTGAAAATGTCGTTTTTACAGTCATCTATTTAACACCGAACCAAATATATTTGGACCGTATATTATATTTGATACACCGTTCTCTACTAATTTACAGTCATACAGGTGCTGAGGCTCTTCGTAGAAGCAAAGATAAAATCCCTATGATTCCCGCGGGAGATTTCAACGTAAATTTTCCATCAAATGATTCTTTGCCGCTAAATAACTTACTTCGCGAAAAATGAGGTCTGCATAAAAATAACATTTCCCAAAGTATTCACAACGAAATTGGGAACTAAATAGATACAATTTTTTCACGTTATCTCGAAAATGTCGAATCACGGACATAAATGTTATATTTTAGTTATCACAAACCATTAATATAAATACTGTCGATTTATAATGTAATTATTGAACCAGAATCAGTGATAATATAATAAGTTCGCGTACTTTTGAATTTTACTAGACTTTACTAAACTTTACTCGAGGAGAATTTTTCAAGCACCTCGACTTTACTCGACCAAATATTTCGAGTAACATTTTTCAAGCTCGAGCTCGTTTCCCCTTCATGACGTCACGGGAAACTCTCTCAAAAATCATGCTTGAGAAAGTACGCGAACGCCAATCTCGAGATTGAAACATATTGCAATATATTGCAATGTGTTCCAAGCACGTACGCGAACAGACCTAATGTAAATAACAAATGAACTATTTTTGATTTAGCATAGAATTTTTATACAACTTTCATATTGTTGTATTTCATTGGAGATGCTCCCTCTCTTTGTGTCGCTCACACTAAATATCTCTAACTCTCTTATTATCTATTTCCTAAGAAGTTTCACTTCTATCACGTGTACGTTGCTGCACGCGTATTTCGTTTTCCACATTTGTATTTTCAGTTCTGGTCGGATTAGGTGTTTCGTCTAAGATCACATTAGCGTTGCTATTGAGCTTTCCTAGCTTATGTTCTAGTTCAAAGCCATGCTTTTTGAATCAGATTTTCCATCTCATAAGCCAAAAAAAGTTGTTTAAATTGATTACCCATATGGGGGCTTATGATCTCCGATCACCCTGAATCCTCTACCATAGACGTATGATCTGTAGTGTTCAACTCCGTAAACTACATGCATGTACTAAGCTGTTTTCTTTTGCTTTCGCTAACAGAGCAGAACTGTCAAATCCCATACATTTATCCGAGCAAAAATAACTCGAAAAAATAAGTGGGATAAGTGGGTTTAATATACTCCCCTGCAGAAATAGTTGAGCTAGAAATATCTAGATGGCGACATAATTCATTTTTCTTGCCACGAAACTAAATTTTTCCTTAAATTCCACAAAATTACAATTTCTTCAAAGCTTTCAGTTTATTTCATCTGAATATATAAATTCAACTAATATATGAGGAATTTGTTTAATCGAGGGCGTAGCAAAATATAAGAATGTCGGAAAAATTCATACAAATGTCAACTGAAGTTGGTTGAAGTTTGGAATCTATCGAGAGCAAGACCGGGTTGTTCTTTTGCTGCTTTGGATTTACTCTCGATAGCGATGACCGAAAGAATACTGCTACTATTGTAATTCCTTTGCAACTGTGGAACAACGAGCTTCTGCTTCGCTCAATACACTACTAGAGACATCTGTTGGGCGATCGTCAAGTTTGGTGCTTTTTGGAACGAATGTGCCAATGAATAGGCTAAATTCACCGAGTGCTCCGTCGCATACAGAATAAAACTTAAGTGGCACGTCTTCTTCGAACAATTTTGTTAATGGTTTCGATATTTTGGAAAAATGAAGGATGAATCTTCGGTAATACAAGACGAAATGCAGAAAGGCCAGTATTAAGATCATGGCTAACTCCAGATCAGATGTGAGTTGTCATACATAATGTTCTCTCACACCAAATTTTTCTTATGAATATGTTTACGAGCCCTTTATTGCACTCTTTCAAATTGAATCCTTTAAGTGCAAGTCATTTGTATATATGAAACAATGGATGCCCTGAAGTCCGAAAAATACAGTGTGCGGTGTCCGCCGAAAAAATGCGGAAGCCACCTATCAAACCAAATGGCATTGGATTTTACTCTGAAAACCATGTGCTGCTGCTGCTGTGTTTTCCATCCCCTTCTGCTTCATTTAGATTTGTTAGAATCCGTTGGATTTATCGAAAGTGGAGAAGTACTTGGCATAATAAGTAATAAGGTTCTGTAGTTGCTTAGTTATGATTCGTATAGGGTGCTATCAAAATGAATTTTGTCTCGGCGTTCTTATTGTGTGGGTCCTTGAACGTTCGTGATGATTAGTAACTCGGGTTATTCTGTGCGTCAGATGCTGTTAGTTGATTTTTAGGGTTTCGTACCCGAAGGGATGTCCCTATTACCGGAACCGGGTCGAGTACACTTTAACTAATTTTTTATTAGTGGTTTTTTTTCAAAAATTCTTTTTTATTTACATATATTAGACTATTCTGTGCATTTTTAGGGGCGCAAAATTTTTTGACCAATCGCACCCCCCCCCCCCCCCCCGCATCATTTGTAAAAGGCAGATGTGTATGATTTGTACTAGAACTTTGACAAATTCCAAATTTTTGTATGAGCGTCTCGCGGAATAAAATTGAAAATTTAGTGTTTTGGTGCGGAAAAACCTTGTTTTCCGGCCCTAAACATATAGATAATAATCACATCTATCTAAATATGTGGTTTTTTTTTAAAAAAAAACCACTAACAAAAAATTAGTTAAAGTGTACTCTACCCCCGGAACCCTATTAATATGAGTTCGTTGTCCGCCCGTCTGTCACAGAGCTATATCTCCTGAACCATAATAGGTAGATATTTCAAATTTTCACAAAGTGTGTATTACTATATCCGCTATAACAACAAATCATAAAAAAAAAAATTTTACGCAATACAAAAACAAATCTAGAACTGGAAAAATACAAAAAAAAAACAGAAAATATCAAAAAAAAAAAATCAATCACGATAAGAAAATAACAAATGCTGATAACAACAACCGTAACCAACAACGACGACGAACGTGCGCATTACGATCTAAAACGATAAGGAATGCTGTTACGCATTTTAAGGAATCTTTTTGTTCGACATGTAGATGGAGGTGATTTCATGTCACAGTGAGACTATATCACTGTGATTGTTTCTAACGGACTTCGACTTAAAAACAACGTTGTTTAATGCCGTTTTTTCGAATTGTTTTCCCTTCCTATGACAGGTTATGAATGAATCAATGATTGAATTGGATGAATTTTTGATTGTGTTATTATTTTATCAGTGCGGAAGGTACAAAAAGGCAAATTTGATCCCTGCGTCTGTTCAAAAATTACAACGTTCAAAAATCACGTTGATTTGTCACTGTGAGTTTTGAATTTTTGATTAGAAAATCACACTTTTCCCCATCTCTAGTTCGACATTCAAATTTTCATTGATGTCTCAAAATGCAGTGCACGAGCACTATATTTTGTTTGATTATTCCACTGCATACGCCTTACCTTTCCTCAAAAATGAATGAAACTACAAAAAACTTGGACTCCTTAAGAATGTGCTGCTTCTATTTTTAAAAAGTGGAAAGTTTGAAGTTTACAGATCCGCCGGAAACAGTTTACACTAGTTCCAGCTGAGACAATTACCTTACATAAGAGTCAAGGAGAAACGATAGACAAAGTTGACATTTATAGATCACCTCGATGAAACTTAAACGATTTTTTAAATGCTCTGACGTATGTCATAAAAAACGGTCTTTTGATGGTCACAGAAGCAGAACACTGCTATTGCTTCCAACTATTGTGCGCGGAGATTTTAATATAGATTTATTCACATGTAATGAAAGTGTACACTTCAAACAATATTTTTACCGTATTCGTTTGAAGTCGAAACTATATCAAGTTACAACTACAATGGGTTACACTCAAATAGACAACATATTCAGTAACACTGAAGGAAATGCTGGAACAAAAAGTACACTATTCAGTTACCACAAAGCGTTGTGGGTACAATTTCAAATAAATAGTATGATTTGATTCGAAAATTTTCGTTTTAATTTTTAATACTGTAAGGTAGTACGGAACCCTTCGTGTACGAACCTTTTATTTCCATTAATTTATATTTCATATTATGACTCGGGTGTTGTTCGCAACATATTTGGGTATTATATAAATCGTCTCGTGATGTCCGTCTCCTGACAAAATTGCTAGAGTAATAATTTTAGACTTAAAATTTATACTCGCTTTACAGTTTAATCTATCGCTACTTGCTACTTCTGATTTGCACTGGGTAGCGATTACCAAAAGAATACAGCATAGTGTCAATGTGCGAAAAGCTACGAAGAGCACAGAGCTCAAACTTGTGCCGCAATGTAATGTTTATCGGCAAAATCAAGTGAATCGACGATCAGAAAGCGGCGTCAATAATCATAATGATTCAGTGTAAGCCAACAAACTCGATATTTTACACCCGGGTTTAGCCTACGTGAGTGGCAAATTTTACATGACAACAGTGACAACGGCGAGGAGTATTTAAATCTGTATATAAAGTTTCCCGATCGCTCAGCTCAAATTTGTATGCGCCTCCGCGAACGCTACTTAGAAGATTTAGTTATGTGTCAAGTTTACATCTTTTAAGTTCTTTTTTACAGTCAGTCGGGTTTTCTGGTTTTTTTACTGCGGGGCAAACCAGGCAGAAATAAATTATTGGTTGAAGACGTCTATGTAAAAGGCCACTTCAGCCACAAAAATATATATTATAGTTATAAATAAAGTCTTTATTTTAAAATCTCTAATAATTTACATCATCTTGTTTTAACGACACAAGTTATAATAACTTAAGTAAAACAGAATAATAACAATTCAATTAAATGTTGTTAACAAAAAAATGCTGGAAATGCAGTGAAAATTAATATAATATTGGTCTTTCTTGTGTTGGTCTTGTTGAGAGGTGCTGAGGTAAGTGGCATATTAACAGAGATGAATGGGTTTAATATTGCTCAAATCAATATCTCTAGAGGCAGCTTGTTTGGGTGGTATATAGATATGTTTTTTGTAGATATATAGTAGGTAATGTTATAGATTATAGTAGGTAACTGTACTCAAAATTGTATTAACCTTTAACGTATAGAATTTTTAAAAATTTCGTTACATTATGTGCCTATAATACTTATTATTTAGATACTTGCCTTGAAATGCTAACGTCAAAACTACAAAGCCAAAGCAAGAAGATTTTTCGTGTCGCATTTTCTGAATTATTTCAGACAGCAATTTTTTTATGAAACAGCACGCGTTCAAATTACCCGAATGTTTCAAGCTAAAATGTTTACAATGAAGGAATAATTTTGATAGATAGTAACAGTCCACACACTTATGACGATTCGGGAGGCATTTACCTCCGTTAAATTACAAAAAGTGAAGTAGGTTCAGAATTATAAGATGCACTGTTAGATAATTACGCTGCGACTTCTCTTATACATCACTTGAGATAATATGTTGCCCTCCAGGATTGGTTATATGTCAAATATCTGAAAATAAATATATATGTGACATTAAATCAACACGTTAATTTCAAATAAACAAACGGTGTAAACTGAGCCTCAATAAGTAAACATTCCTACGAGATTTCAAATGAAAAAGGGCCATAAAATTGCAAGGAAAACATGTATGCTCCGTCTCATCTAGAATTTCGTTTTGTCGCCGTTTCGTTTATTTGCATGCGTTCCGATGATTTATGTTCTTGAGGTCCCAGTGCCATCATAAAGGAAGGTTCACATCCCAACGCGAACGTGAAAGTGGACTTCGTCCCTTTCCTACAGATTGGTGGTGCATCACTCCTTCTCGATGCATTTCAAGTAAAAGTGGAACAGATTCAACTTTGTTCGTTCTCACTTTCGAAAACAACCTTGTTTTCGAACCGAAAAAGTACTTCTTGAAAAATTCAATGGATGGATTTTTCGAATCAAAGAGAAGGATTGATGCTTCAATCCATTTGCGAGGCAGGGATAAGAAATCACTCTCACGTTGTCCTCGTGAAAACGCTCTCCAAAGAGCGAAGAGCTTTCACTTGCACGTTCACGTTGGAATGTGAACCTCCCTTAAAACCAGCACGTCAGGTACACCATCAACCAACGTAATAATTCGTCGCGTCGGTTTGGGACAAAGGATTTGCGCACAATATTAGTCTTACGTACACTGCCGACAAAAAGTTTCGGGACAAGTTAAAAAAAGTGTAAGAAAACCTATAGAAGAATAACGAGTAACAATAAAATCATTTTATATAATTTTTATTTAAGAAATATAACAGAATAACATTTTAGAACTAATTTTTCTTATAATAATATACATAGATTTCCTATTTTACAAATAATAATTAAACATTCTTCTCATCAAAAACCACCATCAAAAATCCTGATTCGAACCAGTTTTTTTAAAACGATTTATGGTATCCCCAACAGTCGATCGTGGTAACTTAAATTTCCTCGCTATTTCACGAACAGTACATCCTTCATTGTGCATGGTGATGATCGAAGAACGTTTTTCTATGGTTGTATTGGCTGTTCGACCCATATTTACGAATAACGATATAAAAAAATTCCATTTACTGAAATATTACAACAATTAGTGGTGATATAAAAACAAGACAGATCCTTTTAAAAATGACTAATGAACTTGATATCCTTTTGATAATTAACTCTTCCACTCTTCGTCTGTGTTGTTTATATATGATTATTTCCTTCACGGACGGTTCGTTAATCGCTTAGGTTTTCCCAACTCACGGCATACATCCCACACAAATGTCTTAATTACCTGAATTAGGAATTTCCTAAGATACCTGCATTGATGCAGCTGTCAATTCCGACAGAATTAGTGGCCACGTGCCACAAAAAAACACGATTGTCAACAAATTTTCAGTTTAGAAGCAAAAACGAAGCTTGTCCGGAAACTTTTCGTCGGTAGTGTACATACAACCTTATTGGTATTATTCTTTGTCAATCATTTGTTTCAACCCAGATATTTCAAAATCTGTAAATTTTAAGGGATTGGAACGTCCTAAAATGACACTAACATAAAATATAAGCTAAGAATATTTCCAGTTCTGGTCCTGTTTCTTTTAAGCTCTTATCGTGTACGTATCTCGCTATCGTTATTTGATCCCAGTTAGCTAAATTTGTTTGAGCATGTATATAGTTAATCCTATTATTGAAGTGTTATCATAATAATCATAAGAGTGTTCAATAACGGCAATTTATAATTCAAATCAAAAAGTGGGTTTTATTTTTGTACCCAACACATATATTCACGGTAAACTAATGGTGAAACAACAATGTACAATGCCAAAGGTAACATGATGTGCACTTAAGCCATTTGGTAAAATATAGCTTAAACCTAAACGTCCTTGACCATTGCCTCAGTAGTTAACATTTAAAAAGTTTAAATTTCTTATATAGGTCCGAACACTGACCCGACGCGCCACCTGTTAGATTCCGGGCGAAGATAGGAATTAATGTATGGAAATGTGGCTGTTTTGCTCATACTTAGTAACGACCGTTAGTTACTCAGTGAAAAACAGTATGTTGTCTCTCGAAAAGGAGAATCTGAAAAACACAGTGAGTTACATAAATAAGAAAAGACAAAAAGAATTAGTAATCCAGACGAAGACGCGTTGAAAAACACGCGCTGTATCCAAAACATTTAAAAAAAACCGAAAGGCGTAGTCACGGTCCGCACCATATATTTTCCGTCAAAACATCAGGATAAAATTATAATAAGTAGTTCTTATAAGTATGTACAGATATCCATCTCTTTAATAAAATGGTTCTATAGAGTAGTACGGTTACAGAATATATAAATCACAAGTTTATTGTTTTGCGCCGGTTTTGCATTTCCTTTTTGATGCTGCCGTAGCTCTGAAATTTGCTCGTTACAGGACATTTTAGGTTTTCTAAATTCGTTTTGATGCGAGCTTTCTCGGATTTGAGTTTTTTACAATTCCGTGCTTATTTACGACACGTATGAGACGACACTTTTCACTTTTTTCAATTTTCAAATTAATACTGATTTTTACTTATATTTCACTTTAGGTCTTGGTAGTTGTTTTCAATATCTTTACAATGAAACCCTCACAAACGTCCTATCTCAACGCGGTTTCAAGCTACAATCAAAAATATCTTTACACTACGCTCATTGACAACAATCATGCGTATGCGCTTACACTAGCCCGGTGGCGTTACGGGCAAAACAAACGCAGCACAAAAAATACGTACAAATATGTTCTATCCAATGTAACCTCAACCGTTTTTATCGCATTATTAGTCACGTAGTTATTAGCTATTTAAATATGACGGTGTCTTGTAAAACAAGAAAGTTAGACTGGCTACCAATGTATATACTCAACGAGAAAGAAGACGTTTTCACGTCGAAAAGCTCAGACAAAAAACGACCCGCGGAGTGATCTCGGTAAACCAGCCGCTCGGCAATTTTAAGCAACCGGGAAGGTACCGGTACAACAGAGCAAGTGAGACTTTTTCACACTGGTGTCAGGTGTGAGGTACCTCGTAAACTAGTGGCAACGTCACCGAACAAGGAGCTGATCAAGCAACGACGCCCACGATGGGTGAGACAATACACCAAATTCGACTGGCAATGAGGGATTAAACAACCGCACTGACCGCCATGAGGGGGGAAATCAATGGTTTAAGTGAACAAAGTGATAAGGAAGTGGTTGGATGTCGGTTGGAGGAACTGGTGTCGGGGTTTAGAGAAGATTCTTTACTTACTTTTTACTTTTCGTTAGCCAAAAAACCCAATGAAAAAATTTGCTAACTTTGGGGATCACTTTATTCTAGATATCACTTCTTTAACTTGTGCAATTTTCATTTTACCAACGCTTGACTGTATTCTACCTAATTTTGGTTGTCTCATTTAACCATTTTCTCTTAACAAGGTTTAAGTCTACTAATACGTCGCTTTTTTTTACAAATCTTCCTATTTTCAAAGACTCGCTTTACAAGCTTTCCTAACTATGCAATTACCTTCACAATTCTCATTACTAAACTATGTGATTTCTCTATATAATACATAGTTTATTTTTCTATCTATATAAAACCTCTTACAAACAATTATTCTTCTCTCAAATCCTCATAGTACTACAAACAATCTATAGAACCGTTTACTTTTCTTTTACAAATTTCCTTTTTATCATGGTTTTACAATTCTTCCTATCTTCATATCTATACAAAACCTCTTGCAAACAGTTATTCATCTCTCGGATCTCCATAGTATTAAAAATTATTTCTTCAATCATTGATTTTTCTTCTGAGATTTTCCTAACTAGTTATACAAAAATCTCTTACAAAAAATTAGTTTTCTCACCGACCTCTCCCTATCTTTTGCAACTGTTTAGTTGCCCTCTTTTGCTGTCGGTTATTCTTTCTCTCCATCTTTATGCGGTTGATGTGTTGGCCGGCTGACTGGCTAGCTTCCTGGGAATCAGCTGAAATCAGCTCCCGTTGCACCTCCTGCAGTTTACTCTGGAAATGAGCCGCAGATCCAAAACGCTGCTTCTTTTTGGCTGCTGGGGGCGTTGGTTTGCCCTTTTTCTCTTGTTGAGCGCTGCGCTGGCGATACTCCTCGATGGAGATAGGCCTTGGTCCAGCAGTTGGGTCTCTGAGTGCTTCTTTCTGAGTCGTAGAGGTGCTCCTTGACAACCAGAGGGATAAACTGTTTGGCCTACAGCCTACTTTGTGGGAAAGTAGCAAGTTGGGTTCGTGAGTGATGAATAGGTGACTGAGAATGAAGTTTCCTTTTCTTTTCACGTCTTCCTCGGTGGTTAGCTGGCCCTTCCTCCTGCTGATTTGGTCTTCTTTTTGGGTGGATTGGAGATTGGTTCTTCCAGCGACTGGTTGCATCTTGGGGTCTTCCTGGGCTCGGGTCACTTTTCACACTACTTCTATTGGGCTTTTTGGGCCGATTTATATCTGATTTATCCAATTTTTTTGCAATTTTTGCCAAACCCGGATCAATAGTCATCTTTCGATGAATCACACACATGCCAAAATTTTTCCTTTTCACTTTGACCCTGAAAAAGAGAATTTTCATTCATAGTTTCTGCTGGCATGTGCAGCATTTCCATGTGCCAGCTGATTGATTGTTGTTAATTAGCGTTGTGTAAATATATTTATGAGTGTAACGTGAGAATGCGTTTAGCTAGGACGTGATTTGGGGATCATTGTGTAGGGCTTGAAGAGAACTACCGGGACCTAAAATTTAACAATAAAAATGTTTGCCGAAATATAAGAGAAAATTGGTACTAATTTGAAATTTAAAAAAATATTAAAGAAATCGTCCAATGCGTGTCGTAAATATTCACCGAATTGTAAAAAACTCAAATCAGAGAAAGCTTGCAAAACAAAGTTGAAAAGCCTAAAATGTCCAGTGCCGAGCAAATTTCATAGCTACGGCAGAATCGAAGAAGAAATAAAAAAGCGGCGCAAAACAATAAGCTTGTGATTTATCTATTCTTTAACCGTACTATTCAATATAACTATTGTATTAAAGAGGTTGATTAAAGTTCATACAAATAAGAAAAACTTATAATAATTTTATCTAACGTTTTCACGGAAAATCTATGGTGCAGACCTTGACTACACCTTTCAGTTTTTTTATCTTCTCTATCGACTTAATACACGTTCCCCGAAGAGGTAGTTTTATTTTGAGGTAGAGGAAAGACTGACACAAGGCCAGATCCAGTGAAAACGGAAGTAGGTCAAACATTTGTTTCTTTTGCAAAATATTCGGTTATAATTATGGCTTTTTTGAATCTAGTTAAGCATACGTCCACTCGAAAGGTCGGAATTGGTAGGCTTTGATCACAAATTTACCAAAAGAGATTCTATTATAAACTATTTATGTAAATGAAAGTTATATACTTTTATTACATTTTTTAGTCCATTTAAACAGTAAAGTATTTTATACCAACCATTCGGAATATTTCTTCAAGACTTTATACTTAGACCAAAGAGATAAGGACAGGGCATTTATGGACTCGATTTAAGAAATTGCACTAACACGCTCTCAAAAAATAACTAATACACACGAAGTATACAGTGGTTCCGTTTTAGTTATCAAATTTTGAAGTTTTCATAAATTTCCCGATATTTGTTGGATTTAAATTTTATATAAATGTATGTATTTGGAACGATATATATTGTTTACTGTTATATTTTATGAGCAATAATATTATATATATGTATGTATTACTATATAAAGTAATAATAGACAATTACAAATCATTTATTTTTATAATTATACGTTTTTCCAAAGATTCACATTATATGCAAGCATAATAATACGAATTTAACTATTAATGCATTATTTTCCATAAAATTTTTCACAACAAATTCAAATTCCAGTGTGAACAATAATTAAATTTTTAGTACCACAAATTAAAACTGGCCGACGTTTCTGGCTTATTAGCTGATTTCCCTATTAGAATGTCACTTACTGAAGATGTCAACAAAAGATCATTGAAGCATAGGAAATAAATTATATTTCTGTATAATTTCTCTGTTTTACTGAGGTAGCCTTTGTCGAGAAGTTACTTTGCATACGTAAAGTAGTTTCCATGGGGCTACCGAAGTAACCGGGGAAAACTACAATTATTTGTTCCTATTTTTGGAAAAGTCAGTCGGAAGATGCATTTGTAGAAGTAAACGAAAACTAAGAAATAAATAACTTGTGTTAATCTACAATTTTGGGGTCTCAACCAAACCAGACAATAAATATTAAGATGTCGAAGCAAGTCTCAGTAGATAATATGAGAGTGGAGGAACTGCGGGGTAATTTGGAACAATCTGGATCAAAAGCTGTGCTTTGTAGCAGCTAAAGATGAAGAAGATGAATACGATGACGACAACGAAAACCAAACGATGAAAAGGGTGACCACAAGGACAGAAAAGGAGAAACATCACACTGGTTTTTATGGAATACAACCAACTCAAAGTTTCAAAGATGTGGAGGATGCCCTAGAAACTTTCAGCGGGCACGGCAATGAAAACATCGCGCGTTAGATATACAGCCTAGAAGAAGCAGCAGAGATTTGCAGATGCTCGGACGCACACACTTTGACGTATGGCAGAAGATTGTAGTGCGGATCGGCAAAACTTTTTATGACATACGAATGTTCAGCTTAAACCTGGAAAAAAAAATGAAGACTCAGAGTACTCAGAGAAGAATTTGGAAAAAATTTGAATAGTAAAGAGGTGCATAAACGTTTAGCTACAACTCAAAAACAGACGGACGAATCCTTTCAAATGTACGTGTACCGGATATTGGAAATACGGTATTATACATGATGAAGTTAATAAAACCATTTTATATGGAGAAAGAACGATTAAAGGATTGAGAAATAGATTGCAGCAATGAGAAACACTTAAACGCAACATGGAAAGGAATAAAAGTGAAAAATTATATTCAGGTAGAATGAACGAACAACCTGTGAGGAATGTTGAATGAACGAGAAGTGAAACAAAGACAAGTTGTTATGATTGTGGCGCAAAGAACGATTTAAGTAAAAATTGTCCTGACTAATTGAAAGGATATAAGTGTTTTAAATGTTGCGCGTTTGAACATAACGTCGCGAAATGTCCCGACAAAATTTCGAGTTATCGGTCGTTGGATAAAGCGCGTTGTGATACAGTGCGTTCATTTCATAAAAAAGCATATATGGTATACCAGCAGAGATTAAATGAAGTGATGGCTTTAATTGTCACTGGAAGTGATCTTCATTTGATTCGGTCTACTTTTTATGTGGAATTGAATGCATTGTATGATGCACTTGAGCTAGAGCCGCACAGATTTTTGGATGTATTCCAGCAACAACGTGTGATCTCGATAGCTATCGGGCTCACACATTGTTGTGGAATACAAACAAAAATCAGTCGGCCCTAGCTCAACTGCTATCCGGCTCTATCTCAAGTGCATAATACAATACGGCTACAAACAGTCTTTCACCCCGACCAAATAAAATTTATTGTTGATCGAAACAATTCATCGGCAGTAGCCGTATTCTTTTGGTCATCGCCATCGAGAGAAATCCCAAAGCAGTAAAAGAATAGCTTGGACTTGCACTCGATAGATTACAAACTTCAACCAACTTCAGTTCACATTTGTATGAATTTCCTTCGATTTTTTGAACATTTTGTTAAAACCTCGATTAAACAAATTCCTCATATATGACTTGATTTGAAATTTTCAGATGAAATTAACTGAAAGTTTCGAAGAATTAAATGAAATTGTAATTTTGTGGAATTTAAAGAAAAATTTAGGTTCGCGGCAAGGAAAATGAACAATATCGCCATCTGGATATTTCTAGCGCAACTTTTTATCGAGTAAAGTAAATTAAAACCAGTTATTATTAAGAGCTAATTTGCTCTGGATAAATGTATGGGATTTGACAGTTTTGCTCTACTGGAGTGAGCAACAGAAAACAGCTAGTAATAACTTACCGTTTTCATTATTCATTGAATTTCCAATTTATGATTCCTTGTCGTGAATACTGTGGAGATCGGAATATCTATATATCCATATTATCCTGAACAATTTGAACAAAAATTTACTGGTCTGGATTCTTTTGACACTACTTTTGTTAAAACCTTGCTTTCCAAAGAACATTTAAAAGTAAGTTAAATTCTGTTAACACTAGTTAATTTGAAGTATTTCGGTTATGTAGCAAACAAAGAAATGCAGCACAGATACGCTTATCCCGCATATCTCTCACAAAAAACATCGATTCCAAACCAAACACATAACATTAACATACTTTTATGTATTTACATCACCATCACAAAACGCGCACTAACCAACAGGTGACAACATCACCAAAATTCAAGAAACTCTAGTGTCCCTAATTCTTAGACTTGAAAAGTATCGTGCAATATGTTTCAAACAGAAAATGATTCGTAGTTATTTCTATATCACTTGTCTGTGGCATAACAACCGTAGTACATTTTCGGATTTGAGTAAGTTATGGTACTTTTAACCGTGGTATGAATAGCATTCCATACCATTTTATTTTAAGAAGGTACGAACGAGTTAACTATAAACATATGTTTCTTGCATTTAAAATATTCATCGTTGAATCAACTCAATAATATGTTCCCCTCATTTATGTTTGGTAGGGATGAATGTTTACAATATCATAGTAGCTGAATAAAACGCTGTTCCCCTGCCAGATGCTAACGCCATTTTTGTTGCGTTAAGTAGAACAGAAAGAACAAGGATTTTGTTTAGCTGCAAATATCCCTGTCCTAGCAAATTATGTATTGTTATTTCTGTTAAGACATGAACAACTGTAGAATATTATTTACATTGTGTGGCAGCTTTTGTCAGCGCATTCCTTCATTGAAGATTGTTTCTAAAATATGGTTTGGTATACAGACTTAACATGTTATTATATGACTTAACATACATATGTATAGTTTTATGAGAAGGTTGCGATTGCCACTACTTATGGTTTTCACGACAGGAAAATGCTGTTTGAATACGTATGTACATGTTTATAAGGAGAAATTCTCAAATGCCTCAATTTCAACTCAAAATTGACCGCCAAAAAATTTTAAACACTCGCCAAAATTCAAATTTCTAAAAATTTTTGCAGTGGATGGTAGAAAGTTTTGCAAAATATTTAACGTATATAATATCTATATGATAACCTACAACGGTTTGTCGATTTGAATAAAGAAATTGTTAAACCACAGTTATTGTAGCACATTTTGTTGAAATTGTTGTCATGTAAAACTCGGTCTGTCAAACTTCCTAGCATCGCGGAGGCGAGCACCGTCGAGTCCAGGCGATAATTCCTGATAGTTGTAAGACACCAACTACACAAGAACAGCGTGTCATACACTTGAACGGCGATTATTAAGAGATCTAAAAAGACGATAGCGAATCGTTCTCTTCAATAGGTAGCGTCACTAATCTCGCTCTCATGGTCAAGAGTGACAATTTATGCTCATAGCGAATCGTTCTTTCGAATACTCAACGTCGCTCATTTCGCTCTCATGCTTAAGAGCGATAATGTGCGCTGATACCAAGTCTTTTCTCTCGAATACATATCGTTACCTGTTACTCTCTACCTTACGCATGAAAGAGAGATGAGTGACTCTACATATTCGAACGCACGATTCGCCATCAACATACAATGTTAGTGCGGCATTCGGCGAATGACGAATATTCATCATATGTCAAGTTGTTTGCAAAAGCTCGGAATATGCCGAGCACAGAGGTATACACATATTCGTATTGTATTGTTTGTCGAACATTCGCCCACTTTGATGTGGCAAAAATACCGAAAAATCACCGAGCACGAGCCTAAACTGCTCGACAATGCGCGAGCAGCTCATCAACACATGTAGGAATTTGGTGAATGCCGCATATGTGGAGCCGCCTTTACATCCTCCCACAGAACAATGAGAGAACAATGCGCTAGTAGCCCAAATTGTCTCTCATAAGCATGAGTGCGAGATGAGTGAAGCAACGTTTTCAATAGAATGATTCGCTATCGCCCTTTTAATAAAACATCTCTTGATAATTGCCATTTGGTCTTGTGTTGTTGGCGTCGTACAAACTATCACCGATTAGGGTAAGTATACTTATTTCCGGACACTTTTATGTTTATTGTGTTATTACACATGGAAAACATGCATACTTCGAAATTGGAAGAGTCGTTTAATTGCGAAATCCTCCTCTCACTTCAACGAGAAAATGCTAAGACGGTGAAAGAGTATACTGCAAATTTCAAGGAATACCTACACAAAAACGAAAAGCAAAACTTTTTGATCTCAAATTGATGATCAACAGATGGTTTGAAAGAAATACGTCGATAATTTCAGATAAGACACCAGATGATCGTCAACACGGCTACAGATATGGATGCCACATGCTTCTGAAAGGATGAACTTCAAGCATTCATAGACAACTACGATGAGGTATACGCCGAACTAGCGAAAATACATATCGAAAAATATCATATCGCACAATCAAATCAAATCAAAGTGATTAGGTAAACGCACAAAATGCATGTACGACGAAATGTACCGAAATATAGTTGCCAACATTTCGGGAGATCCAAAAGACTAGTCTAGCTTCAACCCCACATTTACGCGAATCATTCATCAAAATCCAGAATTGATTTCAATGCAGCGATTTCATTACCTCCGAACTGCGTTGCAAATAGAACAACATAGAGATATTCTCTTTTAGAAACAAATTACCTGATCGCTTGGGAGATGCGATCATTATGGGACAACATTATGATTATCCACGCATCGTATTTACGGAACGAGTATAAGACAAAGGAATGCTCGTCTGAAATGAGACAGTTACAAATCACGTTAAAGAGTTTTGCAACGGAATTCCTACATCTTAGCGGAAGTAACGTTATTGATTTATTAACTCACTTTGCAATCAAGAAGTTAACTCCAGAAACGCTTCAAGCTTGGAAACACCATTTGGGATCAAAAACAAACATTCCAACCTACGACGAATTCGAGAAGTTTTTGAAAAACCGTTTGAATAGTGTCAGTAATATGAAACGAATGGGACAAAACGGTGAGTGGGAGAGAGTGGGTCAAAACGAATGTACGAAAGTAAAGCAGCCAAATTATCGAAAATCAACATTGTCAAGGTCAAACTAATCGGTACAACGAAAAGCGTATCACGTAACAACCACATTCGCAGAAAAGTATTTAGTGGTCGCCTGTAAGGAATCACACAAAATTAAATCGCGTCCGGATTTTGACGTGAAAACGCCTTTCTTCTCATTGAGTATGTACATTGGTAGCCAGTCTAACCTTCTTGTGTTACAAAACACCGTCATATTTCAATCGCTAATAACTACGAGACTTATAATGCGATAACGACGGTTGAGATCACAGTCAATTGAGTATATTTGTACATATTTATGTGCAGCGCTTGTTTTGCCCGTGACGTCTTCGGGCTAATGTAAGCGCTTACGCCTGATTGTTGTTAGTTAGCGTTGTGCAAAGATATTCAAGAGTGTAGTGTGAGAACGCGTTTAGCTAGGACGTTTGTTAGGTTATAATTATAAAGAGCTTGAATAGAACTACCAGGACCTAGGGTTTAGGTTTAGGTTTTCAGGGTGGAGTGTTCACACTGATTGTACGACCCACTCCCACTTGGAGGCCAGATGGCCCATTGTGATGCCCTTTATTTGTTGAACGTGAACCTAAAGTGAAACAAGAAAAATATTCGCCGAAATATAAGTAAATATCGGTATTAATTTGAAAATTGAAAAGAAGTGAAAGATATCGTCTCATACGTGTCGTAAATATGCACCGAATTGTAAGAAACTCAGAGAAAGCTCGCGTCAAAGCAAATTAGCGAACCTTAAATGTTCCGTGCCGAGCAAATGTCAGAGTACGGCATCATTAGAGATGAAATGGAAAAACGGCCCAAAACAATGATCTTGTGATTTACCTATTCTGTAACAGCACTACTCCATATAACCATTGTATGGAAGAGATTGATAAATAGAGTACATATTAGCACAAAACACTTGTTATAATTTTTTTGACGTCAAAAAGTTTTTTGGCTCGTTAAGTACACTGATAGCCAGTCAAAGTTTCTTACGTCACAAAATACCGTCAGATTTCAATCGCTCATAACTATGACTATGAGGTTTCTTACGTCACAATGTATAGAGCATAACTTTACGTGTTTATCTCGCAGCGTTTGTTTTGCCCGTGAAGTCTACGGGCCAGTGTAAGCACCTACGCGAGATGGTTGTCAATTAGCGTTATCTAAAACCATAAATTAGTGTAGCATCAAAGCGCGTTTAGCTATGACGTTCATTTACGTGGCTTTGTAAGGAGCTTTAGAAGAACTACTGAGCTTTCAAGTGAAACAATAAAATAAGTGAAAAAAATAATCGTTGTGGATGACGTGGGAACACATTAAGTGTGGCGAAAATATATCAAAGTCAAGTCGCATTAAGTTCAAATCAATTTCAATTCAAGTTAAGTTCATTGACCAATAATCTGAGGGCCCACTTATCACAACTTGTACCCCGCTACATACTGACGTTGGTGGTGTCGGCAAAAATTCTGGCACCAGAAAAGAGTGCGTTAATCTTCAACTTCCCTCAAGTCTGAATCCAGACTTTCAGACTTTCCTACAAATAGCATTTTAGCACAGTCACATTGAACTTACCCAGCAATCAAATTGCACCACAGGATTGGTCACACATCCACGACTTAGTGTTAGCAGATCCAACATTTTTCAATCCACACAAAATTCATTTCGGCTGGATTTTGTATGGTCAAGTTGCAGCAGCAGCCTCAACTACCAGTCGGTCAGCCACCATTCATTGTCATCACACAGCAGTCAATCCACAATTGGAGACACACGTTCAGCGGTTCTTCGAAGCGGATAAAGTCTCAGACGAGCGTATAATAACCCAGGAGGAGAAATGGTTCATCGACTTCTTCAATCAACACTGCACTAGAGATGTAAGAAATGAGTAGTATTCGTTACCGAGTACCGGATACTCACTATGATTCCGAGTATCCAATGAGTACTCGCGAATACTACTCGTTACCGAATACTCTCTCTCTTACGAGAAAGAGAGATGAGTGACGGTAAGTATTCGAGTGAGCGATTCGCTATCAGTGTGCGTCAAATCGCTCTCTCAAACACGTCTAGGAATGATTGGGAATGAATGTACATACATTCATGAACGACGGTTTCGTGTGCGAGAGAGTGTGTGAATGGGAATGTGAGAATGGGAATGGGAGAATGCGAATGTGAGAATGCGAGAGGGACAGGAACGGGTCGAATTGAAAGGAGTACTCGCGGATACTCGCGGATACTTTTATATGGGAATTTCCATATAAAGATTCGACTGCTCAAGTAACGAATAGTGATCCGGATACTCATTGGGTACTATTCGTTTAATTTTTTCGAGTACTTTTGTATGGAAATTTTCATACGAAGATTCGACTGCTCTGGTAACGAATAGTGATCCGGATACTCTTTGGGTATTTTTGGGTTTTTGCATAGAAGTTATATAAAAAGAAGCGGGAATTTTGAAATAAAGAATTTTTTAATGAAATTATGAAAATGGACTAATACTACTCCCATTCTTCGTAAGTTACAAAATTTGTTTAAATTGAAATTTATATAGAAATGAAATGGTTTCATATTGGAAAATGATATTCAAAATATTGCTTTTTTTTGCTCGCTTTGTATAGCCCAAGCCCAAGGAATCAGTAACGATAATGCGGATACAACGAATACTCGGTCATCAAGTAACGAATACATTCGATTACTCAGTTTTGAGTAGTTGTTACACCCCTACACTGCACCCACCAGGCATCGGGAAAGTATATGGGTCGATTTTCGCTCAAAACACGCTTCGATTCGAAGCAAAAGTCGATCGAAACAAATGGCCGCACGGTTATCTTCTAGGCAGCTTTCCAGGTCGCATCAATTGGGCGCCACTTAAATCGTCCACCAGACTGTGTTGTCTTCAAAATTTTGTCGATATTATATCGGAAAATTTTGTGTCGAGTGCTCAAAATTGTCCGATCAATGTTCAATCGTTGGTCATTGATTGTCGCGTTGCCATATTGCATTTCTGGCCTGGTGGTTCCATCTGTAGGTTGCTGGCGGTCGTGAGTAAGTCACACTCACAAGAATGTCACTGCTGTATCGACTTCATAATGATTTATAATTTCTCGACACTAAGGATATTCATTTCACTTCGTAAACTCTTCGTATTTGTCGTAAACCTCGTGTTTCATAAAGTTTACGAAATTTCGTATTTCTCCCCATACAAAAAAGAATACGAAATTTCGCAAACGGTAAAAAGTGTCGTATTTGGCGTATTTCGTATTTTGTAAATGCTGTCAGATGTCAGTTTGGGAATAGATTCTTATTTTCAGTAATTAAGTTAATTATATTAAAAATACATAATTAAAAGTTATAAGTTAAAACTAGGTGATTTTACTTATTTGATCCAAAATTAATAGCTCGCAAACAGCTTTGTCGTGTAGGAATTTTAAAATTTTCTGCTTTTCAATGGTTTTGGGCATTGTGTTAATTCAAAAAAGTTAATAAAATAAAACATTTTAATTTTGAAATGACAAATGACATAAAATATGACAGATATTTACAAATTTTACGAAAAAAACTGTTTGGGGTGTTCACATCAATTGGGTTTACGACATTTACGATGTTTACGAACTTACGAAGTGAAATGAATACCCTTACTATAATAACTAAAGCCGTGTTTTCTTGCGACACGCTATCGAGTCCAAATTTTTGGCAGCGAAAAAACAGCTCGGGTTTGCATTCGATAGATTACAAATCAACCAACTTCAGTTTACATTCGTTTGAATTTCATTCGACTTTTTTATATTTTGTTACGCCCTCGATTAAACAAATTCTTCAAACATTAAGGGTATTCATTTCACTTCGTAAACTGTTCGTATTTGTCGTAAACGTCGTATTTCGTAAAGTTTACGGAATTTCGTATTTCTCCCCATACAAAAAAGAATACGAAATTTCGTAAACTTTACGACGGTAAAAAGTGTCGTATTTGGCGTATTTCGTATATGCTGTCAGATGTCAGTTTGTGAATATATTCTAATTTTTATTTAAATATATTTGTTTAGTAATTAAGTTTATTATATTAAAAATACATAATTAAAAATTATAAGTTAAAACTAGATGATTTTACTTATTTGATCCAAATTAATAGCTCGCAAACAGCTTTCTCGTGTAGGAATTTTAAAATTTTGTGCTTTTCAATGGTTTTGGGCATTGTGTTAATTCAAAAAAGGTAATAAAATAAAACATATTAATTTAAAATAACAAATGACATAAAATATGACAGATATTTACAAATTTTACGAAGAAAACAGTTTGGGGTGTTCACATCAATTGTGTTTACGACATTTACGATTTACGACGTTTACGATTTACGAAGTGAAATGAATACCCTTATTACTAGAATTTAAATTTTCAGATGAAATTAACTGACAGTTTTGAAGAAATTGGAATTTTGTGGAATTTGCAAAAAAATTTAGGTTCGTGGCAAGGAAAATGAACCATGTCGCCATGTGTACTCTTCTAGTTGAAGAATTTATACGGAGGTGCAAACTAACGCACTTATTATCGAGTCCAAATTTTGTACGCGATAAATGTATGAGATTTGACCGTCCAAATTTTGTACGCGATAAATGTATGAGATTTGAGAGTTCTGCACATCTCAATGCAGCAAGAAAACACAGCTTAAGCCACCTTGTGTTTTGACTGATAACCTGATAAAGTGGCCAAGCAGCCGCCCAACACTATTGTATCAATTCCGCTGGAGCATCAATAAAATGGCACCTTACTCAAACTTGACAGTGACGAAGTAGTTAACACGCTAGGCATGGGTTGGCAACCAAACGGAGACGCATTCAAATTCAAATTGAATTTCGATCTTCCAAAAAGAACCATCTTATCAACCAAAGTTCATTTTTTATCGTATCGGTCATAGTTACATCAAAAATCATCCTCAAGCGAGTCTGGACGGGCAATCAAGGACCTAACAACACACCATTGGGCTGGGATGATAAAGTAACAAACAGCATCAACAGGGATTGGACAGATTTTGTCACCGAACTTCCAGCAATCAGCTTAATATCCATACTGTAATGTACCACATGAGGCAACGCATCAATTAGAAAAAATTTGAAAATAATTTCTCGTTCGGACTGAAAACAACGTTATCATTCCATTCCCAATCCGTTGTATGGTTTCCCACGCTCTCCATATTGTGGCTCCGCCTCCATTCATTTCGTGTTTTCCCACGCTGTCCATCGGCTGAGCGCCTGGATCGGCCCCCACCTTTAAGCCAATATGCATTTCAATACTCACCGGTATGCATTTACATGCCAGGTTACCTGACCTCATTAGGTGTTGCTTCATGGGAAACTTTGATGGCAAAGTTTCAAAGTGACAACACAGCACTACGAATTTACTATAAAACCCCGGTAAATTTGAATTGTTAGTCAGTAAGAAGTTAATTGTATAACTCGTCGAACGAAATGTAATAAAGTTTATTTGAAATCTTACTTAATGAAAATTAATCCCAGTCTCCCAACACTTACCCTATCAAACCATTCCAACGGGATCTGCTTCAACGATCCCAGTCATTCCTTGATTTGAATGGAACAACGCAATACCAACTATTGGATGGATCAACTATTCACCGAAAATCGAATCAGTACAATTACATACGTTTTGGCATGGACCAACTGTGGCATTCGCAGCCGCAGTATACATTCGCATTTAAGATGAAAATAGAGATGTGTACACCCATCTACTGACCGCCAAAAGGAAAACAACACCAACGAAACCAATTATAACAATACTTCGAGTGGAATTATGTGGAGCTGAATTAGTTACCCGAATCGCATTATGGACAAAGAGAAATCTTCGTTTATACACCAACGATATTCCAAAGTACTCTCGAAGTGATGCCAGGATCGTACAGCACTGGATACAAGGCAAGACATCACGTTGGAAAACTTTCGTAGCTAATCGTATGAGTAAAATATTGTCGAGATCATCGAAAGTAAATTGAAATTACCTACTTCGATAAAAATCAAAATCTGAAAGCTCTACTTGCGCCCTACAACCCAAGACAGTTATCAACTTTCGACCTATGGGAAAAGGGTTCAATATAGCATCAATTGGCCAACGTTCACACATTCACCGAAGAAGAACTTAAAGCAAAATCAACCAAGGTTCAGGTTCATGTAGTCATAAATGGTGATTCAATTATCTATCACTATTCATCATTAACTAAACTAGTCCGCATCAATGCTTGGATTCATCGCTACCGCTACAACACTAGCAAGAAAAATCAATCGCAAAGAAGAAAAGGATCGCTTCTAGTCATCGAGCTGCAAGAAAGTCTGCACAAACTCATCAAGCATGCATGAAATCAAAAGAACCGTTAACAATCAAGTCAAAAATTAAGGATTTGGCTCCGTTCATCGAAGATTCATCAGGCTTGCTTCGCGTATGGGGCAGACTTCAACGATCGAGTTTGCCTTATCGCCAGAAGCATCCAATCATAGTGCCAAACAAGCATCATTTAACTCGGCTATTAATGGAAAATTGGCACCAAAACATGTTCTATGGAGGAGTGCAACACAGCTCAGCCAATCTACGTCAACAATCTTGGGTCGTTAAACTGCGACAAATTGTCGCATCAAGAATTCGAAAGTACATCACATGCCTTCGAGATAAACCGGAAGACTAACTAACATATAAATTTTCGATACCACAACAACAATACTATATAAAATAGCATGTTGTCAATATACCAGAGTCTGCTATGGACGACCAGGATAGAACACAATAATGACAACTCTTATGCCTATTGAGACCGTTTATCACAAAGTAGAAATACAGTAATTGTTAAATTAATTTTTGTATATCTAACAATACCGATAAAGTTTCCAGCAAGTTATGACTATGGTACTACTGAAAGACGAATGCGGCCATTGATCCTGAATTGGGTATCAACCGTACGCAAAATGCACGGCTGAACGGTTGATTATGCATGCTTTGGCTGTAAGTTAGTGGACAAGCTTGTGCAATACTCAGCAGCGAAAAGTCTCTGAAGTCCCGCTTTTACAAGGAAAGCCATTCGAAAAGTAAAATATCATTTTGAATAATAATTGATGCTATCAATGAATTTTCTATTGAAGGACAACTAATTTAATGAAACTAAATAATTTTCAGAGATATTAAACTATAAGTAAAGTGGTAACCAAATAATCATTTATAATAAAAAGTCGGGTTTTTGGGTGTTCTAATCATTTTAAACTAAAATTGGGAACACCAGAGAAAACTTGAAAACTATGGGTTATGAGTATACATGTGAGCAACGAAATTACATCTGAATGTCCTTCTTTTCCACGATTTCCTAATGTACCCTTTTCAGAGGCTGCGCATTTCGACTCCATGGGGTTACTATAAGCTTCACGCACGATTTTCATTTTTTCAACTAGTTGGTACTTACTTCATCATCATTTGATCTTAAACTTTCGAAGAAATATCCTCTCCATGCTGCAATACCAAAGGTAAAATTCCCCAGTGCAGCAATTGTAGGTTGTTTTGAAAGAAAATAGGTTTCCTTAAACGTTTGAGGGGAATATTGTTTGCTGAGACTATCCATTTTGTCTTATACATCTTGAGTATAGGAATGGCTGAATTCAACATTCGAGACCCGTCGTTTTGCGTACAAACGAATTTAAATACCTCAAAAAACTCAAAATACCTTAAATAGCTTAAAATGTTAGAGAAAACAACACCTAGATTTAACACAAAACTAGAACATTTTTGGTTGAAGATTTATGAATATAACGAAAATATTTCTACATATTTCTTACATTCATATAAAAGGACTGAGGATTATTACCTTAATAGCGTATACAGACTAAAGTTAAACGAGCTAAGTTTATTCCAGTTTTGTGACACTAGCTGAATTTTATTCAGTTAGAGAAACTTCGCCTGACACACTAAGTCCACTTTATCTGTCAACGAAAATAGATTTCGAAATGAAAGCCAAGCATTTAATTAAGATAAACAACTGTACAAAAACAATGTGAATGTTTTCGACAAAAATAAATTATTAATTTATTTAATACTAAGGAAAGGAAATTAATGATTACTCACCTCATTTTTGTTGAATTAAATTGAATTGTATGTTACTCAACGTTAAATATTGCGTTGAAGTTGGCAACAGGTCGGTTAAAACCAGCAAAACCAGTAACTAGAAACAAGAGTATAAAACCCAGTCATAGGGCCCATACACACGCATGGAACAGGGAACATTCCTATTGCGCAGTCGTCATTTTGAGGTTGATCGCGAACATGTCGGACGTTTCAGTAGCTGTGCTATTAATTGGACTCTAAAAAAAAAAAAAAAAAAAAAGTTTGGTTTGATGGTTGAAATTATGGAACGAACCACTGTTCCATTCATTCTCTCGCTATGAGAGAAAGACCCATTCCCCCATTCCTAGGAATTGGGCTCAAAGGAGAGTAACATTTCTGAAACCTCCGTAACTCGAACATCTTAAAAGAGAACAAAAGAGTTAAAAGCAAAATTATATTAGCTGAATAAAAATCAATTTAAATAAATTATAACAAATCATATTACTATAAATAAAATTTAATTAAAACTAAATAAATTATATTTAAAAATTAAGTAATGAAATAAAGCGAAATTATATGAAGGAAAATAATAACAAGATGATGGCTAGATTAAATAAGCCTGTTTAGAAGACGGAGAAGGCGGCTGGACTTGCATAAAGGGTGAGTTTAATATTGATATGATCAATTTCTCTAAACTCAAGATGGATGGGTGAAGTTAAACAGTGGAGACTAGGGTGGGTAGTTATAGCTAATCGACTAAAGGAAAGATTTATAGTTTACTTATTTGTAAACTCGATGCTGTGGGTCAAAATAACCTCGATGGTAGAGTGGTATGTTTGCAGTGTTGAGCTCTTCTTGTAAATACTGTTGAAGGTATTGAGGGGCTTTGATTCGGAGAGAATCAATCAATGTTCGGTCAATTGCACATGCTTCCCTAAGTAGTTCGTTGTCACTGACTGCCACGCGTGAGAGATATTTATACCCAATGGACAGGAGGAAATTGTCGATCGGAACGATGTTAGCCTTTCTATATAGGAAAGAATTGCTGAAGTGTTTGCCATTGTGTTTCCTCCTATAGTTAACACAATGGCGGAGAATTTTCCGTTCCTGAACACGAAGCTTTTCCATTTGGGCAGATGAAATGCAATTCCAAACAGGAAAGGCGTATGAAAGGATAGGACGAATAAGTTGCTTGTAGCAAAGGATCTTTATTTTAGGGTCAAGTTGATTATTGCGGCGAAGAGAATTGTGCAGGTATTTGGTTCGTATAAGAACCTTCTGCGAAATTTTCTTGATATGCTCAATAAAATTGATTTTGGGTGTGAAGTGTACACCAAGGTACTTCATGGAGCTTTTTAAAGCAATTGGGGTATTGTCAAGCAGTAGATTGACGTTGGTAGACTTGTAGTTACGCGGGCGATCTTTTCGGGTACCAGTGAAGCATATTGCAGTTACCTTGGATAGATTCAACTTGACCTTCCATCGGTGATAGTAATGTACTAGACTATCTAGATGCTCATTGAGCGAGTTTGAGGCATGAGCAGGGTTGGATGATGCTGTGTACACAAGCAAATCATCCGCAAAGCTGAGTTGTTTAACTAAAGGTGGAGGACAGGGCAGATCACTAACATAAATGTTAAAGAGAGTTGGACCCAATACAGAGCCTTGGGGAACTCCAGCCGCAACTGAAAATACTCCGGATAACTTCCTCTGGACTCTGACTTGGAAGGTTCTGTGCAACATGAATTGGTAAACTATGCTACACAGTACTTTTGGAAAACTATAAGATAGAAGTTTGTGGATCAGACCCTCTATCCACGTGGTGTCGAACGCTTTCTCTATATCCAGGCTGACAGCAAGGACAGGTTGTTTTCTACTTGCATTGACGCAAATGAAGTTTTGAAATATATTCAGTGGCATGGTGGTACTATGGAAAGTGCGAAAACCAAATTGAGAATTTGGTATTATACCATGGTCATCAATAAAACGGAGGATCTTCCTAGCTATGAATCTTTCATATAGCTTGCTGATTGATGTAAGTAGGGATATCGGCCTGAAGCTGGTCGCTAAATGACTCGGCTTCCCAGGTTTGGCGATGGGACACACAATAGCATGTCTCCAAATTTTAGGAAAGTAACCTGCATTGAAGGCGTGGTTGAAAAGAATAGCCAGTTTAAAAAAGAATAGTCGAGATAGCTTTAGGAGTGAATAGTTGGAAATTTTATCGACTCCTGGGGTTTTCTTAAGGTTCCTGGTTTTGGCAAGCAGACGAAGAGAGGTTGGGGTAGCAAAACCATTTGGATTGGAACAATTGGTTCCGAAGCTTGCTAGATTTCCGGGACAGAAGTCTACAATGTAGTCAGTGTAGTTTTCAAATTCACTTTTGATGCGAGTGTTAACATCATGGGAAAAGGTGGGATGGCCAGAGTTCAAGGTGAGTTTGTGGTTACTTTGAAAAGTTTCACCAATTATGTTGGCTTAAGTGATGGGATTGTTATTAAGATTCCCACTGTGAAGGATAGGACCATTGTAGTGTGTGGTTCCACTCATTTTTTTAACATCATTGAAAACATTCTTGTCAGGCTGAATGCCCTTGAATCTGTCTTCAAATTGTTTCGAACGGCAGAGATTAATGCGCTGTTTGATGATCGTATCAAGGTTGCGCAGGGTGGATCGAAGTAATGAGATACGATCGGGCAGCTTAGCACGATGAAGCGCACGTCTAAGGGACTTGCGCTCTCGTATAAGTCGAAGGGTGATGTCGCAGAGACGGACCTGATAGGTATGCTGAATATTGTACGTTGGGACATGTTGGACAGTTGTGGTGAGGAGAATGTCCTGCAGCTTTTCAGCATAATCATTGATTTGGCTAAAGGAGAGATTCCTATCAGTTGGGAGTGACATCTCGCTAAGCGATTTGTCAAGGGTGTTATTAAAATTTAGCCAATTTGTTCTGCTAAAATCAGGGATACTGTCAGAATAGGCTTTGGAAATTTTCAAGGTATGAAAGGTAGTGACGGCAGCTTTGTGATCAGAGATGCCATCAATTACAGTGGGGTGAGTCATTTGAGAAACTAGGGAGGAAGAGACGAGGAAGAAGTCAAGAACGGAGTGTTGCCTGGTTGGAAGTAGAGGGGCTAAAATTTCAAAATCAAGGAAAACCGAATTTAACTGGTACCAATTATGAAGGGATAAGCCGTTGGAACAATTTTTGCTATTGTTCCAAAGCGAATGCTTAGCATTGAAATCGCCTCCAAAAATGAAAGGTGTGGTAGCAGAAATATTAATAAGAGAACTGAGCTCAGAAGTGTCAATACGATTAGCTAGAAAATTGGAGTGGTAAATGGAGAACAGATTTAGACAATTTCCATCGTCTAATTGTAGTTTGATACCACATGCTTCAATGGTTTGAAATAGAGGAAGGTCCAGTTCTTCGAAAACAGAATTTTCGCTTATTAAGATGCAAGTCCCGCCGCCAGAAGAGGTAGAGTTGGGCACGACGTAGCGATCCCTACGAACAGTTTTATACCCACTAAGGAACAGTGTGTGAGTAAGGAGAAGTTTAGTTTCGGTTACGAGAAGAACGTGTGGCTTATGTAACCGTAGAAATTCACGAAGAAGCTCACGCTTGAAGTGGGATACAAGGGAGTTCGCATTAATGATTATAATCTTAAACCTTTTATCCATTTAATAAATGAGAGGCAAAAGTGGTGTAGAGAAGAGCTTCTTTCTCCCCAGGATGTACCAATTTCTCATAGGTGGGCTTGATTTTAAGAATGACATTATAAATGTCAAGGAATTTCTTATAGTCTGGAAGATCACCGACAGATGGACTTGGACCAGAAGGATAGTAGGAGCGAGATACAGGGGTTGGCGCTGGCTTAGGAGGGGGAGATGTTAAAGTAGCCTTAGGAATTGGGGAGTTAGAAATACCTTGCGAAGGAGGAGCGAATGAAGAGGCAAATGAAACGCCATTTTTAACATAGTTGTTAAACGCGGCTTGCTTCTGAGCGGCAAGAGCTACGTCGACAGCTTTTGCAGCCTTCATTTTTTTTGATATCTCCTTATACTTGGAGCATCTATAATTAGCTGGGTGGCCTTTTTGGTTGCACATGCAACAGAAGGGGATTGTTTCCTCCAGTTGTTTTCCTGAAGCGTCGAAATGAGCTTTGGGGATTTGGCATTCACCAACTTTGTGTCCTTCACCGCAACGGACACAACGGAAGGGCATACTGCAGTTCTTTTTGACGTGGCCGTAGCGGCAACAGTTGGGGCATTGAGCTAACTCATTGGATTGGTACGTAGTGAACATGACAAGGGAATTAATCGCAGCAAGCTTTGTGGTTTTGAGGATGGGTCCTAAGTCTGTACCTGCTGCTACTTGGATTTTCCAGATGTTAAGGTTCTGGTACCTGGTGGGGTTGATTTTATTTAACCGAGGAAGGGGAGCTAATTTATCAATTTGCAGAAAATTGACCTCTGGGAAGGCCTCTTGAAGAGCGTTGGACACATCGTCGCGTTCAAAAGTCTTGCAGACTTTCTTAAGAAGGATGGTTTTAGTTTTATCATCCTTCGAAGTATGAGTGAAGTGACTAACTTTGAGGGAAGTTAGCACTTCTTGAATAATACCTAACGACCTTTTGTCATAAACAATTATGTGTGCTTTGTTGGCGTTGATATTACGCAATGTGAAGTTAGAATGTCCTAACTTTTCTTTAAGGGTGTTTGATACGAGCTTAAGATTAGCATTGTATGCAATTATTGGCGGCAGTTTAACCTGGTCAGTAGACGAAGGAGCACCGGCTTGGGACAGAGGGGCAACTGCAGTGGCTTTGCTAGAGTAGGTTGAGCCAGTAGTGGGTGGACGAGGTGCAACAGCTGGACCTATGTGAGTTGAGTTTGGGGTAGCAATTGGGGGCCTGGGGCAAACAGGTGGGACTTTGGGACTGCCAGAAGGAGTTGGAGAGGAATTGGGAGTAGCGATTAGTGGCGGCAATCGATTCTGACCAGTAGAGGGAGGGGCACCGTTTTGGGACAGAGGAGCAAGAGCAGGAGCTTTGCTGCAGTAGGTTGGGCCAGTATTGGGTGGACGAGGTGCAACATCTGGACCTATACGAGTTGAATTTGGGGTAGCGATTGGAGGCCTGGGGGCAGCAGCTGGAACTTTGGGAGTACCAGAAGGAGGTGGAGAGGGATTCGGAGTAGCCCGAATGACCGTCTTAGTACGAGATTTGGGTTTAGGAGTCCCAGCTGAAAGTGCTGGCTGCTTTTTTGAGGGTCCAGCCTGAGGAGACAGGCTTTGGTTTGGTCTCTTGTTTGAAGATTGCGAAGTGTCCATCTGTTGAGATGAATCTTCAGGGGCAATTATATGCAAGTCCTTGTCACTTTTGTTTGAGCGAGTAGGTTGGGCGACGCCAATTTGGGTTCTCAGCGATTGAACTTCGCTACGAAGAGCGAAGTTATCCTGAATTAATTCATGTGTCAAAGAGCGGAGCTCTTGAAGGGTGGCATTGGGTGGCAGAACACCCAGCGCCGGCACACTCATTGTGCAAGAATGAAAAATAAGTAGTTAAATAATAAATATAATATAATATAATATAATATAGGTTAAAGAAAATTCTATCAAACCACGTGTTAATCTCTAGGATTAACACGATAAGAAAGTTCCTATAAAAGTCCAACGAATATTCTAGAATATTCTGGAAGCGTCACTTTCAAATTGTCACGATTTACTCAAAACAGAAAGAAATACGTCCACCTCGAAAGAGTATCGAACGTAAACTTTTAATTGGACTCTTCACTTTTAACTTTCCATAAAACTGGAAGGTTTTCATATGGGAGGGGAATTCCTCCCAAAACACTCTGTTTTTCGCACAACTCATTTAACTTTTGACGTTCGCGCAACAAAATTTCGGCACCAGCTGCGCAATATTCCACATACACAGCGCTGCAAGCATGGGCAAACAAAAAATTTTCAAAAATTTTTGATTTTGCGCACACCCAACTGCTGTGACTAACCGCATGTGCTCGCCAACAAGTGCGTCGTGAGGTTCGAACGAACTCTCGCGAATATTGATACCTATTCCTTCGCCGTTTCTTTTCTCGCATATATCATGGTGATAGAAGCCGTGTTCTTTTGGTCACTCTAACAGAACAGAACTGTCAAATCCCATACATTTAACAGAACAAGTTTAGTTCTCGATAATACCTGGAACTAATTTGCTGTTCTGAACAGAATAGTTGAGCTAGAAATGTCCAGATGGCGTCATGGATCATTTTCCTTGACGCGAACCTAAATTTTTCCTTAAATTCCACAAAATTACAATTTCTTCAAAACTTTCGTTTGATTTCATCTGAAAATTTAAATTCAAGTAATATGTGAGGAATTTATGCAATCAAGGGCTCACAAAATGGAAAAAAATCGAAGTAAGTTCATATATTATAAATGGTAAGTGAAGTTGATAAAAGTTTGTAATCTATCGAGAACAAGTCCGATGCGTTCTTTTGCTACTCTAGTTTTGTACTCGATAGCGATGACCAAAAGAACGCGGCTAGAGACTCACAACGATTCCGGTGATCGAAATGTGAGTCTCAATCTCTTGCGAGAAAATCGGTTTTTCTCATTTATTTATAACCTTCTTCTAATTTTTTCCAAAAATAAACAATTTCCTCCCTTCGCTTCGCCTTTAAATACGTTTTTATTAAACCTGAGAAAATTTTGAATGAATCAATAATTGAATTTGATGAATTTTTGACTCCACTACTGTTGTATTAGTGGAGTAGTGGAACTAGTAAAGTACGGACAATTTTGCTCCCTGTGTCTGTCTCAAAAAGAAAAACGTTCCCAAATCACGGTGATTTTCGAATCACGGTCACTGGTCCTAATGTGAATGGAAAATCAGACTTTTGCCCATTTCTAACCTAAAGTTTCTCACACTCCCCATTCTCCTAAACAACAACACGGCTGTTATCGACTCTAACACAGCCATTCCAAAAATTTCAGCGCTCTCTATGAAAAACAGTTTGTAAATGTTTTTTTCTCTTATACTTCAACAATTCATTTAGAATTATTCGAGCATTCATATTCTGATGTACCTAATGAAAAAATCAAACAACTCAGTCTGACTATGAAAATTGTAAGTCGCATATTAGAATTACACAAATATTGTGCATATTAAGGGTATTCATTTCACTTCGTAAACTCTTCGTATTTGTCGTAAACGTCGTATTTCGTAAAGTTTACGAAATTTCGTATTTCTCCCCATACAAAAAAGAATACGAAATTTCGTAAACTTTACGACGGTAAAAAGTGTCGTATTTGGCGTATTTCGTATTTCGTATTTGCTGTCAGATGTTAGTTTGTGAATAGATTCTTATTTTTATTTAAACATATTTCTGTAGTAATTAAGTTATTTATATTAAAAATTATAAGTTAAAACTAGATGATTTTACTTATTTGATCAAAAATTAATAGCTCGCAAACAGCTTTGTCGTGTAGGAATTTTAAAATTTTCTGCTTTTCAATCGTTTTGGGCATTGTGTTAATTCAAAAAAGTTACTAAAATAAAACATTTTAATTTTGAAATGACAAATGACATAAAATATGACAGATATTTACAAAGTTTACGAAGAAAACAGTTTGGAGTGTTCACATCAATTGTGTTTACGACATTTACGATTTACGACGTTTACGAACTTACGAAGTGAAATTAATACCCTTATTATATGCTCCATATACGTCAATGTTCATCCTCCATTTGTTATTTTAATATTGATTGTAGGTAAATGATACGAAATATAGTACAAACAACTAAAAATACACACGCATACTCTAAAACATACTCACATGAAATTAAGAAGTGAAAAATATTCCTTTTCAAATTTACAAAATAAGTATCACGTCGACAATTCAATAAACATATAGCATTATTATTGTTTCATACTTCATTCAAAGCTATTCTCTTAGAACCTTTCTTTCCTAATATCAATCCTCAACATAAAATCAATTTTTATTCTTCGTGCAATATGATACTACAGATTAATTAGGGCTCAATTTTACCTATTTCAAAAATTACCTCTTATTTTTATCATCTACATCAATAAAGAGATTTATTGGAATTAATTTTTATGAAAACAATTGTTTTAATTAAGGATGGAAGAAAACGATTTAATATGATGTGATTTGAAGCACGGGTTCTGGATTCATATGAATTACTTTGAGTGAATAAAGTTTTGTTTCAATAATTTTTATTCATTCTTGTAATACCGAAAGAACCCTGGAAATTATTCATAAATTTTGAATTCTCATCAATTACCAAGCGAAAACTCGTTTATGTAAATTTATGTAAATTTTGTGACCAAAAGCGATTGTTTTGTGAAATATAACCACATTTGATTTTAAAATACAAACGTTTCCGATCAAAAAGAAATAATTCGCCGAGCATTGAACCCGTAACCTATATTGTTCATAGCAAATACGCTATGCATTGAGCCATATGTTCACACAATCCTTGGTTGCTAAAAGGTTGTGTTTTATACTCAAAGCGTAACGCACAGTCAGTAAGGAAAAGATTTGGGTAAATATATACATATATATGATTTCTTCATGTCCGTCTGTCTGTCCGTGTGTCACAGCCATTTTATTCGAAGATTATTCGGACTATATGATCCGTGTTTTATTATGCACTTGATCCAGAACGGATCACAAACGTAATAGATTTTTAAATGTTTTCCAACAACAATGCGTGATCCGGACAGCTATCGAGATCTCTGGGCCTGAATTTTCTACTTTTCATCACTATAATTTAACGCAAAATATGAGTCCTCTTCCTAATGAACTTGAATTTGTTGATTTTCTTCAATCAATTGGTAACCGTGATCGGGCAACCTTCCCAAAATTTAATGATAATATTATTGATATTCCAACTCATTTGTATTCTCCTCCTGGAAATGTTTGGCCATAACTCAGAAACTATTTTACCTTCTGAAATTTTGGAATCTGTCATTTTAGCCCCGAAAAATGATGATTGCACTTTCGTCTATTCTGAAATTTTTATTCGTATGCACGGAGAAGAAAAAGCATTCTTCAGTTTTGATCAAATTATTTGCGATGATGAACGGCACAAAACAATTATCCTGTTGAATCTTTAAATTCACTCATTGTGAGCCGTTTACTGCCATATAGTGTTAAAAGTGAATTGTATTGTATTAATAATACGTTATTTAAATACAAGTAATGCATTGGTAAATGGGACACGAATGCGAACTTATTCATAGAAATTCTCTTGATTGTCGCTATCAACCCACACTGATACGTGGTACGTAGTGTTATAAACTTCTCTTTCATACTTTAGAAAGAGAGAGTGATCAGCAATGCTATGTACGGATTGCCTCAGCTCTCATCACAAACAAACATGTTGCGCTGACGCATGAATGCAGCAACAAAAATGTTGCGCTGGCGCATGACTGCAGCGTAAGCGAGGGTTCACATCTGTGAATGGAATCGCGAAATCCAGGAAAGTGGTGGTAAGGTGAGTGGAAGAGAGGAGTGGCCAGTCGACCAGAAACCCATATCCAAAACCCTCTGTAAGTATTGACAAGCCATGAAGTAGGTTTTGTTGATGTGTGATGTGAGGCCGACGTCTCTCGATATTCCGTGTACTGAAGTAGGGGAAACTCATTACGTTTCTTGTATTGTCCGCGAATTTAACGTAATTTTAGTGTTTAAAATGTGTATTTTATATATGGATTTATAATGAGTGCTAGCATTAAATTATTTTTGATCAATATAATATAAATTAAATATCGGAAAACCCGCGAAAAGTGTATAAAAGTGAACTTTGTCGGCGGTATAAATTTTGACATTTGTTTTTTTTGGTCAAAATCAAACGCAAATATTCATTCAATTCAGTGTATGAAACTAAAATAGTGAAAAAATATTATTAACAATAATAACATTAAAATAATTAATAAAATACTAATTTATTGGGGTGTTTTGAAGACAAAATAAATTAAAGCAATATGTAAATTGCTAACAAGAAATAATTTTTATATTCTAAAATTGTGAAAATATGCAACTATTTATATAACATGTTTATAAATGTAAATTGTCAAAAATATTTTGTGAAATATATAATTTTGTACCTAAAATATACTAAAATGTGTTTTTTATTAAATTTTTCACGTATAAAATTTGTTTAAATTTTATTTTTATACATTATAATTTTATTTTTTTTATTTTTGTTGATTTCTCGTAAGATTGTTTTATATTTCCTATATTTGATTGCTTTTTGTTGTTAGTTTGTTAATAACGCACTTTTCTTATTAAATTTTTGTATATCTGAATTCATTTTCCAATGTAAATTCATTTTATTCTAGTTTTCAATATTTAAATATATATTAACACTTATTTCTATACAAGTGTATTCATTTTCTTAATTAAAAACAATCATTAAATTAGTAAAAAAGTGTTTTTCATTATAAAATATATGAGTTTTTAAAAACTCCCGCCATGGAAATTGCATTTTTCATATGAATTTTCATATTCTCCGATGTGGCATTCGGCCTCACTTGCCCTATGAATGTGGTAGTAAGAAAGTCTGGTTCATGGCTTGTACTACTACAAAGGGTTTTGCCCTATCCCAATGTGGATTCCAAGATTTCGTTTTCTTAGTGTGTGTGTGTCCGAATTATTCGGAGTGTCACATTCATCATTCTGGTCGTGGATGTTGAACGAGTAACATCTCTTGTTTTTTGAGTTTTAACCTTTTTTATGAGTTTAAATCTATCAGGGAACATTAATTATCTGCTAGAGAATACAACTACATCATAAATTTAGATGTAAATGCACTTAATTTTCAAATTTACGAAAATCATAAAACCCGTATTTACAACTTCACTTCACGAGACCCAAACAAAAATGATTTCTTATGATTGTGTTTGTTTATTGTACCGAATTTTGGCTAGCTGGATTTCGCGATTTCATTCACAGGTGTGAACCCTAGCCAAGGAGACGACGCGCGTCTGAGTCGCACATCAGCTGCTTTGCAATATTTCAACACATTGTCTGGATACATATTCGGTATGATTCGTTACTCTTATTCAATTATGTATTTCTGTATGGAAATTTCTATGAAAAATTTTCCATTACAGAATAAAGTAATGTTAAAAAATCAATTGATTCTGGTTTTGCTTGATGGAAATCAAACATAATTTTGCTTTTAAATGACAAAATATATAAACTTTTTACAAATTCATCATCATCAGTCGGTAGTGAGTTCAAAACTGCTTCATATTTCATTTTATTATTACAAATTCTATGTAAAAGAAGGTATATAACTATAGGTATATTGCTTTTAAGAAAAGGAGAGGGTACACATCAATAAAGAGACTCAATTGGGATCAGAGGGAGTCATAAATTATTAAAACTAAAATTGCTAATTAGAATAAATTAAGCAGCGGTGATGGATTTAAAGCTAATTGACTATTTAATAGTAAGCCAGGTGTTAATTTCTTTATCTTATTAATTTCATGTGCTGCCAGTAAATCTAGTTTTTTACTTTTATTACATACATGTATAATGTTAAATTTATTATTGTAATTGTGGCCTGTATTAATCACGTGACGAGCGAAATTTGATTTTTCGGGTAAATTATTAATAAAAGATGATTTATGGTCCTTGTTTCTAATTTCAAAAGCTCGTCCGGTTTGACCAATATATATGCTATTACATTCGCATATTTTACTATATACACCTGACTTATTATTGTCTAACGTTTTGGTTTTATTGTTTTTTATGATTTTTTGCAAACTATTTTCCTTTTTAAAGGCAATAATTAGATCATATATTTTCATGTTTTTTGCTATCTTTTCTGTTATTTTTCCTGAATATGTTAAAACATGAAAGTTTATCTTTTCCTCTCGGGCAGGCGAGGGGAAAACTATACTTATTGTTTTCTTGTAAAGCATTTTGTTTATTAAATTATCAATAATATCCGGGTTATAATCATTATTAAATGCAATTTGTTTGATTATGTTTAGTTCTTTATTATAATTTTCAATGTTCATGGGAACTGAAAGGAGTCTATGAATATAACAATAAAATGCAGCCATTTTATGGGGATATGGGTGGAGAGAGTATTTGTTAATCGTACAGTCGGTATGAGTAGGTTTATGAAATATACTAAATTCAATTCTATGTTCTATTCTATTAATAGTTAGGTCTAAAAAATTTATTTGTCCATGTTTTTCAATTTCTATTGTAAACTCGATATTTTTATGTATTTTATTAAAGTCTCTTAGGAAAATATCGAGTTGTCTCTTAGTGCCTGTCCAGCAAGAGAGGACATCGTCTACATAACGGTGCCAAAAAAGGAAATATTTACTAAGGGGAGTGTTCATGATTTGTTCTTCCATATAATCCATGAAAATCTCAGCTAAGAGAGGGCTTAAAGGGTTCCCCATGATTAAGCCGTCTTTCGCTAAATAAATTTTAACGTTGAATTCAAAATAGTTTTGTGTCAAACAAATTTGTAATGTTTTATTAATCTCTGTAAATATTTTTCGGTCTGTTTTATTATTTATTAGTAAATTATTAATTATGCACGCTACCTCTTTTACTGGGACACTATGGAATAAATTTTTAACATCAAAAGATAATAATATCATATTTTTATCTAATTTTATGTTTCTTATTTTATCAATAAGATCTAATGAATTTTTGATACTGTATTTTGGTTTGAAATTTGTGTGTAAGCTGATTATATCTATTAATTTTTTTTTTTAGAAATTTTATAATTAGGTGAAGCTATTGAAGCTACAACTGGTCTTATGGGGTAATCTTTTTTGTGAAGTTTTATTAGTGAGTATAATTTAGGTGGTTGAGGGCTCATTAATATTAAAGAATATGGCGAAAAATTACTGAAAATTGAAAACATTTTCCGAATTAAGTTAACTACGTTGTGAAATTTTCCAGTGGGGTCTTTAATTAATTGTACAAAATTAGTGGAATTCAGGAAATCTAGTGTCTTTTCTATATAATCTTTTCGCTTTAAGGTAAGTACGGTTTGTCCCTTGTTTGCTCGGGTTACAAAGAGGTCGTTGGTTTTGATCTTATTTTTCAAAGTTTTACAGGTATTAACATGCATATTGTTTTTATGTAAGGAATTATAATTTTCTTTTCACAGTTTTGATGGTACCTGTCACTCTAAATTAATCTTGTTAAGTAAGTTTTGTGGAATTGTAGAGCTTCTAGATAAGATAGATTCGCATTTTACACCTACATTTTCGACTATTTGTTTTGGTTCATTTGAATTGAAATTAAATTTAAAGCCTTTATTCAAAAGATTTATTTCATTTTGATTAAATTCTGTGTTCGATAAATCAATAAATCTATCAAAGAAAATATGATCAGAAATTCTCTTGTCACTTAAGTCTATGTGGTTATTATGAGATATTTTTTCATAATTTCTGTTTGCAAATTTTGTTAGTTTCTTTTTCATTCCTAAGTATTTTTTGTGAAGGATATCATCTATTTTTGATCTTATTTGTGAGTCAAAAGTCGAAAATTCTATATAATTAAGTTTAAACAGTAATTCAGTGTGAATAACCTTACAATATATGTTCAGCACGTCTCTCTTATTGTACTCTTTCTTTCGGTCTTCTACCACCCATCTTCTTGTTGCTGTCTGTTTAGCCTCTCTCGATGAAGAGTTGTCAATGTTTGTCTTGAATTTGATGTAGTCCGGTGAAAGATTGCTTTTTATGCATTTGTTTAGAAACCAAATAACCTGGGTGCATATCCTACTTCGAAGCAGAGTCTTGAAATACCATTTGGCCAGGGAACTTGTATCAGTTTTCTTCAAAAAATCAATTGATTCTGGTTTTGCTTGATGGAAATCAAACATAAGTTTGCTTTTAAATAAAAAAAAAATATAAACTTTTTATAAATTTCCACTTTTTATTAAATTAATTTGTATTAAATTAGCTTGTTACGGCCGTTTCGACACACTGTGTCATCATCAGATGGCGGGGAGTTCAAAACTGCTTCATATTTTTTTTTATTATTACAAATTCTATGTAAAAGAAGGTATATAACTATAGGTATATTGCTCTTAAGAAAAGGAGAGGGTACACATCAATAAAGAGACTCAATTGGGATCAGAGGGAGTCATAAATTATTAAAAGTAAAATTTCTAATTAAAATAAATTAAGCAGCGGTGATGGATTTAAATCTAATTGACTATTTAATAGTAAGGCAGGTGTTAATTTCTTTATCTTTATCTTATATGTGAGCGTACTTTACAGTTAACGCTGTTACATTTTAGCTACTACTCATAGATATAAATGCTAAATGGTTTTTTCGTATAGGTGTATATTTGTAGGTCTTACGAACAGCCTCTACTCGCAGTTTAGGTTTATTTATTGGTTTTGTAAGCTTTTTTACAGCGGATTTAGGTTTCTACAACTAGTTTGAGGGGTCTTCATGTATAAACGGGTTCTGCTCTATGTTGGTTTACATACGCATGTTAATAAACACTTCAACCAGAACGCACACACAAAGTTTTTATGTCCCCTGTTCAACCTCATCTTATTGCCCCTAATTAACATTTTCTACCACTTTCACTCTTTGGACAAGTCGAATTTTTGGGTTATCACTCAAACTATTGTTTTTTTTTTTTTTGTCTTATTTTTCACTTGTAAATATGACTTGACTTTTTTGTCACGTCACGAGTGAATCCGCATTTCTACCGTCACCTCACGTGACGTGACAAACAAAATGAGTTTTACTGGAAAATTCATCGGATCCGAATTCTAGTAATCACGTCATTTTTGGTTTTCATAAAATAGTAACCATTTCCTTTGAGCTTTCGCGGTAAATTAATAAATGAATCATAAATAAGTAAATAAATCATAAAATAAATAATTGAAAAATATAAAATAATAGTTTGTTTTGGCTTTTTTAATAGTTCTAATAGTAATAGATTATAAACAATAGTTTGCTTTCGCGGTTTGTTTAACAGTAACAGTTTATAAATAATAGTTTGTCTGCGTAGTTTTAACATTAATGGTTTATAATTTCCTACTGAATTTTTTATTTATTTGTGTAAAAAACAAAATTGTTAAAAAATTACTAATCTGGATGCGTGGAACAGCACAAGTAGTACTGATGAAGAAGATCCTAGGGATTTGAGGATCAAGAGAAGAATTATAAGAGATAGTTCGAACCCATTGGAACTACCCGATGCACTGTATTATTGATAATTGATTAGTTATAAATATTTACTAACGAGTAACAATTTTAAGTTTGTCAGTAACTTCCAACTTCCCAAAGATGCCTTCAAGTTTCTGTTGAATAGAGTTCTGGGTAATTTGAATTTACCAGTGGGCTCACTTTCGGTGTTGCCAATAATTAAGCTGGACGCCGTTTCGCCCTTTTTCGCAGAAGGAAGCTACCAGAAATGTGTTGGGAACAATTTTAACGTTGGCCTACCACAATCCACTTTTTAGAAAATTCTAGCAAAACTTTTGAACATTCTGGAACAAGAAATATGCTCCGAATATATTAAATTTCCTCAAAGTATTCGAGAGAAAGAAGAAATAAAGCTTGGTTTTTTCACAAAGCATGGGTTTCCTGGCGTAATTGGATGCGTAGACGGTACGCATATATGATTAATATCGCCTTCAAAAAGTGATCAAAACCTCTTTTATAACCGCAAAGGGTATTACAGCATGAATGTTATGCTGGTCAGTCATTTTTATGCCAAACTTATTTTTGAAATTCATTGATAACTTCACAGATTTGTGCTCACAAACAGAGGATTACATATGTTGACGCAAACAACCCATGATCATCCCACGACTCTTTCATTTAGAATTCGAGGTTCAACATAAAGCTCAAGGTTGACATAAAGCTTCTAGAAAGTTACGATATTGGGATAATACCACTTGGTTACTAGGTAAGATTAACTACTTTTTTTAAATCATTTGAATGTTGAAAACAAAAGTCAATTATAGGCGATTCAGATTATGCGTTGAAGCCATATTTGATGACTCCACTCTGATCATCAGGTAATAATGCTCAGGAAACACGTTTTAACGTGATGCACTCCCATGCACGGAACATAATAGAAACAACCATAGGCGTTCTTAAAAGTACATTTCGTTGCGTTTTAGGATCAAGAAAACTGCACTATAAGCCAGAAATGTGCTCTCAGTTGCACTCTACAATTTACCTTTGCACTTTAACGGAAAACTGGACCACCTAGAAACTACAGAGGAGAGTGCAAACCACCTTGAAGCCGACAGATTTGACCACCACGAAAGTGAAGTTGCGAAAAGAATACGCACTCAAATTATGAACACTTTTTGTTAAAAAAATGTTAAAATTCCTTACTATTTATTTTCTTTAAATTTAACTTTTGTTGTTCCAAACCTAACATTTGTTCCTTATTCTTTATTTCTCTTGTTTTAAGTAATATTTTCTCTTGTTTGTATCTTTGCTTTTCCTTCGGTTCTTTCCTTAAAAACGCTAGTTTTTCCTCTTTCAGATGAACTAATCTCCTTATATATCGCGTGCGTTCCTTTAAATTCCTTGACATATCCCTCAAGTTATTCATTTGGGCTTCCAACATATTCTGCCGTTGCCATGTTGGTATTCATGTCATCTTGTTGTAGGACCTCTGTGGAAGTGGCAGAAAAAGGTGTCAATGATGGTATTTCTTCAGGAACCGGAAGCTGAGCTGGAGTTATCAACAACTCTTCTTCTTCAGGTCCTTTGTCTACAGTACTCACTTGTGATAGATTTGATTGAGAAAATCTAAATACATTTCCATCATGTACGGTTTTTCCCAAAGACGTCAATGCGATTACTCTTTCCTCCAATGAGGAAAAATAAACCATTTTGTTGAAGCCTCCACCAGTACCTTTGCTTCCCTCTTATTATACCCCAATTTTGTTTTTATTTTTAATTTAAAATCGGTCCAGACCTGAAAAGTACTTAAAAATGCTTTAAACAAATAGATATTTAGCATATCTTTTACCTTTTACCACTTCTGGTTTGCAAGGACCTCCCAAGCTTTTTAGTTAGATGGCAAACTCTTTCCAGGCTTCTTTAAACTCCTGCTTAGATTTGAAGTGCTGGTATCCTTTTTCAGCCCCTAAATTCTCCTCAATTAAGGACACCAGGCAATCAAACTGACCCCTCGTTGTTACATTTCTTTTTTTTTTCAAAATAAATAAGGAAATAGTTAGATAACAGCACTAAATAAAACTAATTTCATACTAACGTGCGTTTTTGTTCTTTCTTCTCCATTTTTTTTTTCAAAAATTGTCACTTACGTATTTTTGAAGTGAGAATCAAATTGAAGTGACGTGACATTTTGTCAAGGCACATGAGATCCAGAATTTGGCTTACCCCGTCACGTGAGTAAAAATTCATCCGCAAGTGACGGTTTATTCACTGGGTGACTTTGAGAATACCAATTCTCAAAACTCACGTGACTAAGCAAGTCAAATGTTGAAACCCATGTTTTCCCATGCAAATGATGCCATATATTAAGGTAGGCGGTCTGTTACCTACTACGTCCTTTCGACGCGTTGGTCAGCTCCTTTTGCAAATTTTTAGAGATACGAATAATTTTATGGTCTTTGTAGGTACTTACTTAAAAATATTATTATATTAAGATACTTTGTTTTAACTACTTGTTACTACTTGTAACAAGTAGCTAATTTTAGATCTAAGTAGCTAATTTTAGATCTAAGTAGCTTTTTTATTTTAACTTTATAAAATGTTAATTTAGTTAGTTCAGTTTAGTTTGGTGACAATTTGGAGAGCTCGTTTTGAATAGAGCTCAGATTTGAATTAAATAATATCATTATTATTATTATTAAAGTGAATTTAAAATATTATGTATTAAATAAAATATAAATAGTTATGTGTATATAAGTTTTATTTGTTCATATAACTATATTGATGACCCCGACTGGAGAAACTACTCTAAATAAATTTAAAACTAAATAATTATTTATAAAAACAAAAGAAATAAGTGCAAAACTAAATAAATAGAAAAACTAATAAATGAAAAATGAAATGAAATATAAAAATACAAAACTTTTGTGAATGTGAATAGAATTTAAAGAAATAAAAATAATAATTATATAATAATTAAAATCATATTTTATGTTGTGAATTTATATACATACAGTTTAAATATAATTTAAATAAAATAACGTGACAGAAATGACATGATTTGAAATTAATTTAATTTCATAAAATTAATATGAATTGAAATGTGAAGACAAATGAATTTAAATTTAAAAATTGATAATGAGTGAAAATAAAATAAAATATTATAAATAAATTAATAAACAAATACTTTATGAAAATATTATATATAAATATATTAATAACCAAAAGAAATTATAAAATAATGTTACCCTGTGCTCCATCTGACTCGATCCCGTAAGGAGGAGGAGTCAGACGACCCAGCGGTAAAACAGAGGAACAACGACCTGGGGTCGTTGACCAGTCTGTTTTTTGGTGTGCGGAAGGAGCGAGATTATTTTGAAAGTTTGGATTTGTTATTTTTCTTTGAAGTTTGAATTAGATTTTTGTAAGTTAATAAAAGTTAAATAAATTATGGAACGGGAAAATGGATTAATCTCCTTCGACGAGGTACCGGCGTCGGGACATAGTAACAATAATAAATAATTACAATAACAAGATAAATTAAAATAACTATTTATGAGTGAAAATAAGTGTAATAAATAAAAATAACTTTATATGTGATCCGATTGAACAAAATAAATGAAATAAATTAAAATAACTATTTATTGGTGAGAAAATGAATAAATGAAAATAAAAATAAATTTTAAAATAAATTTAAATTGTGCAATTTTTTTAAATAAAACAAACAATTGAATTTAGATATAATAAATATAATAAATAAATATATAAACAATAATAATAATATAAAAAATTTTATAAATAAATAATAATGAATAAATTAGAGTGAAGAAAGTTTGTTTTCAAGATTCAAGATTTATACATCAAGATTCAAGACGTGCACATCAAATCAACAATTATTACAAGCCATCTACTACCTTTCAAGTCATCCTTGATCAAGATCATCAAAGAAGAACTTTAATACAATTTATTGTTATCTGACTTTATGTAAGGTTGGTACCTACAATTCGGTAAAACAAATCGTAACAATACATTACGAAATATATACAAATATTCGGTTTCATCTGTTTTCTCCATTATGAATGATCATGCAAATAGTAACGCCTCAGGGAATGGAGGTGTTTTGCCTTCAACTAATAATTTTGAGTCACAGGTCAATAGTGCTACAGTACATAAACTGCCTGGTTTCTGGTCATCCATGCCTGAAGCCTGGTTTTTGCAGGCAGAAAATATATTTCAAATTAATAGGATGAGTAGCGATCTTAGTAAATTTCAGCACGTTGTTGCAATGTTACTACGGGATGTTATTGGTTGTGTTATGGATCTAATTAGAAACCCTCCTCTTGACAACAAATATGAAAAATTAAAAGATGCTCTTATCACAATCTAGACTCACAATTAGTGAGGAAAAAAGATTAGAGTAGTTATTATTACCATCAGAGATTGGGGATCGGAAACCGTCCTCGTTTTATAGGGACATGGAAACTTCAATGGGTTCTTCGAATTTTGTTAACCCTAGTCTTCTTAAAAAACTTTGGTTAAGGAAATTGCCTGAAGCAGTTAAAATTGCAGTTACCGCTTCAAGTAGGGAAGATCTAAGTGAACTTATAAAGATTGCAGATGATGTTTGGGAAGTTATACAACCACGAGAGATCAATGCGGTTAATACTTCTCGGTCACCCCAATCATTTCAAATGGAAATAGCCAATGCCATTTCCGCTCTTTCTCTTGATGTAAATAACATAAAGAAAGAGGTTTCCAGTTTACGTGAAAGTTTTCAAACTCTTTATAATGACCCTCGTGGACGATATCGCCACCGCTCAAATTCAAGGACGAGGTCTTCAACACCAAAACGAGATTCAAATGGTATATGCTGGTATCATACAAACTTCGGTATGATAAATTTTTACCATCGTTTTATCCCAAATCTAGCTGAATTTTTGATTCCTCTACATTGTCTGGTTGTTAGCTGAGTTAAAAAGCCTAAAAATTTTGTTTGGACTGATTCTCATACCAATGCGTTTAATAGACTGAAACAAATGTTAGCCGAAGCTGTTTGTTTGGTGCATCCCATTCCTGAAGGTGACTATAGTCTCACAACGGATGCCTCAAATACAGCAATTGGAGCAGTTCTCCACCAGTTCGTTGATGGAACTTATAAACCTTTAGCCTTCTTTTCAAAAAAGTTAATTGAAGGACAACAAAAATATTCGGCTTTCGATAGAGAACTTTTAGCTGTTTATGAATCTATTAAACACTTCAGACATTGGTTAGAGGGTAGGAAATTTGTTGTTTTTACTGACCACAAACCTTTAACGACAGCTTTATGGACAAAGACTGATCGTTGTGCTCGACAAGGGAGACAATTAAGTTTTATATCGCAATTCACAAATGATATTGTACATATAAAAGGTAAATCGAATGTGGTTGCTGATACGTTATCTAGAGTGGATGATCTTAAACTTGAATCTTTTGATACCGCTGAAGCTTTTCCACTAAATATTCAGAATTTCGCTGAACATCAGAAAGAGGATCACGAAATTCAGAATTTAATTAAAAATGATAAAGATCAAAGATTCCAGCTTATTACGTATCCTTTTTCAAAAATCAAAATCTGGTGCAACAATTACAACAATACCATGCGCCCCCTAGTTCCTGAGGTCTGTAGAAAATCTGTTTGTGAGAAACTACATTCACTTTCTCATCCAGGCGTTCGGGCAACTAGGAAATTAATAACTGATAAATTTTTCTGGCCTCATATGAATCGAGATATTGGACAATGGACTAAATCTTGTCAGATTTGTCAGCGAAACAAAATTACAAGGCATTCAAAATCAGAAATAGGTTCTTTCCCACTTCCTATGACCCGTTTCCAGCACATGCATTTGGATATCGTTGGTCCTTTACCAATTTCTAGTGGTTACTCATATATATTAACATTAATTGATCGTTACTCACGATGGCCAGAAGCTATTCTCATGAAAGAGGTTTCAGCTGAAGCAATAGCAAAAGCGTTTGTGGCACATCATGTTGCAAGATTTGGAATTCCACTCACCATTACTACTGACAGAGGAACTCCTTTTGAGTCAAAATTTTTTAACATATTAATTTCATTATTAGGAACACATAGGATCCGTACAACTGCATATCATCCTCAGAGCAATGGCATGGTGGAACGTTTCCATCGCCAATTGAAAGCTGTGCTTAAATCTTCTAATTTTGTGAATAATTGGGCGGAAAGGCTGCCTTTGATATTGCTTGGTTTTCGCACAGCTTTTAAAGCTGATTTGGGATGCTCTGCGGCTGAAGTAGTTTACGGGCAAACCCTCAGAATTCCTGGGGATTTTTCTATGAATAAAGAATTAGAAGTTCCTCTTTCGGTAACTTTGGATAATTTGAGAAAATCCATTTCTTTGTTGAGACCTACTTCTGTTTCTCATAAATCATCAAACACTCCTTTCGTTTTTAAGGATTTGAAACACTGTACTCATGTTTTCGTAAGAGTTGATCGTAAAATACCTTCATTAACTCCTCCATATGAAGGACTATACAAGGTACTTGATCGGACAGAAAAGGTTTTTAAAATTCAAATTAATAATAAAATCAAAACCGTGTCTGTAGATCGAATTAAACCGGCGTACATTGAGAAAACAGATGAAGGATTTTTACCAAAACACAAAAAACACGTTTCAGTTGTTTTACCTTAACTCCGTTTTTGAAAAGGGGAGTATTGTAGGTACTTACTTAAAAATATTATTATATTAAGATACTTTGTTTTAACTACTTGTTACTACTTGTAACAAGTAGCTAATTTTAGATCTAAGTAGCTAATTTTAGATCTTAGTAGCTTTTTTATTTTAACTTTATAAAATGTTAATTTAGTTAGTTCAGTTTAGTTTGGTGACAATTTGGAGAGCTCTTTTTGAATAGAGCTCAGATTTGAATTAAATAATATAATTATTATTATTATTAAAGTGAATTTAAAATATTATGTATTAAATAAAATATAAATAGTTATGTGTATATAAGTTTTATTTGTTCATATAACTATAGTCTTTCTGACAAAGTATAAGTTAGGAAGGTTAAAAAAATTTTTTGGAACAGACGAAGGAAAGTTTTCCCTCAATGATTCAATCGTATTAAACATATCATACAACAACATCCGTTTTAAAAGTGCAAGTATAAGTAACAGTGATAATTATATTACTATACACTATAGTGATAATTATAACTACTAAAAACGAAGTTTTGGTAAAGCTTTGTAGTATATTAGTTTTGATTATTTTTGTTTGTTTTTGTATCTAGTTTATCTTTAGATTCATTATTTTATATTGAGTTAGTTTAAGATTTGTAAAATTAATCAGTAGGTTTTTTTAAATAGCTTGTTTTTTATAAAGTAGTTAGTTTGTTTTGTTCACAGTTTTAAGTTATTGTGTTAATTTATAGGTGTTAAAGTTAGTTTTTTTCACAGTTTTCATTTTATTTTAAATTTGCCAACAAGGAATACGCTGACTTATTCACGGTTGAGAAACAATACAGGTCTATTTTAAAAATTGGATTATTTGATAGTGGTTAATGGAGAATTAATGAACAGGTTCTGCTCTACTGGTTATATGTCATTGTTTATAATTTTCGTTGAGATCTCTTTTTCATTGTTAAATTCAAAATGCCTCGAGGAAAATCTCAACTCTATCGGCAGTTTGCCACAGTAATGAATGAGTAATGGCAGTTTGCCAGTAATGAAACAGAAGATTTGAGTATGAATAGGTTACTTAGTCAACGTACAATTACCCAACAAAATCGGCTTAGAGAATCTGGCATTGAACGTCCGCAGCGTTTGGCTGAGCAGAACGCACGCACATCAACGATTAGAGCGCGAGAATCTAGCGCTCAACGTTCATAGCGTTTGACAGAGCAGAAATCTTCCCCCCTTTGAAAATCCATTGAACGCCTGAAACTGACCACACACATGAGAGCTCATTAGGGTGGAGGAAGCACATATTTCTCAAAACACTTCTTTCAATCGGTGAGGGACAGGTACCTAACGTAGACAATAAAATTGGAATCTATAACGAGTAAGGAAAAATTGTCCACGACATTGAAGATTTGATCTCTAAAGTCTACCCGGATGTGATCCATACTCAACAAAAAGATCAGCAGTGGATGTGTCAGAGGGCCATTTTAGCTGCAAGAAATAGTAATGTCGATGCAATCAATGAACAAATACTGAGCAAAGTACCAGGCGATTTCGTGAATTATCTGTCCATTGATATTGTAATGAACCAAGACGATGTGAAACATTACCCGCAAGAATTTCTCAATTCGTTAGATCCGTGTGGCCTTCCTCCGCATTCCTTAAAACTAAAACCTGGCACCCCCATTAATTTATTAAGAAATCTTAGACCACCGAATTTGTGCAACGGAACCAAACTGCAAGTTAAATTTCCTAGAAATAATGTGAATTACGATGGTTTTGACTGGTCCAGCAGTTGGACAAACAGTACTGTTACTTTGGATTCCAATGATTCCTACTGACTTACCGTTCAGCCTTAAAAGAATTAAATTTCTCGTTAAGGTTTCGTTTGCAGTCAGTATCTATAAAGCACAGGGTCAAACCTTCAATCATGTAGGAGTGGACCTAACACAAGACTGTTTCTCCCACGGCCAACTATATGTTGCCTTATCTAGAGTAAGTTGTGGAGAAAATCAGCACATACTTATACCAAAAGGAGAAAGTACTAAATATATCGTATATGATGAAGTTCTTTAAATTTAAATACATAAAATAGAAAGGTGAACATGATCCTTGTTATTTCTTTAAACGTAGCTATCAAATTTGAGGTAGTTTCCTTGAAGTAGATATATAGCCGACTATTCGTGTCGAGGCTAGGTGTATTCCCCACTGCAAACAGCAATCCCCACTATATAACTTAAAACTGTCACTTTGAGTTTAGAGAAATTGTCTTCAATGTCAATATTAAACTCGCCCATTATCCCCACCAAACTCTTTTATTGTATTTTTGTACTAAAAAAAAATTGGAACATATTCCTCTTGTATTTTATGAAACAACAGGTTCGACAGATACCAATGAGCCCACTTCCTACGGAGAGGGTATTTCGTCCTCCATGGAAAATTATATAGAACAGTGGTTAGTTCCGTAACTCGGTCTTCACCAACTCGTTTTGAAGGTAGGTTTATGAAAATAACGCAAATTTAAATAAATTTAACGCGGGTGAAACCACGCGGCGCAGCTAGTTTATTATCATGTCTGTTTCCTTTGAAATTGGTTGTCGACGGATGTCTCAAAATAAATTCTTACGAATACCTTGTAACTGATACTTTCGACCATTGGAAATTTCTATTTTCAAGTAAACTTGAGTCTTTTAATTTCCAGAGTAGCAGTCGATTTCCGACTGCCTCGGGCATTACTAGTTATTATTATTTCTCTAGATCTCTCTCTTTATGTCTTCTTTCATCGGAGTCTTTCAAATGCAGAAATGTGGAAAGCGTGTTAAAAAATTTATGCAAATTATAATTACAAGATCTTTATATGCTTTTTAGTATTTTATTTGTAAGTATTTTAACTGTGTTTTGTCTTCATCAGTAGTAATTTACAAAACATACTTTTCTCATACCTTTCAAACGAAGCATGTTTCCTAATATCCGTGGAGTCTCTTCCAATGCCAAGATTTCGTCCGATCGAAATCGGATTCGGTGCCGGTCGATAGGCCACACAGCTCCGATGCTGACTACTGAGGTGAAGCTTTGGATATCGGTTCTCGTAAAAGATATCAAGCTGCTCCTTGACTGGTCATCTCTACAATGTGACACCTTTTTTCCGATAGACTTCAAGAATATCAAATTCTGGACTTTTGTAACGGGGTTGCACGTAGCATCACAGATAAGATCAAATCAAATCATAAAGTGTGCGTGTGCAGCCCCGAACCTCGTTCCTGACCTACATCAATGGAATCAAAGTGATTCCATTCATGGGGGAGGAGCGAGGTTAAGCCAATTTGAACGCACAATTTTTGATTGACGAATCAATCAAAAATTGTGCGAGTACAGTTACGAATCTGGTTGCGATCTGCCGAATGAGAAAGGGGTATTGTCTCATTCGGACGATCGAACCGCTAGTTCGTCGGTACCGCCCCTTCATTTCTGGTCAATTGTGACCCAAATCCCTTACGGGATCCTCCGATAATAGAAACTCATTGCACAATACAAAAATTGTGCAATGAGTTTCAAAAAGAATGAATTTTGGATGGGAATTCCACAAATCTGGGATCACTAAATTTGTGGAATTCTGGAAAATTTGAATCCCCGAGTAGCTCCATTACGGGATCTTCCTCGGACCTTCAACTCTGGGCTTGGAGTTGAATGACCGAGGAATGAGCCAAGGACAAGGGGATTTGAAGTATATAAGGAGCATGAAGCGCGACTCGTCCTCTTTTTTTTTTTTGGTTGGTGAACGAGTAGTCAGGAAGCGAGGAGGTGGCAGTTGAATTGTGGTAGAGAGTGGAGCGGAAGGTGACGCGAGTATTATTAAGAGGAAGTGACGCGATATAATAAAACAGTGAAAACAGCATCGATCCCATAAATATGGAGCAGTGTTAAAGTGGGATAAAGTAGAGTTTAAGTAGACGAATTATCGTTATCGTAAGACTATCTTGAAGGTGATGTAATAGTTTTGAAGAGTATCGGTGCACCTTTGTGAAACTTGCCGGAACATTAAAGTAACTATCGACAATTAACTATTTTACATAAAGTAACTATCGATAATTAAGTGAAGAATATGTTCATTTGAAGACTAATCGGTGCACCATTGTGAATCTTGCCGAAACACTAAAGTAATTATCTATCGACAATTAAGTGAAGAATATGTTTATTTGAAGACTAATCGGTGCACCATTGTGAATCTTGCCGAAACACTAAAGTAATTATCTATCGACAATTAAGTGAAGAATATGTTTATTTGAAGACTAATCGGTGCACCATTGTGAATCTTGCCGAAACACTAAAGTAATTATCTATCGACAATTAAGTGAAGAATATGTTTATTCGAAGACTAATCGGTGCACCATTGTGAATCTTGCCGAAACACTAGAGTAGCTATCTATTGAATTATTAAGTGAAGAATGTTCAGCGTGTCGTTGCGAAACTCGCCGAAACACTAAAGTGACTAATTGTGGTGAAACTTATCAAAGCACAAAAGTGACTATTTACCCATATTTAATAGAACAATTGGTGACCGTGAAGCATCCACCCAGTAGAGCAGCTTTCCCGAGGGAGAACGACACCGCACGAGAAGGAGCACCGCCACGCATAAGTCTAGTTTTAAGGATATTATTAATAGATTTAATATTAATAGATTTAAGGTGAAAGATAATAAATTGCATGCAAGTATAATGATCGGAGGGCAAGGTACAGTTTAGGCTAAGACTGGATTGTAAAGATATTGTAAAGGATCGCTGCTCAATCCGATAAATAAAAATTCGGGATTGAATTTTTACGTTGCGCGCAGTTTTTTTTATTCAATTAATTCACTTCCGCATCCACTCCCAACTATTTTTACTTAGTACTTTTCTTTGGGGCACGTCGTGGGGTTCTCGTTTTGACCACGATCGAGGCCGGGTGACTCGTCCAAAAACGAGTGGCGCCCACCCACGACCTTTCTTCGCGGGCAAAAGGCCGGGTGAGTCACCCAACCCCCGAGAGACTCGGGGTTGTTCACAAACGAAGATTTTGCACGTGACACTTTCATTCATTGTTCCAATAATTTGGCGTTGAAGAGGATTTGGCGAGCATACGCAAACTTTGACAATTAAAAGAACATATCGAGAAATGATTTTCTGCCAACATCAAATTTCCCAATTTTTGATCTATTGTTAATAAACAGTTTGATGACACTCTCAAACTTCTGTAACTTGTAGATCTTTCGCACTCTTGTACATAAATTTTCAAGTTTATAACTTTTACAACACATAAACTACACTACCGTGTCAAAAGTAAATAGACACCCACATAAATGACCAGTTTTCAAAAATGAAGGAGTGAACCATAAACGATTAAGCATGTATATAAACACGACCTCTTATCAGTTCATTCATATAGTTTCAAAATGCCAAGGACGAAAGGATCACTAGAATTAAACGATTTCATGCGTGGACGCATCGTTGGTCAGTTCGAGGGTGGTAAATCCCAGCGTGAGATAAGTGCTTCATTGAATGTTCCATTGTCCACCGTTAATCGAATTATAGTGCAGTTCAAGAAGGATGAAAAAACAGGCGTTTCACCAAGATCAGGCAGACCTGGACCATCTGGCAGACAAAAAAGGGCGTTAGTTCGAGAAGTTATGATGAATCCAGAAAAAAGTGTTGATGACGTGGCCATATCGTCAAATTTATCCCGTCGAACTGTTCAAAGGTATCTCCACGGTCTTGGCCTTTACAAAAGAGTTGCCAAAAAGAAACCTTTGTTAACAAAGTTTCAAACGAAACGGAGATACGATTGGGGAAAATCTATGATTTCGAGGGACGAAAATTTTTGGAGGCATGTAATTTTTTCGGACGAATCACGATACTGTCAGTTTAATGATAGCGGCCGAAAGTGGGTGTGGCGTCGATCAGCAATGCAGTTGGAGAACCGATTCTTGCACCAAACTGTGAAATACGGTGGCATAAGCGTTATGGTATGGGGTGCTATTTGGTATGGTGGAAGGAGTCGGTTGGTGTTTTGCGAGGGAAAAATTGATGCGGATAAATACATTGAGATTTTGAAAGAAGGGCTTCTACCGATCTTCCGAGGTAGAAATTTAAATAGGAAAGAACACATCTTCATGGAAGATGGAGCACCGTGTCATAGAGCTCGAAAGACTGCTGTGTGGAAGTCGCAAAAAAGGCTTGCAATTCTACCATGGCCGGGTCAATCACCTGATATGAACCCGATTGAGAATGTTTGGCATATTCTACAAAATAATATTGCCAAAAGACCAACAAAGCCTTCAAATAAAAAAGAATTAGAAGCATTATTAGTTGAGGAATGGGATAATTTAGGACAAAACCAGATCGATAGTTTGGTTGATACAATGCAGACTAGGGTAAAAATTTTATATGATAAGAAAGGGGGATCCACCCCCTATTAATTATAATATATAAGTGCTTTTACAATGTTAAGTTTTAAAGAAATAAACAAATAAATATGTTAAACGCACTGTCTATTTACTTTTGACACGGTAGTGTATATAATTAGAAGAAAATTTCAATGACCTTTCCTCAACACGGTTTTAAAAATAACTAAACGGAAATAAGAAACAAGGGGCGACGGATGTGAATGTACGGAAAAAACGTGTTAACTAGAAAGGAGCCTAAAGAAACAAACTCGTTTTTTAACATACGGCAACATCTAACTAGTGAATTAAAATTAACGTTAATTTTTTTGTTTGTTTCGAAATTTATAACCGCGATTGAATTAAAGCGAAATTTCTAAATATGTCAAAAGATCGAAGAAAATTAGCAAATGTCCAGTGAATGACTCTTTAAAGCGAAAAAATTGTGATTCGGCATACCATGTTAGTTACTTAAACAAGAAGAAAAGTTTCACGCAGATAGGTAAAACCAGTGGTATCTGCTGTCAAAATGTTAACTTGTCCTTGGATTTAATCCCTAAGGAAAAGCTTGATAGTGAGACAAATGTCAATATATTGAAGTTATGGCTTAAATTGGTGATTCAGAAAAACATCTCACTCAATGAGGAAATTCTATTGTTAAAAGATCGGAAAGAGAGGGGAGAAGACTCAGACGATACTAATCAGTCATATACATCAGTTAGCACCGGTGATAATTCGGTCAGTGATTCAGACCTTCAATGGCAGTACAATCACTATTGCACAAAAAATATAGATCACTCAAAAAAAAAAACTCTTCACGCGGCTCAACGATGCATTAGAAGGGAAAAATAAACTACTTGAAGAGAAAATTTCATTGTTGCAAAAAAGTAGTAAATCGATTTTTAAACTAAACGGTAATGTGTGGTCAAAAGGAACTAGCAGCAATTTGTTTCCTAAACAAAAGTCCAAAACGTCTAACATCATCATCAGAGGAAAAAAGCAAGTATAAATCGTACCAGAGACAATCTCGGGATAGTTAAATTCAAACCGATAAATAGAAAAGGTTTGGTTAAAATTTCTTGTCAAAATGAAACTGAAAATGATAAGTTAGAAACACTCTTGCAGAATAAATTAGGTTCTCAGCTGATAATTGAAAATAACGATTGAAAAACCCACGTATTAAAATAACAGATATAGTGGTGAAATAAACAATGATATTAAAGGCGCGATTCCAATGCCAGCTTGGAGTGGATTGGATTAGCTTACCTGTTCCGCTCGCTTCACACCCACGCAATCCTCCATATGTGCCTCTCGTGCAATCTGAGCCTGAACCTCTCGTGGATTGAAAATAGTATATATTTCTATTTTCACGCTGGAGTGGCAATACAATGTTTTTCGGAGCGATTCCAACAGGTTGCTGCGACGATATCGTTCGAAATATGCGAGGAATTTTTGGATTTTTTTTATTAAATTTGTGAAAAATGAAAAAAAGTATTCAGTCCTAATATATTTTAATGTATTAAAAGTATGATAATCCAAACATGATTATTTTATTAAGAAAATTATTCTAAAATTGATACTCAAAAATGATTTAAACTATTCTCGCCAGGTGGATGTGAAACCAATCCACTCTGGCATTGGAAACAAGTGGATTGAAAATAGCCCAGCGCTTCAGATTCAACACACTCCGCTCCAAGCTGGCATTGGAAACGCACCTTAAATCAGAACAGCAATGTATAAATAATACTTTTCATTTTTAACTAAACATTCAACAATCATCAAAATGGGACCAACACTTATTTTTGTGGAAGATTTGGGAAGCTCGTCAATTTTGTAATTATATTTTTTTGCAAAAAATCTATTTCACACTTGTTTAAACGTCGTTACTAGTTAAACACACTGGTTTAAATGTCGTCACTAGTTTAATCATACTGTAAATTCTCCACCGAAAACCAAAAAAACCCTAGATCGCTCAAATCTTCCAAAAAGGAAATATTTGGAAAAACAAAAGGAGGAGCAATATTACACGCCCACAAAAAAAGCGAAAGGCGGATAATATCCCTTGAAATACAAAAGAACCAAGGAACGCTGGTAAATGGCTTCATTGAAATTCATTGCCTTTTTGAATTAAAATTTTTACAAGATTCAGTATTGTTTCGTTCATTTTTGAGGAAAGTTAAGGCGTATGAAGTGGAATAATTACACAAAACATACTTTGTTTGAAGCATACCTTATATACTTGAATATTTTAATAATAATTCTAGTGCTCGTGCATTGCATTTTGAAACATCAATGAAAATTTGAATGTCATACAGTTAGTGGAAAAAGTATTCGTACGACGTCTAATTTTTCAGAAAAACGAAAAAAATTTTAATTATAGAACTGAATATGCTTTATTCATTACGTTAACAATATTTAGTTAAAACTTTTACATTTACTTTTAAAAAATTAAAAACAAAAATTTGTCACACACTCACGCGCAAAAAGTATTCGTACGGCAACAGTTTAACTTTTATTAGGCTTAATGGTTTACTTAAATGAGTTTGCCAAAGAGGCTCTTTTAATAAATACCCTAAGCTAGTACAATATTCACTCCATTCGAATAGTAAAATTCATTGAATTTGGTCAAAGTCGCGAAAAGGCTCAGAAGCAACAAACAGTGAAAGGTAGCTTATCAACAGGCTCCACAACAAAACGTGGTCCCTTGGGGAGATAGTAGAAGCTGTTGAGAGGTTTACGTCAACGGTATAGTCAATCAACGAACACTTTTCAGGAAGAAAACGCCTCAAAATATGCGAGGAAACGGACGTCGCCGAATCATAACCGATACAGACAGTAACTTTGTTCTACTGCAAGTCAAGAAATACTCAAAATCCAGCACTCCAAGGATTGCTGCTGAACTGTTAAAGCTAGGTACCATGGTTAACGCTTCAAAAGTACGGAACACGCTCCGCAACACTTATTTCCACGGACGAAGAGCACGCAAGTAGTTCCTCGTACGCAAAGTGAATTGTATGAAAGGACTTCACTTTGCTAAGGAGCATCGAAACACCTACCTTGAAGCCTTCAACAAACTTTTTGGACAGAAGAAAACAAGTACAACATCTATGGCTCTGATGGGAGCCGCCAAATATGGCAGCAGCCGAAGACCGAGTTGCAGCCTAAGATCTTAATTTCAGCCTTGAAACACGGAGGTAGATCCGTAATGGTGTGGGGGTGTATGAGCGCAAAAGGAGTAGGTAATCTGCATTTCATCGAAGGCAAAATGGACCATATGGTATATTGTGACATTCTAAAGAAAAATTGGTCTTCAAGCCTGGAAAAGATGGGTCAGGGAAATTGTTTACTTTTCCAACAAGATAGTGACCTAAAACATTTGGGGATAGATACCCGGATGTGGCTGCTCTACAACACTCCAAAGCTCCTCAAAACCCCTCTTCAATCCCCTGAACAAAATCCAATAGAGCATTTGTGGCAATATTTGGAAACTAAAATAAGCGAGAGGGATATTTTCAATAAAAAGTACTTAAAACCGCTTTAACGGAAGAATGGGAGACGTTACCTGGCTCGTACTGCACAAAATTTATCAAATCTATGCCCAATCATTTGAAGGCTGTAATAGCTGCTAAGGGATATCCAACTTAATATTAAATGAAGCTGGTTGGCGAAAAAACAGGGTTAATTTTACACAAGAACAGTTACCGTACGAATACTTTTTGCGCGTCGGTATGTGACAAATTTTCGTTTTTTATTTTTAAAAGTATATGTAATAGTTTTTAACTGGATATTTTTGACGTTATGAATAAAGCATATTTAGATCTATAACAATAATTATTTTCGTTGTAAAAAAATATCAAGTAATATGGAAAATCCGCCTTTATCTGAAAAATTAGGCGTCGTACGAATACTTTTTCCACTCACTGTACATAAAAGAAGAGACGGCGATAAGGATTACTGTCGCATCGTAAAATCATTCCTTATCGCCGTCTTCGTTTTTAGATCGTAATGCGTATGTCCTTTGTGTGACCTTAGTTCCTCTTCCTCTTCGTTGTTATTATCAGCATCTGTGATTTTCTTATCAGCGCGTGTTTAATTTTTTTTCTGAATTTATTTTTTATTTTATTTTTTTTATTTTTAAGATTTGTTTTTGTATATTTTTTCAATTTTTTTATGATATGTTGTTATAGCGAATATAGTAATACACAATTTGTGAAAATTTGAATTGTCTATCTATTATTGTTCAGGAAATACAGCTCTGTCACCAACGGACGGACAACGAAGTCATATTAATAGGGTTCCGTTATCTCCCTTCGGGTACGGAACCCTAAAAATAGTGCTCCCAAAGAAAGGCTTGATTGTAGAGACTTAGGAGAATATTGTAGCGGATTGAATTGGGATGAAATTTATGACATATGTATATGATGTTTCTAAGGCAGCAAATTGGCTAACGGAAAAGATTCAGCTGATTGTCTCCAAAAGCTTATGTAATTTAAGAAGGAAAGATACAAATGTTGCTAGAAGAGGTCGGATTTCGGAGGAATTAGTTAAAGCATGCAAGAAAGGAGTTAATTTATATCAAACATGGCAAGCAGATTGAACTAACATGAACAAAAAAAATTCGATATAAAAACTACCAAAATAACCTAAAGAAAGCCATAAGGCAACGCAAAGAAAAATATTAAAATTAATTAATAATTTCTTCGCATATATTGGACGGGATATGGCCAAAAAAATCATAAAACCAGAATGTCCGCCTAGGAAAACTAACTCGCCGCAGAGTAAGTAGTTCCATCTTCCTGAGAACGGCACAAGAAATGGAAATTGGAAAAATTATAAACAATAGCCGTGTTTTATTATTCACTTGAGCGAGAGCTGGATAGATTTTTGAATGTGTTTCAACAACAACACGTGATCTTGATATTTTTGTGGATCACGCATTGTTGTTGTAGTAAATGCAAAAACCTATCAGGCACTAGCTCAACTGCTATCCGGCTCTCGCTCAAGTGCATAATAAAACACGGTTAATATGAACCGCAACACTAAAGGGGGGTGAAGATGAAATATCATTTCTAGTCCTACAGCAGATCAAATCCTACATTGTGGCTCCATTATGCCATATTATAAATAAAACAATGGAATTTGGAGTTTTTCCAAACTGTTTCAAAAAATCAATAATCACTGCAGTATATAAGAATGGAGAACGTCATGAAATAACTAATTACAGGTCAATTTCCTTAATTTTCAATCTCGCGAAAATAGTTGAGAAGGTTATCGAGTCAAGGATAAGAAGCTTCCTGCATAAACAAAATTTCCTATCGGATAAACAGTTTGTTTCTTTTTAGACAAAATGGATCTACTGCTGATGCTATAGGACGTATCACGAAAGAGATATATGAGAAATTGAACGCTAACATCCCGGTCGCCGCTGCTTTTTTATATCTAGCCAAGCCCTCGATACGGTGCATCATCATATACTACATGAAATAATAAAATGGTTCTGTCTGGGACAGTCGGTTGAAGTGAAACTTCGAGTGGGGCAAATTTTTTTTTTTTATTTTAATGTTTTTTATTATTAAATTATTATAAAAATTGTTATTACTCTTGTTGAATTATGCAAAAATCACATGTCTGGCAGCACTAAACTAATCTCTGTAGGTACGCATCCCAGAGATCAGTTCAATGCATAGCGTAGGGGAAATATTAGGGGCAAGTGCATCGGTCATTTACCCACGCGAGCATCTTATTTTTTCTCTTAACCTTCTTCTTCAATTAGCCGCCTTGATGTGCACATTAATAAACCGTTCTAATTCGTAATTAAAAGTGTTCTTGTTTTATTTAAATTTCCAATAGGTTATGGGCCCAGAGTCCAAAATTGTTTAATGTATATTAAATTATTAATTAAAATATTAATTATTTACAAAAAGCGAATATAGACTTCCCGTCGCGTTTTGTAGCGTAACCTAGCTAACGTGCTAAATTATTTTATATTTAATAAATAATTCGAATCGTTTTATTAGTGTAAATGAGAAAATAATAATAGTGTCATATTAAAATAATAATAAGTACTTCAAACATAATAATAATAAGTACTTTAAACATAATAATAATAATACGTGTAGAGATAAATAATAGTAGGTGCAAAACTATTTTATTTTGTACCAGAAAAACATACGTAAGTACGTGTAGCAAATAAAACTGTGTGTGTAGCGTGGGGTGATATTTTTTCTGGTGCTCGCTCAATTTCTTTTAATTTATTTAAATAAATAAAAAAAAAAAAAAAAAAAAATTAATAATTAATTAATTCTAATTTATTTAATTGTTTCAAATTTATTTTATTTAAATATTCAAATCAGTTTATTAGTTTAGGTGTGTATTAGTTTATACGATTGTGTGCGTAGCGTGGCGTCAGTTATTTTGTCTTAATAAAAGCTGTGTGCGTAGCGTGGCGTCAGTTATTTTGTCTTAATAAAAGCTGTGTGTGTAGCGTGGCGTCAGAGTTGCTATTTTAATAAAAAATATCGCGTTCTAATTTTGCTTAAATTTTTTAATTAAACTAATACTTGAAAATTTGAAAAAAATTAAAATATTGAACTAATATCTACAAATTTTACACAATGAATTCGACACGCGTTAAAAGAAATATCGAACCATTCGACGGTTCAGATTATATAGTTTGGAAAATTCGAATGCGTGCTCATTTGAAAGAACTTCAACTAATTAACGTAGTTGATGATGTGATACCAGAAAATAAAACAACTGAATGGAACAGTTCAAATGACAAGGCAGTGAACGAAATAATGGACTATTTAGCAAACTCGCATATTGGTTATGTTAGCGGTGAAAATCCAATAGCGAAAGAAGTATTTCAAAAATTGGACAATACTTACGATAGAAAAAGTCAAGCTACACAAATGGTTCTTAAGGGAAAACTAATTAATTTTAAATTAAAGGACGGTGTTGGTTTAAAAGAGCATTTCGGGGTTTTTGAAAAACTAGTGTCGGATTTAATTTCCTCTGGTGGGAATTTGTCTGAAAATGACAAAGTGACTTATTTGGTACACAGTATGCCAAAAATGTATGACTCGGTATTGGATGCAATTCGCACTTTATCCGATGAAGAGATGAATTTACAATTTGTAAAAAATCGTCTTCTTGACAAAGAAACTGCACTTAGAGAATCAAGTAGTGATACAAGTTCAAAAGTGTTATATACGGGGACCGATCAATTATCCAACCGAGTTCAAAATTTCAACAAAACTCGAGGACGAGGTTCATTCAGAAGGACAAGAGGACGTTTTAATCCAAGGAATAATTTCCATAGATCTCGGAATATAGACAGAACAAATCAACCGAAAAATAGAAGAGAATGTTATTTCTGTGGAAGAGTCGGACACTTTGTAAACGAATGCAGATATAAGGCACGCTACGAAAATCACCTGAAATCAACAAAATCTAGGAACGGGCCAGCTGCACATGTCAGTTCAGAATTATGCAAGGAAGCAAATTTTTCTTCGAGCTATTTCGCCGGTATGGCTGGTAACATAGAATCAGCCAAATTAAATGGAGCTGAATTTATTATTGATTCTGGTGCCAGCCACCACATAATCAACGACGACTCCTTTTTTGAAAATTATTTGGATTTGAAACCACCAATTCAAATTCAAACAGCAAAAATAAATTCATACATTTATGCCACTAAAGAAGGTACTGTTAGGATCATATCTAATACCGGAAAACCAGGAATATTGGAAGGAGTTCTATACTGTCCAGAGGCACCAGTAAACCTCATATCAGTGAGGAAATTTCAGATGGCTGGTTTTGCAACTACTTTCAATGCTGATGGCTCAATAAGTATAAAAGGTAATGACAAAGTTATTATGATAGGAAAATTAAATAATAATTTACCAAACCTAAAGTTAAATTTAATAAAAAGAAAGACTTTTGCCAATATTTGTAATTCCAAAAGTAATTATGATTTATGGCATAAACGATTAGGTCATATTAATATAAACAAGTTTAATGAATTAAAGAACAAAAAAATGTTTTTTGATACAAACATAATTGAATTAATCAAACCAAATGATAAAAATTGCGAAGCCTGCATTTTTGGGAAACAGGCAAAATTACCTGCAAAAAATACAAAAGACAAAACATATATAAATAGACCATTGTTAAATGTACATTCAGATATATGCGGCCCGATCACTCCTTCTTCACTAGATAACAAAAATTATTTTATAATTTTCAAAGATGAATATACACACTACTGTATTACATACATAACAGCTTATAAATCAGATTTGCCCTCAGTATTTAAAGATTTTGTTCAAAAGAGCCAAGCAAATTTTAATTCAAAGATTGTTCATTTATATATAGATAATGGTAAAGAATACATTTCGAATGAAATGAAACAATATTGCGTCAACAATGGTATTAGTTATCACTTAACTATTCCCCGTACCCCACACCAAAATGGTGTATCTGAAAGAACAATTAGGACAATTACAGAAAAAGCTCGAACGTTATTAATCGACGCCCAATTAAGTCAAAAATTTTGGGGTGAAGCAGTGCTAACTGCAACATTTTTAATCAATAGAGTACCAACAAGGGCATTAAAGGGTATTGAAACTCCTTATGAACTCTGGCATGGTAAAAAGCCACAATTAAAATATTTAAAAGTTTTTGGATCCACCGTTTATGTTCACAATAAAGTTAGGACAACAAAATTTGAATCAAAGTCTTGGAAGGGTATATTAGTGGGGTATGTTCCAAATGGGTATAAAGTTTTCAATCCTGAAACTAATAGATTTATAAATGCAAGAGATATCATTGTTGATGAAATATCGTATTTAACAACAAGGCCAAAAATTATTATAGATGAATCAGAAAAGTCAATTGAGCCAACGAAATGGTTAAATGATATACCTGGTAAAAGCGAACCAGATGAATTAGTAATACCTGACAATAGTAAGTCAGAAGAACCAAAACTGAACAAATTTTTACCTGACAAAAGTAAGTCAGAAGAATCAGAATTACCTGGTATTAGTATACCTGACGTAAGTGAGTCAGAAGAATTAGATTTGTGTGAAAGTAGTAAGCCAGATGATGTAAATATACCTGGTACTTGTAAGCCAGATGAAATATTTAAAAGAAAATTAAATAATTTGTCTGATAATACCTTAGATGAACAATTTCAAAATAAAAAATTTAAAGTTAATAATGAACAATCAAACTCTAGTAGTGATTTAAGAAGGAGTGATAGGTTTAAAAATAAACCAAAGGTATCATATGATGATAGTAATTGTATTTATGATCATATAATTTATCGAGCAGAATCTTTTGCCAGTGATCTTCCAAAATGTTTTCAGGAAATTAAACTTAGGGCTGATCGAGAGCACTGGGAACGAGCTGTCCAGGATGAGCTAGATTCACTTCAGGCCAACAGGACGTGGACTCTAGTACAAAAGCCTAGAGATAAGAATATTGTTGACTGCAAATGGGTATTTACTATTAAAACTGATGAACTGGGAGATCCTATTCGTTACAAGGCTAGATTAGTGGCTCGCGGTTTCAGTCAGCAATATTTAGTTGACTATAATGAAACTTTTGCTCCCGTAGCTAGAATTGCAAGCTTTCGATTTTTACTTGCATTTTCAAACCAGCATAGTTTATTAATAAACCATATGGATGTAAAGACAGCCTTTTTGAATGGTGTGTTGAAAGAAGAAATTTTTATGAAAATCCCTGAAGGAGTTAAATGCAACAATAATTTAGTTTGTAAATTAAATAAAGCTTTGTATGGATTGAAACAATCTGCCAGATGCTGGTTTGAAACGTTTGAAAAGTCGTTGTATCAACTAGGATTTAAAAGTTCATCAGTGGATAGATGTGTTTACATTCTAGATAAAGGCAATATTTCAACAAATATCTATATTATACTTTATGTAGATGATTTAATAATTGCATCCAAACATATTACAGAATTGAATAAGATCAAAAATTTTTTGACAAATAAATTTCAAATGACAGATTTGAAAGACATTAAATTGTTTCTTGGAATAAGAATCTTAAGAGAAAATGGAATTATAAGTTTAGATCAAACTTCCTACATTAATAAAATTTTACGTAAATATAATATGTTTGAATGTAAACCAAATAAGACTCCAATCATAGAAAAGATAGAGTATGATAAGTTAGATTCTAATGAACATTATAATGCACCTTGTCAGAATCTACTAGGCTGCATCATGTATTTGACAGTTTGCACAAGGCCAGATTTAAGTTTTGCAGTTAATGTATTAAGTAGATTCGTAAACAAAAATAATAAAACAGTTTGGCAATATTTGAAAAGTGTGTTGCGGTATTTAAAGGGAACTTCCGATTTAAAGCTAGTTTACAAAAGAAATTTAGGTCAAAATTTTGAAATTATAACGGGCTATGTGGATTCTGATTGGGCAGCTGATAAAATAACTAGGATAAGCACTACAGGTTTTTTATTTAAAATGTATAATAATTGTACTGTTTGCTGGAATACGAGAAAACAACGATCAGTTGCCGACTCATCTACGGCTGCTGAGTATATGGCTCTGTATGAGGCGGCAAAGGAGGCATTGTGGTTGAAGGCGTTGGCAGAAAGTGTGAATATGGTTATAGGCAAGGTTTTATTGCTCGAAGATAATAATGGATGTATTGCAATAGCAAATAATCCCGGCAGTCATAAATTAACTAAACATATAGATATTAAATACCACTATTCTAGGGAACAAGTAGAGAAAGGTAACATAAAATTACACCACATTTCAACGCAGGAACAAGTAGCTGATATGTTGACGAAATCTTTGGGACCAACCAAATTTTTAAGATGCCGAAAACAAATGGGCCTGGAGTGATCACTTTGTATAACATATCATAGTTTTAACATTTACTTATATATAGATATATACAGAGTAATGCGAATGTAGAGATTTAAATTTTAAGTTTAATTTAATTGGTCTGATTAGGTTTTCCTGGGTTTCCCTAATCCTCGCAACAAATGTTGGGCCATGTAATTTTCCCAGAGCGACATCAAGAGGGCTAACTGAGATTAATTATATATTAGTTTTATATAATTTTGTTGAGAAATGATTTTTGAGGGAGCGTGTTGAATTATGCAAAAATCACATGTCTGGCAGCACTAAACTAATCTCTGTAGGTACGCATCCCAGAGATCAGTTCAATGCATAGCGTAGGGGAAATATTAGGGGCAAGTGCATCGGTCATTTACCTACGCGAGCATCTTATTTTTTCTCTTAACCTTCTTCTTCAATTAGCCGCCTTGATGTGCACATTAATAAACCGTTCTAATTCGTAATTAAAAGTGTTCTTGTTTTATTTAAATTTCCAATAACTCTTATAATTATTATTACTGTATACACATATATATTATATAATTACGTAAATCTTGACTGACTGATTGACTCTGCGTAATGGTAAATCTTAAACCCACTCTTTAACGAATGCGAATTAAGTGAGATAGCGTACGTGGTTATCAATTTGGTGTTGTCGGTTCGATGCTCAGTAAGACATTTTTAGAATTTGTTTTAATATTTTTATTTTCATTAATATTAATAATAATAATAATAATGAAAAAACATATTTTCAATTTTAAAAAGATTTCTAAAAATGTCTTATACCGCGTTTACACCGATCGAAATCTAGTAGATTAAGCGACTTGAGGAGATTTAGCCCGAAATCTTGCTGAAACCGCCAAGATTTACCATACATTTTCGAAATCTTCTCGGGAGTAGATTAATTCGAAATCCACACTAAATCACCTCAGTAGCACCATCTAGTGGTGATCATTTTTGCCATTTTTCGTCCTTTAGCACAATTTAGTACTCTTTCGACGTATCCCAAGTGAGTTCAATTGGTTACGAGCATCGAACCGACAACACTAAATTGATAACCACGTACGCCATGTGTGTTTATTTGGTTTGAATGTATGTATAACAATATCTTTGTTACAATTCTAGCCCTAAACACTGAGTTATTGCCCATTTTTCGATTTCTTATTCTATCTCTTCTCTCCCTGCTATGGGGAAACTCAAGGGATATTTTTTATATAAGTTCTCATCCTGTTGTGATCTCTATCTATTTATGAATTTTATTTTCTCTACGTTATATTATTTTTTCATCTCTGCTAAATAATTTTTGCAAAAGGTTTCTTTATTTCTTATGTTAGTTTGATTAAATTTATTGAGTCGTAGTCCTAGTACTTGCCTAATTTAGTTTACTGACCTATGTTTTTTTTGTTATGATGGTTTTTATCCCTTTTGTTTTTTTTTTTTGTTTTTTTGATGTTATATGAAATTTTTTTTTTAATGTTTATATACTTTTTATTGGCATAACGTTAACTTATTAATGTATGTTTGTATGTAGGTTCATATCTTAATTCTAGTGATAATGTTGTAAACAAGTTGATACTGACAAAAACTATAGAATATATTTTCTTTTTCCTTTTTTAATACGATATGGTCTCGTTTCGACAATTGGGTGCTATATTTAAGGGAAGAAGGTGGAACTGATTCTTTGTTGAATTCGAAAGTTTTGTCAGAAGTCTTTCTGTGAATGTGATAAACTATAGGGATATGAATTTCAGAGAATAAGTAACCGTTATGGTCATGAAACGTGAACGCTTCTGGTGGGACATTTCCGATCATTATATATTTTTTATAGTACTCGTCCTTGGGGTAATAGGGTCCGAAAATGAGACAATTTGTTTTGTTTTCCGACGATCTCCTCACATGGTTTCTGGTTTGCCTCAATATTTGTACGTCTAACCTGTGTACATTGGCCTCATCGTAAATTTCCTTGTTCTTGTAGTGTTTATACTGGCCGGCCGTTGACAATTTTAATGCGTTGGTTCAAACATATTCTTAAGCAGTTTCTTTCGAATATTCTCAGTTTTTCCATACAGGAAGCACTGATGTTGTACCAAATTGGACAACCGTATGTTCGTATAGGTCTAATAATCGCTGTATATGCAAGTACTTTAACTTTCGGTTCTAGTAGTTTGGAGAAAAAGAGTGCTTTGAGTGTCCCAAATGCATTTCGCGCTTTCTGCAATTGGTTATTTACTTGAATATTATACTTTAGAAGGTTGTCTATTTCAATTCCCAAATATCTTGCACTTTTTACGTTTGCAATTTGTATTTCATCGTTTTTGATGCCAAACGTTTTCCAGTTTTTCCTTAGCGAGGGTTCACATCTGTCGATGAAATCGCGAAATCCAGGAAAGTGAGGGTGAGGTCAGTGGAAGAGAGGAGTGGCCAGTCGACCAGAAATCCCTATCCCGATGTGGATTCCGAGATTTCGTTTTCTTAGTGTGTGTGTGTCCGAATTATTCGGAGTGTCACATTCATCATTCTGGTCGTGGATGTTGAACAAGGAACATCTCTTGTTGTATGATTCCTAGCTCAGCGTGCATCGAAGGCACACGTTCTTGGAAAAAGATCCAGTTATAAATAACGGGGATACAAAGCGAATTATTTTTCTTCTTGAGTTTCAAAGTTTAACTTTTCTTGACTAATTTTTCATTTTAAGGATATCTAGAAGCAAAGATTTGTAAAACGTGAATAGTGAGAAGTTTCTTCCTTTATTTTTTGAATTTTTTCCAATACGGATAAGAGTGAGTAAACCACTTTTAACAAGAGTTTTCTCTTGTAGTTTTGGCTTTCCTGCTTTTAGGCTTGCATGGATTGTGAACCGCTAACTAAATAAAATAATACTCTTTCTTTCTAAAAATGTAGTAGCATTTTAAGGTTAAATATAAATTGGATGTTCTCTTCATCTCCCATTTACCGCGTGACTAACCGATTAACCGCTAGTGACGTGAAAAGCCATGGCTCTACCGAATTTAGAAAATGCAGACCGCCGCCAGGAGAACAGGTACGAGCCAGGACACATTGCTCCGTACCTCGTCCTCTTCGAGAGGACTGGGACGGATGATAATCTGGACACCAACTTGTTTGCTTTTTCTCGGTCTCTATTCAGTAAGATGAAGAGCCACGCGAGCAGGGTTAAAGGTCTAAAAAAGGCTGGCTACAACAGGTTTAAGCTGACTTTTATTGAACAAGATGACGCTAATAACATGGTCAAATTTTTCAATGAGCAAAAAGATTTTAGGGTGGGAGAATTCTGGAGCGCTTTCATTCCAATCAGCAAAGTGTATAAAGATTACATAATCAAGGATATTGATGACAAAAAGCTTCCGTTAAAGGAAATCGAGAAAAATTTGAAACCGGAATTAGGATGGTCCAAGGACCTGAAATAATAAAGATAGAGCGCATACAAAGAATAAAGCGAACCACAAACTCAAAAGGAGAAGAAGAACGCGTTTTCCAAATTGTAGAAGGAAAAAGGGTTCCTTGCCTAGAAGATACAAGGATTGTAAAAATAAGAATGAAAACGACTGACGTACCGGACAAAGTCTCTCTATGGAACGTTAAGATGGACCTTTTGCCTTTCGTAGAGAGACCAAGAAGATGTGGGCATTGCCAAAGGTATGGCCACCTGGCAAAGTTTTGCAAAAGCCGCAACCGAGATCCCATTTGCGGAAAATGCGGTACTGAAGGGCACTACCAAGACGATTGCAAGGCCATTGAGCCTAACTGCATTAATTGCGTTAGAAATAAAATCGAACCATCGAATCACCAGTCCCACGACTTTAATTGCCCGACATTCATCTTCCAGAAAGAAGTAAAATCAGTTATGGCTATCCACAACATCGAGAAGCTGTGGAAATGTTGAAGGAAAATATTGGGAAAGTACCACCAAAAACGATTAGATCATATGCTGAGGTTGCTAAAACAGACATTAGCAACTTAATTCAATTAGTAAATAAAAACAAGACCAATAAACGGAAAAGGCACCTCGAGGAAAGGATCTTCAAATCTAGCCTTATAAGTGAACAAAAACAACTCAAGGAGAAAAAAAATATGTCAGATCCAAGGGAGAATACAGTAACTCCGGTGGAAAATGTACACACCAATAAAAGTATTACCCAACCAAACGAGAAAACAAATAGGTCAGATCCAAGGGAGAATGCCGTAACCCCGGTGGTAAAACTGCACACCAATAAAAGTATTACCCAAATATTGTCAGAAGAGGTGGTATTCAATAACAAGGAGATAGACTTATCCAAGAGAAGGAGACCTCAGAAGGTAAAGCGGAATTAACAAAAAAGAAAAGTCGAAGGGTAGAAAAGGACAACGAGGTTCAAGGAAAAATACCGAAAATGCATAAAGTGATCGAGAATCCAGAGCGCAACAAGTCAAGTATCGGTCTAGAGGAGGACGAGACTATGCATACAGATGACTAATTATAATAACCGTTCCCCATTAACCCTCCTACAATGGAACTGTAGATCCATCAGGAACAAAGCGCACTTTCTACAACACTTTATATTGAGTCACTCAGTAGACATTTTCTGCCTTCAAGAAACTTTTTTGACGCCGGGAAACAACTTTTCCGTATCCGGTTTCAACAAAGTTTCGAAAGGAAGACACGCTAAAAGTGGTGCAGGTATCGCGTTTTTAATTAATAAAAAAATTAAATTTAAAAATCTTGCAGAAGAGCCCAAAGATATTCTCGAAGAGTGTAAAAATAATAATATTGAAATATTAATGGTAGAAGTCTTTGCAAAGGCTGCAAACCAACCGATCACCTGTGCCAATTTATATAGCCCACCCAGAGCTGCTAGCGCAACGGACTACACATCCGATGGGTTCTGGGAGAAATTAATAGGTTTCTTTAACATTTTTAGCAACATTATAGTTTGCGGAGATTTCAACGCCTCCAGCAAAATATGGAATGTAAGAGGTAAAACAAATAGAGAAGGCTTAAAATTAGAAGCTGCGCTGAAGTTTTCAAATCTCATCCTCATTAACGGAGATGATCCTACTTGGATGTCGGCAGATGGAACTTCTCAATCCATCATCGACCTCACCTTAACATCGCCAAATTTAGTTGAAGGAATGTCATATAACGAAATTATTCCGGAGGAACAAAGCGGCTTCAGGAAAGGCAAGAGCGTTTTGGACACTGTAGCTACCCTAACAAGCACGATTCAGCACAACATGTTAAACAAGAAAATAACAGGTGTTCTTTTCATTGACATCATCGGAGCGTACGATAATGTAGATCCGCTACTGCTTTACAAAGAGCTGTGGCGGGTTGGCATGCCTCAGGTGGTTAATAAGACAATTTTCAACCAAATTAATGCAAGGAGGTTAATTGCCTATAGTGAAGGAATGTTGATTGGGACCAGGACCGCGACATAAGGCCTACCGCAAGGATCCGTAATGAGCCCAATCTTATTCAATATTTACATAGCCAAAATTACAAATTGCCTGCCAACAAACGTTCAAGTACTTATGTATGCGGACGATATAGCCATCATGTGTTCGGGAAATCACATAGACAATATTAGTCGGTTCCTTAACATGGCAATTTCAAACATCTACAATTTCCTAGACAGCAGAAATTTGGAAATCTCAAAAGAAAAATCAAAAATCGTATTCTTCTCCAATGCAAAAATAAGCCAAAGATACTATAGTCTGCAAAATAGGGTTCATTTACATGGGCAATACTTTCAGATAGTGGACGAAATCAGATACAGTAGGCCCGCCGTATCCGCGGATTCCGTATCCGCGGTTTCACTTTTCCGCGGTTGGTCTTTGACGAAATTGGTTTCCAATTCTTTTCATATTCTTTGTTTTAACAACAAAACAACTGCAGCTAATTGCGCCGTTTCCATTTAAAGGCAGACTTTTCCTTATCGCTAGAAAAATGTGGCGCAATTCGAAGAAAATTAATGAAAGGACTCGATTAGACCGTCTAGCCATTTCATATCTCCAATTGATTAGAGCCTGGATTGAATGGTTTCTAAACATCCCCAATGCACAAAATTCGTCAGTCTTCCATCTAATTCCAACGAGTTATAGTTTTTCGATAGTTTCCTTTATAAATTTGCAAATATTTTGATCCAGAATGACCTCAAAACGAAGCATTAGTGATCCTTCTTCAAATAAAAGACGGCGTATAGTGCTTAGCATCGAGGAGAAACTAAAAATATTAGACTTGATTGAAAGAAAGAATAAATCTTTTGCCGAGGTTGGCCGTTTGTATGGTAAAAATGAATCTTCCATTAGGGAAATCGCTAAAAACAGTGCTAAAATTCGTTCTTCTTTCACTGTAACGCCTCATACCTCGAAACATGTGGCAACAGTGCGAGACACTGTTTTAATGAAAGTTGAAAAAGCGCTTAATTTTTGGATAGAGGACATGACCAGAAAGAAGATGCCTATGAGTGGTAATATTTTACGGCAGAAAGCGTTGTGCCTTTTTGACGACTTGAAGGGTGAAACAAGTGAGAAGAGCTCCTTTACCGCAAGCAAAGGCTGGCTACATAGATTTAAGATGAGGTTCAATCTCAAAAATTTAAAAATAACAGGAGAATCTGCATCTGCAGATTAAGCTGCAGCCAGAAACTTTTCCATTGAATTTAATAAACTCATAAAGGACGGAGATTATGATCCTAAACAAGTGTTCAATTGCGATGAAACCGGCTTGTTTTGGAAGAAAATGCCCGCGCGAACCTACATACATAAAACCGCTAAACAGGCTCCAGGTTTTAAAACTTTCAAGGACCGTTTCACATTGACACTGTGCTGTAATGCAGCTGGACACATGATTAAGCCTGGGGTCGTTTATAAATCGAAAAATCCGCGAGCGCTAAAAACTAAAAATAAAAACTGCCCTCCTGTATTTTGGCAACACAATTTCAAGGCCTGGGTAACCACAGTCATATTTCAGGAATGGTTTAAACATTGTTTTATTCCTGAAGTTAAAAAATACCTGGAGGGACAGAAATTGCCTTTCAAAGTTTTATTAGTCATTGACAACGCTCCAGGTTTTGTCCGCGTTCTCTCATGAATGAAAATGAAGACGTAAAGGTAGTTTTTTTGCCTCCAAATACGACTGCACTCTTACAACCGCTTGACCAAGGTATCATTCGAGCCGTGAAGGCGACATATACACGTCACATGTTCGAAATGCTCCTTGAATCTATTCAGGCAGAACCAGAGGGTAAAGCCATGGACTGCTGGAAATCTTTCAACATTGCCGATGGCATAATATTCATCAAAGGAGCACTTGACGATTTGAAGCCACAGACTGTTATTTCTTGCTGGAAATCATTGTGGAATCAAAATCTGAAGGAAACCTTAAATTCGTCGGTTGTAGAAGTTGAATTTGACAAAATAATTGCATTAGCAGGAGAGGTTGGTGGTGAAGGTTTCAACGATCTACAAGTGAGTGATTTGAATAGTATGATTGGTCCAAATGAAGAAATGGCTAATGAGGAATTAGAGGAGCTTGTTGCATCTTCAACAGAAGAAGAAGAAGATGAGGGAGAAGAGGAAGAAATATCTAACTGGACACTGGAGAAATTTGGAGAAGTTTTTAATATTGTACAGAATTTAAAAGAAAAAATTGTGGAGTATGATCTAGTAATGGAAAGAAGCTTTAAAGTGACCCGTTTGATAACACAAGCTGTCGAACCTCTGCAACAATGCTTCAACGACTTAAAAAGGCAGAAAAAACAACCTCCAATAACGATGCATTTTCGAAGTGAACAGAAAAGGAGTTTCGTCAGGAGTCAGGAGCCCAAACCGTCAACATCATCAAATTTATTTCATTGTTCATGTAATTTTTCATTACATATTACATGTTTGTACATATTTTTCTATACCATCCATACCCTTATTTGATTAATTGTGCTTAACGAAAAGTGTAAATATATAAAACTTTATAGTTTAAGTTGTTTTTCGCTCAAAATCATAGAGTTTCCTATTATCCGCGGATCCCCCTTATCCGCGGAGAGCCAAGAACGTATACCCCGCGGATACGGCGGGCCTACTGTACTTAGGTTTCTGGTTAAAGTCCAATCTGAAATGGGATCTGCATGTTGACTACGTCGTCAACTCAGCCAAAAATACTAACAATATCCTAAAAGCGATGGCTGGCATTACTTGGGGAGGTCATCCCAAAATTCTTCTGGATGTTGCGAGGGCTATAGTCAGATCCAGACTAGATTGGGGGTGTCAAATTTTCTCTTACACAGCCAAGTACAACATACGAAAACTTGACACAGTTCTTTTCGAAGCTTTGAGAATATGCTTAGGTCTTATGAAAACAACCCCAACCAACGTGTTGATGGACCTAACAGGAGAACCCCCTCTGAATCTCAGGAGAGAACTACTATCCAAAAACTTCATTTTAAAAGTGTTTTCTTCTGATAGGCACCCCCTTAAGAAGATCATAAATGCTCTGGAGAATTGTAATAAGTACAATAATAGTAGGAAGAAAATAAACCTGATCGAAACCAAAAAAGATGTGGCTCCGTTGCTTAAAAACATCAAAGTTACGGATAAGGCGGAACCTTTAAATTTTGACCTGGAAGTCCGCTGCCTCGACATGGAGGATTTTGTTGACATCGTGTCGGGTTTCATCGTAAATTTAAGGACAAACCTCTTAACTAAAAACAAGAAAACAGCCATAATCAACCGAAACTTCACAAACTTCATCAAAGACAAATGGAAGGAATACACTCTAATCTACACAGACGGTTCCTGTGACAGGATAGCTGAAAGGGTCGGTTTTGGGGTATACTGTCCTCAATTCGAAGACACAAAAATCCGCGTTGGTAATCTCTCCACAATTTTCCACGCGGAGGCTTTTGCGATAATAAGAGCTTTAACCATGGTAATAAATTTAAATATCGCAAAAGCGGTAATAGTCACAGACTCAAGAAGTGTACTAATGGCTGTCTTAAACTCAAACATATCTAAAAAATCCAACGCATGCATTCTCAAAATAAAAAAAATGTTCCACCTGGCGATTAACAGAGGTTTCATCATCCAGTTCCTCTGGATTCCAAGCCACGTGGGCATCTGCTGGAATGAAAAAGCGGACTCTCTAGCTAGACAAGCATTACGTTTGGACCAAGTCAGTACTAACGCATATACCTACTACAACCTTTTTGTTTCCTTGCGTCAGGACATGATATTGAAGGCGAGAGAATGGCTTACAGAGCAGGGAGCAAGAAAAGGGTCTAAATATTTTGAGCTGATACCATCCGTGCTGATGAAACCATGGTTTTTTTCTCTAAGGGATAACAGAGAACTCATAGTATTCATTTGTCGAATTAGAAGTGGACACACTAGATGCAAAAGTCACTTAAAGACCAAAAACATCTCGGAAGAAGACACGTGTGAATGTGGAGAGGATGCTCAGGATTTGAACCATGTGTTTTTCAACTGCAGACTCCAATTGCTCGAGGCCAGCAGACTGATAACAAGACTGCGCGAGGTTGTACCCCAAATGGGGTTAGACGTAAGGAAACTGGCTTTTTGCAACAATCTTAAGGTGTATAAACTATTGCATAATTTTGCAAAACAAAACAAACTAGAAATATGAAAGAAGGAGAGAAACATGGTCTCCAGAAGAAGAGATTAAAGAGAACGTCCTTAGCAGGCCTCATCTTATTTTTTCTTCTATTTTTCCCTCTCTTCTGCTATATTTTTCCTAACTCTTAATCTCTCCTAAGCATACTCTTTAATATGTTTATTTTTAGTACAGTACAGTAACAGTAGTAATAGTAAGTAGCTCTCTAGTAGTTTAGTAGTACAGTAGTTAATCTTTTTCTCTCCCAAACTTTTACTATCGTCTTTCCTTCAGATTGATAAATTGCTTGCTAGTAGTGATTTTTCAAGTAACGCTTTTTATGATATGAAATAAGTAGCTGCGCTTTGTGTTCCCACAATTAATTTTAAGGAATCAAGAAAAAAATAAAAGTTATGCCGATGTTTTCAGGTGCTTATATGCACAATACGCTGTTGCTAACAGGAGCTCAGGTCAAAGAAGTACTTTAAGGAACTCACGAACAAGGGATCCTTAAAGACTTGAGAACGTAAAACATATGTATATATAACAAGAGCGATAGCGGTCTAAACAACGGCTCATTTAAGCGATAGCGAATTACACGCTCTTCCGTCGGAATATCTGACAATTACTGTGTAGCTGGTACGTGGCGGGAAAAGTTGACAGCTTTCCGGCCTGAGCCATTCCAGGAAAAAAAAAAATCTCTTGTTGTTTGAGTTTTAACCATTTTTATGAGTTTAAATCTATCAGGGAACATTAATTATCTGCTAGAGAATGCAATTACATCATAAATTTTCAAATTTACGAAAATCATAAGACACGTATTTACAACTTCACCTCACGAGAGCCAAACAAAAATGATATCTTATGATTGTGTTTGTGAATTGTACCGAATTTTGGCTGGCTGGATTTCTGGATTTCATCGACAGATGTGAACCCTCGCTTACGTTTCTTGATTCTTTATGCAAAGACGTACGAAGCAATAGTGTTTCACACTTTTCAGAATTTATTTGAATGCCCCAATTTGAAGTAAATGTTTTCACTAAGTTGAACATATCTTGTAAGTTTTCGTTAATTTTAGGGATTTTTTTGTGGGTGGTATAAATGATCAGATCATCTGCGATAGCTACAATATTGTTTTCGTTGGAGGTTAACTTTTCTGTTTTTAGGAAAGGGCTTATGAATATTGAAAAGAGAATGGGTGAGTTGATAGTGCCTTGTTGGAGTCCGTTTTGAATACGAAAGGGGGTGTCATAAGTGTTTCGACCGTCGGTCATTAGGAATTGCCTACTATTTATCATATTGTATATGATCTTGACAACATGTGAGGGGAAATCGAATTTAATTAATTTGTAGATCAATCCATCCAACCAGATTGAGTCGAATGCTTTCCTTAGATCAATGAGACATGCTCCAGTCACTTCGTCGTTCTGAAAGTGCCACAAAGTGTCTGATAGCACTTTATTTACGGCATGGATTGTTCCGTGCTGCTCTCTGAACCCAAATTGATTTTCTGGGATTATTTCATTTTCTTCACAGAATCCTACTATGGTTCGATATAGAACCTTCTCCAATACCTTACTAATGTTCGGCAGTAAGCTGATTGGCCTATAATTTTCCGGGTTGTCTCCTTGTTTAGTTTTAGATACCTTCCATGATTGTGGATAATACATGTTATTCAGGATATTGTTGAATAAGGTGCAGCATTCTTCCATGATCTCGTTGGTTATATTTCGTAGCACAATATTGGGGATGTTGTCTATTCCAGCGGATTTTTTTCTATTACTGTTACAGAATATCTCTTTCAATTGTTCTTGGCTTATGAACCAGTTGTATGTATTACTTGGATTATTTGCTTTATTCCTATCATCGAATTGTGTCATCGTGACGTGGTTCTCTTCATCTCTAATAAGATCTTCTTTAAATTTTTGAGTTTTCCTCTCAATTATTTCTTTGAGACGTTCATTCCCTATAGAGATTGGTTTTGTATATACATTTTCTAATATTTTTCCTATCAATTACACCTTCATTTTACTTTCGTTTACTATAATGTTGCCTTGACAATCCTTTTTTAACTTTGAAGTTTCAAGTTCGAAGTTTTCTAGCTCACTCTCTTGCGACGCTGGTATTCTAAGCTCGGATACATTTGCTTTCTGTTTCTTTCTGAAAATCGTATTTAAATTTGGAAACATATCTTTTGAATCCGATGACTGGATTCCCTCAATTCTTTTTTTCCAATAATCGTTTACAGACATCTTAACGTTTTGCTCGATTAAGCATCGCGTACGTTTCATTTGATCTTTTAACTCGTTTAATGCGCGGGTTAATTGTGTATTCGCGTTTATTTGGTGCCTTGTAAATTTTCTTTTGATTTTTTTAATTTTTGTTAAAAGTCCACTTTTAAGCTTTTGCATATTTTCAATTACCTCATTTAGAAAACATTTCGTCGAATCTTTCTTTTTAATTTTCGGGACTTTCCTATCAATCGTGTCTATTATTAATTTATTTAGAATTTCCAGATATTTCTCAATTTCATCATTCTTAAGATTTTTATTATCTGGGACCACGGGTTCACCATCGGAAATACCCTTTTCCGTTTTAAATTTCTTGTGGCCGTGGCTCAATTCATTCCTGAAACTTTCCCAGTTGATTTTTCTATAGTTTAAGTTAATTTCGGTCGGTGCCTCGAACAATTCTAGCATTTGATCACGCTCTTTTGAAATTTTAAGTATAATTGCCTTATGGTCGCCTTCGTAGTCAAGTGTTTCTAGATAATCATTGAGATAACTCAACCTTTCGTCAATCAGGGCTAAGTCTATGCATGAATTTCCTCTTTCAAATGACGGTTCGTTTGGGATGAGTAATTTTGATTTATACATAAAGCCGTCGATTTCGAGCCATTTTTTAAGACGTTCACCTCTGTAATTGGTCCTCGGGCTCTTGCATTCTGTATGTCTAGCATTCATATCTCCTGCTATGACATAATAGTTTTCTGGTTTCCCTAATTCAAGCGTTTCGAATATTTCCCTAAGTTCCTTATCGAATGTTTCATCGGACCTATTTTTTCGAGCTGCATATAAGGAGATAATAAACAGTGAAGGTGAGTGAGCAGTGAAGGTGTATTCGCTCGTATTTGTATTTTTTATTTATTAATATGACTGTACCTCCGAAGGTTGCCATCCCCCTTTCGCGGTCTGAGCATTCGATGTTATAATTTTTGAATTCAAGCATATTCCGACTATTCAGCTTCGTTTCTCCTAGAAGCATGATGTCCGGCATAAGTTTTTCTAAAAATTGAATTAAATTTACGCGACGGTAATTTGAGACAATGGAATTCACATTAAGCGCAATTATTTTGATTATAGTTTTCCTTATTTTATTTTTATTATTCTTTAACTTAATCATTTTGGTTGAATTATTGCATAAATTCCATTAATAATGTGTTTAACGTTTCAACTTGCTTAGCTACAATATTGATTTTCACATCCAGCTCCCGGAATCTTTGCTCATTGCTATTGGTCTGCTGAGTTTCCTTTGGTTTTAATATATTCGCTTTGGGCGCAGATTTAACAAAATCGCCATATCAATGCTTTGTCTCTCTGCTCTTTTCTCTTCAGAGCCGTCTGATACACTGGGCATCCTTTATACGAGGCCGGATGTCCTTTCCCTTTACAATTTACACATTCAAGTTCTTCTCTTTCTTCACTTTTTTTCACTGTTCACTTTGAGGGTCCATGATCTTTTTGGAACTTCACACATCTATGGGTTATATTGCAGTATTTTGCAATATGTCCGTGCCTTTGGCAATTAAAACACTGCACTATGCCAGTTTTGGCGTTTTTTTTGATCCACCTTACTTTCAGTTGATGGAGATATTTTATATTTGTCACCTTTTGAACCTTTCACCTTTCATTTATAAATACCAAATACACTGGCAACTTTTTCCCGTTTTTTGAAATTTGTTTCACTTCGTACACCACGTTTTCACCACATTGTTCTTCAATTTCATTTGTTAGGTCCGTGAGATCTTCATTTCTATCCAAGCCTTTCAATACAGTTATATATTTGGAAGACCCTTTTTTCGCGTTAGTGTAGTAGTTAACACTTTTCGTTTTCAACATGTCCACTATTTTTTGTCGAGTTACTTCATCTGCGGATCGTATTTGGTATTTGTTGTTCCTCATTCTCATTATGTTAAATGCATTGTCTGACACATTTCCCCGCTTAAGAAGTGCCCCTAGTTCTTTGCCACTTTCACTGAAGCACACTACTGGCGGCACTTTGTCACTTTTCATTCCACTTGCGTTATTCTTCGACTTCACATATTTTTGACGTGATAACGTCTTATAAATCGATGGCCGGCTGCACAAATGAAAAATCGTGACTCATTGTCACGTTCCGCCTGAGCTGAGCGGACGAATGAGAGATTCGTACATTAGTTTGGACTCATGAGAGATTCTTGAATCCACACTAATGCGCGTATGAACGAATCTCTCATGAATCCCGTCTCATACGCGTATAGTTTGGATTCATGAGAGATTCGTTCATACGCGTATTAGTGTGGATTCAAGAATCTCTCATGAATCCAAACTAATACGCGTATGAGATTGGATTCATGAGAGAGTCATTCATACGCGCATTAGTGTGGATTCAAGAATCTCTCATGAATCCAAACTAATACGCGTATGAGATTGGATTCATGAGAGAGTCATTCATACGCGCATTAGTGTGGATTCAAGAATCTCTCATGAATCCAAACTAATACGCGTATGAGATTGGATTCATGAGAGATTCGTTCATACGCATAATAGTGTGGATTCAAGAATCTCTCATGAATCCAAACTAATACTCGTATGAGATTGGATTCATGAGAGAGTCGTTCATACGCGCATTAGTGTGGATTCAAGAATCTCTCTTGAATCCAAACTAATACGCGTATGTACGAATAAATAAATTGTTAATACATAGCATATTGTTACTTATAATTAATCTGCATAATTTAAGTAAAAAAATTTATTGAAAAAATTTACATTTTCAATTAGCTCCTTCTTTGTATTATACAAAATAATGATAATTCAGTGAAAATAATTCAATTCAATTCATAAAAGTAGGCAATTTTTCATCAATGCTTTCTTATGACGTTATCACGTAAAATTATCGTCCGTAAACTGACTTTACAGACAACCAATGTTTTTTTTATCACTTTTTTGTTTTTTCTTTACTTGTGTCTACTGTTCCGAAGGTTCTTCTTCGTCTTCTTCACATGAAGACACGTCAACTTCCTCCGCAATTTCGCTGGTATCCATATTTTGGAGTTTCTTTTTCATTTCCTCTAGCTGAATCCGTAGGTCCTTCACCATGGTCATTAAGGTTTTGTTTCCCTCCTCTAACTGCTTTTGCCTCTCTTGGGTTTTGGGTTTTGCCATGTCCTTCTGCATTGACGGATCTGGCTTCTCATTTATCACTGGGAGTTTCTTTTGAATGCTAGTTTGCACTTTGAGCACCTTAATACCCTTTTCTGGAGTACTCCGTTTGTTCACCATTTTAGCTTCAAATTTAAAAAAACACGTTTGACAAATGGTTTTTCCACTAAGAAAGTCAGACCAATTTTAAACACGTCTGGTTCGGTTGATAGTCAAGGATCGACTCGAACCACGTACGCTATGCACTGAGCCATAATCTTACTTAATTCTCGTTCGTTAAAGAGTGGGTTTAAGATTGACCATTATGCAGAGTCAATCAGTCAGTAAAGATTAACGTAATTATATAATACATATATGTATATAATCATAATAATTATAAGAGTAATAAGAATTATTATAATAATTTAATAATAAAAAAACATTAAAATAAAAATATATAATAAACACCTGGGTTCTGATTGCGAACGTCACGCAGTCCAGATTAGCGTTTAATGAATCGTTCGAAATACCCCCAGAAAAGAAGTTTCACTTCAAAACTAGAATACGCTGGGATTCGTGGTACCGCTAATAGATTGATGGAAAGCTACTTGCAAGTTAGAGAGCAAAAAGTGGTTATAAATGAAACAGTGAGTGAAGTAGAAAACGTCACATGTGGAGTGCCGCAGGGGGTAGTTCTAGGTCCTCTGCTGTTCATCATATATAAGAATGAGCTTTTGGATATGTCTGCGGGTATTGTGGCTTATGCTGACGACACAGCAGTTATGTGCAACGCTAGGAATTACGAAGAATTCAACAAATTCCCAACCCGTACATTAAACGAAGTGAACGAATGGTTAGCATGGAATGAGCTATCTTTGAATGTCAAAAAGACAGTTTTTCTACTATTTACTATTTATTTACTTTTTTGAATCAAAACAATGCCCAAAACGAGGGAAAAGCAGAAAATTTTACAGTTCTTACACGACAAAGCTGTTTGTGAGCTATTAATTTTGACTGAAAGTTGGTGGGGAGGTAGCTTAGAACTAAGAGACTGACATAGGATACTTTTTATCCCATTCCCGTGGAACGTGACATAAAACGTGGTATAACAAAATGCAACTGACAGTTAAACGTGGTGTTGTCTATGGTTACATATGGTTGAAAATTTGACAATTTGAAATTTTGAAGTTGACCGGTTTATGTGTTTGTTTCGAGTTTCTATTAGCTTATTGTGCCGATATTATCATTAACAATACCATGCCGCGACCAAGACGATCAAATCTTTCACGACAAAGCTGTAATGCAACTAGGATTCGAAACATTGCGAATGAAAGGCCTGAAGAAGAACAAGGAATTGCACGTGAAGAATATGGCTCGACTTCGTGTTTCTCAATCACAAGAGCAAAGCGAGGCAGTCCGTGAAACGGCTCGGTTGGCAATGCGAAATCGTCGAGCAAGCCTCAGAGATCAACAACCGGATAATTTTCGACGCACAAGAAGAAATTTATCAAGTAACGATTTGAATCGAGCAGCGTTTCGACTCGATTGCAGCACTGATTACTGCTTGCATACTAGCCTTCGCATTGGGCCAATGGACGTTGTTTGCGAGTATTCTGGCGCATTGAAGTTTTCCGGCGAAACGCCGGGATTATGCTGCCTTAGTGGAGAAGTGAAATTGCCATTATTGACTCCGCCACCTGGGCCTTTGCATTCATTGCTTCGTGGCGAAACACCCGAATCACGATATTTTCTAGCAAACACTCAAAAATACAATAGTTGTTAGTAACGAAAATTTTACTTTACAATATTTGCGCTTTAATAAAATAATTTAAAATTGGTTCTAAAACTAATAAGTTTAAAATTAGAATATTTTAGTGTAAACGACAAATAGATGGCACAACGTTTGGTCTCTACGTGCATGCACGAACTGGGAAAATTAATTTGACTTTACTAAATGTGGTAAAAGCCGTCAAATGTGAGGTTGTGTAAGCTTATTTTCTTTTTGATGTTTTGAATAAAGTTTTCATAATTTTTTTTATATTTATTAATTTTTGACATATTTCTACAATGTGGCAGAGGCACTATATGGCGCCATTCATCCGACGATCGTGCTCTACAACTAATGGCGTTTGCGTCTGGAAGGAGTCCGAAGAAAGATTAGTTTTGGTGCAACTTCAACTAGTCTCAACAAGCTTAGAAATATTTAATTTTTCATGTTTTAATAAGTATTAATGTCATTATTTTCAGAGAATGGATACTATTGCAGTTTGTTTACTTGGAGAAGATCAAGTGGAAGAATCTCCATCATTTCAACAGACACATTTGAGCGATAAATCGAACCCATTGAACATGCGAGAAAATGACTGTGGCAATGATTTTTATTATTAATTTATTATTTTGATAAACTTTTCCCAATAAATTTATAAGACTATTCCGGATCAATGTAGATACCTTCAAATATTGGGGAGAGACTTAAAGTGTTTTACTTTTTATAATTTAACTGTTGGTATCATCAAAAATTGTGGTCCCCACGTTAAGTCTCTTGACCAAATATTTATTGAATGAGGTGGAAAATAATTTTAAACCCGTTGTTCGGTCACCGTCAGTGCATCGTTGTTATTTTGGACCTAGTGGATAAATAAAAAATAAATTAAATTTAATAGTTCTTTCAAAAAGCCAAAAGCAAATTGTTGGGTCGTGTTCATAATTTGAACATGGCAACTTTTGGGTGACACAACCAATTTACGTTCACAATTGGAACATGGCTACTTCGGAGATATACAACTAACATCACGTCGAATTCTTTTAAGTTCAGTTGTTGCACGCATAATAAACGTATAATACTTTATTTCATTGGAACATACATATGTAGTTTGAATAATTAAGATTCGAAAGATATTATTGAAGAGTTTGTTGCTGCCACCCACGCTAAATAAGTACGTAGCAAAAATTATATATTCTAAGCAACTTCACTCTCATTCACCATGGTTCTGATCTAATTTACTAAATCTAATGACACCGTGTGGCAGCACTAGGGTGGTGAATAGAACACATGATCGTCATTGGCTGCGGAAATCGAACCATGGTGGATAAGGTGGGTGCGTAGCGTCATTGTGTGTGTAGATAAGACACAGTTTAGTTTGGAAATAAACACGAGAGTGTTAAAACACCATTATTCTTTTTCCGGCTTTTGCAGAAGAAACAAACTTGGTTTGGCCCTCACAAATTCAGAAGTGGGATCAAAATCAAGAGACAACTAAAGTAGTGAGTATGGTCAAATTAACTCAAGAGGAGATGATGGCAACGCTGAGTGATGCTGGCGTGCAAGTGCCTACGACTTCAATGGCATGCCAGATAAAGCGTCTATACCATGAGTGGGTAAATCAGCCGGAGAACACCGCCGATCCACAACTACCATCTGCCGATGTGAAGAGGGAACAATCATCTGATGACCTCCAAACTGCCGTACAACCACCATCTGCCGACCACGAGGGTATTCCGTCTCAACAACCTGCTGAAAGTGAAATAGTTTTCGCACAACGACCTGAATTAAGTGTGGAAAATAGGGAACCAGATATACCTGATGTTCAGCTTGATCGAGAGCTTGTTATTTAACGAAAACGTCGTGAATTATTGATGGTGCAGCTGGAAATAGAAGCGCTGACAGCGCAGAGTGTGAATATAAGGAAAGACCAAGGTGAACATTCTCCCATAGTAAGGCCGGTTCCTCAACAAGTGTATTCTGGACCGTCCAGGTTGTCAATGGATGTTCCTACCGCTGTAGATAATCCCGAACCCGCCGCGGAACATCGATTAGTGGACATTAATGTCATTGAGTCGATGGTACCAGTTTATACCGATGATGCATATGATGTGGGCAAATGGTTACAGGACCTGGAAGACGCATGTGACATTTTGCAGTTTGGAACTAAACGTCGATTCATTGCCTGCCGTCGGCTTCTTGGGGGAACATCAAAATTGTTTCTGAGGTCCATTTCTGTCCATACATATGCGGACCTCACGGAGGCTTTGAGGAGGGAGTTTTCACAACAGAGGACCACCGTTGCTATTTATTCTGCGTTACGATCACGACGATTACGCCAGGGTGAAACCTTGCACCGCTACATTCTGGAGATGCAAGAAATTGCATCACATGCTGATATTCCAGAAGTAGAGGTGGTTGATTTGATCATCGATGGAATTGGAGATAAATCCAATAACATTAGCATTTTACAACCAGCCACAACACTTAGGGAACTCAAGAATCTCATCGAGCGATATGAACGAAGACGTCTACAAGTGTCAGCACCAATAATGAGGACAACCTCTGGTATACCCCGTGCATCTACATCAAGAGCAGCGAATGCTACTTCAGTCTCTTCAGCAGAGGTTACCCTGCAGTCACCATCTAGCTCCACCATTCGCTGTTATAATTGTTCAAAGTTTGGGCATTACAAGGGACAGTGCCTAAAACCGCTCAAACCGGATGGCTCTTGCTTCAAATGTGGGTCACTGACGCACATATATCGTAATTGTCCATTGAAGACGCCTGCAAGTGTTGTTGCAGCAGTTATCGAAGAATATGTTACCTCGACGGCTGAACAACTGGAGTCATTGCAAATGGTGAGTATTGCATTGTTATCAAGGGATTTTCAGTATAGTGTGTTCACGCGATGTTTTTATTTATTTGATTCGGGTAGCCCTAGGAGCTTCATCCGAGAATCTTATGTACCTTCCGTAAAATTTGGGTCTTTGTCAGATACTGGATGAAGGGGACTAGGCAGAACAAAACGGATGTCATATGGTCAAATCCAGTGTAGAATTAAACATCGTAGCCAGTCCACCTTCTGTTCACTATATGTAGTGCCTGATGACCTTATGTCAATCCCTGTGTTATTGGGTAGGGATTATTTAAGTAAATCACATGTAAAATTGATTAGGATTAAGAAAACTTATGAAATACCTAACTTAAGATCTTTGAATAAACAGTCCAGTAACTCTGACACACCCACTGAGCTCTTTGCTATACTAGAATCTTTTGATCTCTCAAGGGATACTTCGGGGTACTCGATCAATAAAGGGGAAGGGGTAAATCACAGTGAGGCAACGATCGTTACACAAGATCAAGGGAAGTTAGAAAAGGCTCCTTATGTCATGGAGGGGATGGAATTGTTCCATATTGAGTTCACCAATCTGGATGATCAACTTGTATTTGATGTTAACCCCTCGCTACCTTCGGAACAGAGGTCTGAACTCATTGAGTTTATAAGGAACACTTGTGTAACTCCTTCAGAAACCGTCGTTCAATCTTTAGATTATCAGATCAAAATTAACTTAAGACATGATACCCCAATCCTTTGCAAACCTAGACGGTTATCTTATCATGAACGCATTGAAATCCGGAAAATCGTTAACAAACTGCTGTCAGAGGGAGTCACTCAGCCAAATCATTCCCCTTACGCTTCTGCCATCGTCCCTGTGCGTAAAAAGTATGGGGTGATACGAAAATGTGTTGACTATCGTCCTTTAAATCAAATTACAGTACGTGATAACTATCCTATGGCACAAATCGATGACTGTATTGCACATTTGGGTGGGAAAGAGTATTTCTCAGTTATTGACCTGAAGAACGGGTACCATCATGTACCAATACACCCAGATTCAGTTAAGTATACTTCTTTTGTTACTCCAGATCAAAACCCCCTGGATGTAGTAGTAATATAAGCTATGAACCAGACTTGTTTACTACCACACCCAAAGCATATGCAGGCCGGCTACCACATCGAAGAATATGAAATTTCATATGAAAAATGAAATTTTCATCGCGCGAGTTTTGAAAAACTCAAATATATTATAATAAAAATCACTTTTTTACTTATTTAATGAATTTTATAATCCAAAAAAATTAATACATTCATATAGAAAGAAGTATTATTGAAAAGTGAAATAAAATTAAATTACATTGGAAAATGAACTTATATAAACAAAAATTGAGTAACAAAATTACGTTATGAACAAATTAACAACAAAAAGCAACCAAAATATAAGAACTATAAAAAAATAACACGAAAAATTAACAAAAAATAAAAAAAATATAAAAATTATTAGTTGTAAAAATAAAATTTCAACAACTTCTGTCCTTTTTAATATTTTTGAAGTTTTCTTTATTATCATGAATTGAAATTTATACAAATAACATTTAAAATTTTACATTTTTTGATAAATGTATAACTTACATTTGTTATTTTGTATAAATTATTACATATTTACATGATTTCAAAACATAAAAATAATTTCTAATTAGCAATTTGCATATTGCTATGATTTACTTTATCTTAAAAATATCACAACAAATTATTATTTTAATATTTATTATTATATTATTATTAAAAGTGTAGTCATTTCGTATAACATTCCGATCATATAACACTTCTGTATAAATGTTACTCGTATAACATTTATATAGAAGTGTTGCAGTTTACCCAACCCTAAAAGTAACGCGGTCTTATCAGATTTTGGTTGGAAGTCGCCTGATGCTTTTACATTAGTATGTTGACACCCACCAGCCTATTATAAAAGTAACATTATTTCACTATTTTACAATCACAAACACTAAATTTAACAAATTTTTACGTTTGCTTACCGCCAAACGGCAAACGTCAAAATTCATACCGCCGACAAAACTCGATTTTATGCGCGTTTGACGGGTTTTCCGATATAGAATTTATATTAAATTAATAAAAAATACCTTAATAAAAGCACTCATTATAAATCTATATATAAAATAAACATTTTAAACACTTGAATTACTTTAAATTCGCGGATGAAATAACAAACGCGATGAATTTCCCGTACTTCATTACGCGGAATGTTGAGAGACGACGGCCTGTACACACACAAAGACAAAATCTGCTTCATGGCTTGTCAAGACCACTACATCCAGGGGGTTTTGCTCCGGATGGACAGTATGAATATCTTTATTTACCCTTTGGTTTGTGTAATGGACCTGCTGAGTTTCAACGGTTTATACATATGACTCTTAGACCATTAATTGAAAATGGGCCTATTGTGATTTTCATGGATGACATTCTAGTAGCTACTGCCGACTTCATGACCCACTTACGAATTCTGGATGACTTGCTGAACACCTTACGTCAATATGGTTTAAAAATTCAGGAGAAAAAATGCAAATTCGCATACAGGGAGTTGGAATACCTAGTTTATCTGGCGAATCCATCGGGTATTACACTGAGCACCACCCATTTGACATCTATTAGGGACTACCCTGAACCAACGTGTCGGAAAGCGATGGAACGTTGCCATGGGTTATTTTCGTACTTCCGCCGGTTTATGCCAAATTTCTCAAGGATTGCACAACCTCTGACGCAATTATTAATAAAAAAATACTCCTTATGTCTTTTCTGAGGAATGTCGGAGGGCTTTTATCACCTTGCGTCAAAAACTGATGGAATCACCAATTCTATGTATTTTGACCCAGAGAAAGAAACTGAACTGTATTGCGATGCCAGTTCAATTGGTTTCGGTGCTGTCCTGATGCAAAAACAAACTGATGGTAAGTTCCACCCAATTTCACACTTTTCAAAGACTGCTTCTTCTGCTGAATCCCGGTTACATAGTTATGAATTAGAAACTTTGGCTATTGTGTATGCCCTCCGCCGGTATCATGTATATGTGAAAGGTCTCCCTTTTAAGATTGTTACAGATTGTAACTCCCTGGCAATGACACTTCAGAACCGAACTAATTCAGCAAAGATTGCCAGATGGGCATTGCTGTTAGAGAATTATAATTATAGTATAACACATAGATCGGGTACATCAATGGGTCATGTTGATGCTCTTAGTCGATCTGAACTGATTGCGTATGTTGATGAAGCTGACCTTGATTTTTATTTGCAAATTGCTCAAAATCGTGACCCAACGTTTATGGCTTTACGGAAAGAACTTGAAAATACTGACGTTGACAGCTTTGAGTTGCGAGATGGACTGGTATTTCATCAGTCCCCTGCTGGTCATCTGCAACTCTATGTCCCTGCTGAAACGGCTAACAACATTATTCGTCTGATCCATGAGGAGGGCCATCTGGCTGTTGAAAAATGTTGTTCACAAATTAAGAAGAATTATTGGTTTCCATATCTTAAGTCCCGGGTGAAGAATTTTATTAGTAATTGTGTTAAGTGTATTTATTACTCTGCCTCACCGAACAGTAATTCAGTCACCCTTCATTCATTTCCAAAGGAGCCAATACCATTCGATACAATTCACATTGACCACCTGAGCCCTCTTCCTTCCATTCGATACACAAGAAAACACTTGCTCCTGGTAACTGATGCTTTCACAAAATTTGTGCGATTATATCCTACCTCCACCACCGAGACCCAAGAAGTCCAGTCAGCTTTAATGGATTATTTCCGTCACTTTAGTCGGCCGCGTCGTTGTATCAGCGATCGTGGAACTTGTTTCACGTCAAATAAGTTCTCATCATTTTTAGAAAACCATAATGTTCAACATATTAAAGTTGCTTCCGGCACTCCCAGGGCAAATGGACAAGTGGAACGAGTTAACCATGTCCTCGGTCCAATGTTGAGTAAACTATCAGACCCCTTATGTCATGCAGACTGGGTGACCAAAATTCCACAAGTCGAATACGCTTTGAATAACTCCATACATAAGTCAACTGGGTATTCCCCTTCCCTTCTATTGTTTGGAACAGAGCAAAGGGGAAAAATTATAGATGAACTGACGAAATACGGTGACAAGAAAATGGCAGTAAACCTTTCCGATTTAACGCATATACGTCAGCAGGCTCATGCCAACTTATGTCAGGCCCAAGAGAATAATCTGAAGTACTTCAGTCATCGTCATCGCCCTGCTGTTGAATTTTCGGAAGGAGACTACAGTAGGGAAAAACAAGAAACTTATTCCTAAATTTAGAGGACATTATGTTATCCACAAACAATTACCAAATGATCGTTATGCGATTCGCGATATTGATGGATGCAGAGTGACGCAGATGCCTTATGACGGTATCTTAGATGCATCCAAGTTAAAGTTATGGGTTGAACCAACCATTTGATCGAGTTCCTGAGGTCCCTAATGGAACAGTAGTAGATTAAGGAAAACAACTTATGTACTCATGTATCACACTTGCTGTCTACTTATATCTTATGTAATAAGAAATGTGGGATCTGTAGATTAAGGATATCGTGACGATTTCTGGTCAGTCTGGCCGAGTCGAAGCAACTTCACTCTCATTCACCATGGTTCTGATCTAATTTACTAAATCTAATGACACCGTGTGGCAGCACTACTCTAAGGGTGGTGAATAGAACATATGATCCTCATTGGCTGTGGAAATCGAGCCATGGTGGATTAGGTGGGTGCGTAGCGTCATTGTGTGTGTAGGTAAGACACAGTTTAGTTTGAAAATAAACACGAGAGAGTTAAGACACCATTATTCTTTTTCCGGCTTTTGCAGAAGAAACAAACATGGTTTGGCCCTCACAATATTAAGCCAAAGTAGTTACATTTACATTTAAAGTTTAAACTTTTATTACCACTGTTAAACACTTCACCATCACTTTCGACTGATCAGGAGCGGACGAATGGAAATGTGAAGCCGAAAAGCACTTGTTCGCATTCGGTAACACGCGAAAGCGGCACACGTTTCATTTTCCGCTTCATTCCACTTGCGAAGTCCCATTCCCTAGTGCCACATTTGCGACTTCGTAAATTTGTCAATTCGTCAATTCGCTTCGCAAGAATACATGCAAAGTCGCGTTCTGTAATTGCAAATTTCCAACTTCGTAATTTTTTGCATCCGCTTCGTATTCGATAATAAGCGCCCTGAATACTTAGTTTAGTATTCGTTGTGGGACAGGTAAATGTGTTGAATGTAGTTCACCGCAGTAGATACTGATCGTCTATTGTCACGTCCGCAGGTACCAATCAAGCAATCACAACTTTCTTGAGCCAAAAAAAGATACTTTGATTAAACAGATTTCGTCCTTTAATCGTATACCTAAAATGTATATTAGCACAAAAAAGACAAGTGGCTGCGATTTTCACAGAACAGAATACGAGATGGTCGAAACAGCCATCTACGAGTTGATCTTTATCTTTTATCTAAAGTATTAAATTGAGCGAAGTTTTCCATGTGTCGCTGAGCACGGAGTCCGTACTTGCAGAGGATGATGTTAGTTCCATAGTTCCGAAGGCAACGAAATACGAAACGTCCTAAATAAAGGACACCGGTCGATCAGGGATAGTTTAAGTATTCATGGTCATGTCATCGCTGCAATGCTTCAAATATAAATTTCTCATGACTTCAAGTGAAGTGGGTCAATTACTATAATATCTATAAATTCCAGATATGAGTAGAATCTCACACTTTTGACAAGCAATTATCTATATTACAATCCAAGAGATACGGGGCAACGGGCTTTTGCGAAAAATGGTTCATCTTCACAGTTGTCACATATTTTTGTATGTTGGTAAACGGTGAAAAGTCCGACAGAGAAGAGACGGTGGAAAACGATTCTGGAAATGAAAACGCCTAATTTTCGGATCTCCTTTTCAAGCCTATGTCTGATTTGGGACGCCAACTAATGATTATTTCCATAGTAATATAAAGAAGACTGGAAAATTTAGTTTGGCTGTACTCCAAACAGCGTAAAAGTAGACCCAAAATAATTATGAGCATCTACACCACTAAAATGAAAAGATACTAAATTGAAGTTAATAGAAGGTACAATATTGAACTTCCAACGCATTTTTTATCTTCAAGCCTTGAGCCTATTGCAGAGACGAGAATCTTATTAGAAAAAAAGATAAAGGGCGAAAATTAATATTCAATTTTACATAACTTATACTCTTCCTTGCAAAATATAGCAGCATTCTGCTGTTTAATTGGCCGCACTGCAGAGAATCAAGGTGTATTTCTACTTTAATTGTTTATATTACAAACTTAATTTCCATGGCCTACCTACATATTACAGAACTGGGGAGAATACATGTTTGTGTTTTCTGACACGCTTTTTTTTATGGCCAAACGACCGATTCTATCCAATCCAGATAGCTTTGGACCTTAGTATATACTCCTGGAAGGCCTCCACATCCAGCGCCGTACGAAACAACACCAACTATAAATATCTGATCACCATTTAAATGCTTTCGGACTAATTGCAAAGGTCCGCCGGAATCTCCTTGGCATGTATCTCCGTTGTCTTCACTGAATGCGCATATTTGAGTGTTTATGAGTCCTTGTGGTGTCCTTCGGTCGTGGTACCCAAACTCGTAATATGTGCTGTTGCAAGATTCAGTATTCACCAAATGGAGATTAACTTTAAGCAAGTAGTCGGATGACTCTTGCGCTAATGAGAAAAAACACTAGATATGAATTGGTTGTAAAAATGCAAAAGTATCCTACTGTAGACGTTCTTAACACCCCATCCAGTACCAACTAACGTTTGCTCTTCCGTGATATGAGTTGTATCAGTGTAAAGACAGGCAGGTCTTACATTTGAATTAAACTGTAAGCTCCGGTTGAGCTTAATCAGGGCAATGTCATGGTATCTATACTTGAATGTGTAAGATGGATGAGAAACAATTTCCTGCACGGAAAGAAAAAATTGATTAAATTTTTAAATTTTTTAAGTAGGTAACATAATCTTATTTGTTTACGTTTATTGGTTATAATATTTCGCCACAGGCGCCATATTCACATGATACAAATCTGTAAAACAGTATAATATTTTAAAAGGAATGAGTAACATATTGAAAATGTTAAAAGTAGTTTGACTATATTTTAGTATTTAATTTTTCAAAACAAAACTACTGTATAAATAACGCGCGTTTGAGTGATCAGCCTGATTTAAATAAATTAAGGCCGAAATTTTTAATGTAATTTTTGTTACTTTTTGTAATTCCGTACTGTACAGATCTGTATCTTTCGAATCTGGTGGCTATGCCGCAATAATCATTCTCATTCACTTACCGAAATTTCCACATCGATCAAAGTATGTTCCGTTCCACCACTATTTAGAAGACTAACTGACCCTAACCTTACAAGACGTGGAATTCGGTTGGGATCTCGCACACAGTGTGCAGCTGTCAGAACATATTGTTCAGATATAAGAGCAGCGCCACAGGAGACTTTTTGTTGATTTTGCAATAGATCATATAGGACGACACCTGCCTACAAATAACAAAAATTTAATGGTTTCGCTTAAAAAATCGGGGCAATTCTGTGCACCCTTAACAGATTCTGTTAATTTGACAACCCATGTAATTTGTTGTTGGAATTCGAAAAGTTTAGTTACGGTCGAAATTGGTATTCTGGGTGCCAAAAGTTAACAGATTTTTGTTAAAAATCCTTTAACGTAACAGGCCCGAAATTCTTCAACTTAAACGTAAAAGGTTTTTTTTTAAGAAAGTTGAGAGACTTGGAACAAAACCAGTTTCGTAACAGATTTGAGAGTAAATTTTGGCCAGAATACCAACTTAAAGAATTCTGTTAGAAACCAAATCTTTTAACTTTCTTAACAGAAATCTGCTAATCATATTAATAGGGTTCCGTTATCACCCTTTGGTTACGGAGCCCTGAAAAGATGCAATGCATAATAGTTCAGGATCATACTCAATGCAGAAATCGTCACATATGATGCTACAAAATGTGTTGGTGATGAGTTACCGCGGATAACCCAAGTTACTCGTCCCCAAATTAGCTGGCACTCATTACAGACACACTTTTCAGAAGTTTTCGACATTTCATTTGGTTTATTTCTTAGACTAAAGAGATTAGGTCGGGACATAATTGGGCGAAAGACGACTCGACTTAAGAAATTGCACTACATCGTTCTCAAAATATAGCTAATAAAAGCGAGATAGCTAGTGATGTCGTGTTATTCAGAAAATTTCAACAATTTCCATTAACTATATATCATTCAAAAAGAAACTTTTATGATCTTTATTTAAATCAGTTTATTTTGTCGGGTTCTTATCAGCAGTCTGCTCTGTTAGGCCTGAAAAATAAGTAAGCCACAAATAGGAGATCATCTCTTGTAGGAGGCTTCTCGACTTCCTTGGACGGGAAGATGAAAAGAAGGAATCAAATTCACTTGCAGTTGATCGGCATTTTGGTTTGATGTTTTCTCCTTAAAAGTCAAGGAAAATCCTCACAGGGACACTATTTTGCCGTTCCAAAAGTTAAGTCTTGGTACCTATGAAATTCTGTGCAATGCCTCATTCTAAAATTTGTTTAACATCTGATTCGAAAATCCTGAAGAATCCACTTGGCGAAAATTGGTTCAATTTACTCACACACTCGTAGGACATGACTCTTGTTTGGTTGTCGTGAAATGAGGTTATAAGTTCGCGTTTTAAATGTATTAATAAAAGTATTAAAAATCCAAAAAATAAGATGCCCAGGATGTCTTCTCCAATATACACAACATAACTGATAATTGTGATACTGATATGAGTACATACCGGATCGAATTATTCGATATACCGATATTTTTATCGGGTCACCTCATCCGATTATATCGGAAGATCGAAAGAAAAAACTAAATATCATAGGTTTTATCGACGACTTCTTAAAAATGTATTACTTTGTCGACCGTTCGGTTGGTCATTGTAATAATTTGTGAATTATTATAAAATAAAACCATAGCGTTAATTATTGTTTGACCACAATCTGTGTTTATTACTGTCAACTATGTTAGCCGTATAAAGGTTGATGCTCAACTGCTATATCTTAACCATATACATGTAGTTGTCAACTTGAGTTGATGGGTGCGTTCACAGCACAAGTACAAAATGTCAAGCATTATTACAGTCATTGTCAAGACAGACTTTCTTATCGGGCAGACAGCCAAAACAAAGTCAAATGAACTATGAAGGAACAAAGACCTATGAGTCTTTTCTAACACCAAACCGTCAATTTCGTCGTGAATTTCAGAAGCATTGGTTGAGCGATTCAAGACGTCTATTCGTGTAAACGTTGACGATTTTAAGTAAATTAACCAAATATTATAATAAATAATAAATACAATTATTCGATTTCGTTCAATTCGTCACGTTTATGTAATCAATTATTGTGTAAAACATTTGAAATATAGGGAAATTATTTCGAGAATCAACAGTACATATTCCACAAGTATAAGGAGAAAAGTAAAATTATACAATACAAGTTGGGTTGGAAGTCATTTTCGAAAAATACGACAGCAAAGTAGCCCAGTGCAAGTCTTGCCTATTACATGTTAAATACTCAGGAAATACAACAAATCTTTCAAAACACATACAATATAAATATCCGAACTTAAAGCCGAAAAGTACAGAAAATAAAAAGAACTACATTGGTAATGCTTAACGCTTCCGTGCCGATGTCCGTATTTTTGTTTTCATAAAGAAAAAGCGATAGAACAATACATTTTCTAACCAATTTCGAAAAAATTACGATTTTTGACCAAAATTATAGGAAATTGAGTTTACTGTTGTTCTGTGACCCCCACTATTTTTGCAAAATAATAGCACTTTCCTCTGAAGAAAGTGTCATTGTTTTTAATTTTTTTCTTTGGGCAACTACCACTGGGTGAAATCGAAAATAGCTCATCTTCCAACTTAACTAGGTTTTTGGGATACAAAACTTTTCGCATTTACAGATTTCAATTTGTATCGTCACTACTTTTCGAGTTATCGTGTTAACGCACAGCTACGACGACGACGACGACAATGAGGGCACACGATCGGAAAAGTGTCTCAGAAATGTGTTTTCTTTACGTTTCATGAGTTTTTATGATGATCTAAACTAATTCTAAAAACAAAAAGTTTTCGAGACCAATTTCTATAATTCTCCTTAACACTACAAGTATGGAAAAGTAAAACAGTTGTACATATACTAAATACGATATCGTGATAAACCAAGAGCCCAATTGAAAAATCATCACATGTCTACTTAACCACAAACATTTGGACAGAGACCATGGCGGAAAGAAGTTTTTTGGGTGTTACTGTTCATTTTTTGGAGGGAACAAACTTTGCTTCTTTTAATATAGCTACCAAGGTTTTAAACGCTTCCCACACATCAAACTACCTGAAAAATTAGCTTAAACAAATACTGCTCCAGTGCTCCAGTTTGCAGCAACTAGAAAACTATTTGACAGCTGTGTGCAGTTACCCTGTTTCGCTCATAATAAATTTGCTTTTGGAAGCTTTAACTTCCCTTCCTGTTTATAAAGGCTATAATAAATCACACCTAGTGCGTGCTATAATAAAGCACATAAAAGGAAGTGTAAAATTAAGTGATAAATTGAGAAGTGTGCAGCAATAAAACCACATTCCAGAAGGACTCCAAAAAAATGTAAAATTGGACGTCAAGACTCGTTGAAATGCGTCGTACCATATGTTGACAATGTTCCTTGACTTAAGGTTATTTATCACTACTATTCTGATGGATAATGTCTCTAGTCCAGATATGCCAACCAGTTCAGAAATAGAAGTAGTAAACAAATTACATTTTTACTTCAGGCTATAGAATATCTGATTAGGGTCACTTCTTCAATTATAATATCAATCATAAATTGTTTGAATACTGAAACTCAAAAACTCAACAGCGAAAATGAGAACGTGAAGGCAATACAAACCAAGAGATAGGAAAAAGATTCGGCGACATAGAGTTGAATTCACGGATAGCTGTGGCTACTATTCTTGATCCACGTTTGCAAAATTAAACAGGAGCTCAAAGAAGAGAATGGATCAAATACTGGTGAACCGACGAGTGAAGAAGAAACAGAATCAACCTACGATTTTTGGCCGTCACCCAAAGAGTTGGTACAATACTCAAAAACAAGGAAAAATTACTAAAGGTATTCCGAGCTCACACTATATATCCAGTGACTCCACTCAAATCTAACCCATTGGGAACATGGGAAGATATGCGGGGTGCATTTCCTGGACTTTGCAGGATAGCCAGGATATACATGACAAATATGGTAACTTCCGGCCCATGTGAGCGATTATTCTCGAAAGCTGGAGCAATAATGACTGAAAAAAGAAACTGTCTTTCTCCAACACATATGAATCAGCTTTTGTTTTTGGGAAGCTGTTCGGAAGAAGAATGGTGTTTTTAAATTACCTTTGCCGAAAAAACATGTTAGATTACTTTGCCTCTGTCAGAAAAAGTTCCTGGCTATTAGTAAATAACTACATATTATAATTTTAAAAATTATTTTCTAGTTTTTACTTTAATTCGATATGGCTAGTATCGGATCGAATCATTCGATTTTATATTGTTGTAAGATCTTTCGATCCTTTTCAATCTGAAATATCGGATATAATACTGAATAATTCTTTTCCATTTTCACATAATAATAAAAAAAAAATCTTCGAAAATCTTTCTGCCACTTCAGACTGGCAATGGAAATACATCCTATTTTCACGCCAGGCTGGGCACCGATTGCACGCGTGGGTGCGAAATGGGTGAAACATAAAATACACTCTACTCCAAGCTAACATTGCAGACGCACCTGCGATCGAAAATGACTATCCACTCTACCACTATTCAAAGAGGTACATTGTCAGCCGCAATCATTTTACCAATCAAATAATGCTAGTTTTTTATGCGAGAATTATCAATGTGCTACTGCTTTTTTTTCAAAAACATCTATTAAAGATGGTCGTACTAGAGTTGACGTTCCGCTGTGTATGGAGAGACTTGATTATTATGGTTTGGAGAGAGAATCTTGATAACGACTGGAGCTTCCATAAATTTTACACTTTCAACTGCGGAAAACAACTTAGTTAGAAACATAACAGAAAGACCAATAGAATAATAATAATAGCAGATGATAATAGCAAAACTTTTTATTAAAATTTATTTTCCGTATACATACAAATTACAAAAATCAAGTACCCACCTTCATAAACGACATGAGTATTACACACTACAAAATCACATGCATTTACCAAAATAATATGAAAAATTGTAAAATGCCGAATGCGTTAATCAAACATTGGCTGGGTGTTTGTATTTCATGTGATTTTGTAAAAGCGACGTTCTTGCTCTTGCTGCGCGACTAATTTTCACACCACACAAATTGCACGAGGTAATTTATCCCTCTTCAGTCAAGTAATGCCAAACGTCATTAACGTTTACCCGGTTTAGGCATGGTTTTCATAATAAGTTAAAAGGAACTATCATATCTGTCTAATTTTTATGCGTTTGTTGCAATTCCTCACTTCAGTAATTTCATAATGTATAATTGAACGCAAAAAACTATTTAAAATAGTCTATTCTATATCGCGGAAGGATATACACGCACGATCGTCTCATTAAACCAATCGCAATTTTCCCCAATATTTTGAAGGCAATACTATTATGCATATACTATGTACATACATACTATGTAGCTTTTATTTAATTAATATGGACTTTGCTGGAAATTGGAATTATCATAATTGATCTGAGCGAGCGAAGCTCTTATGCGTCGATGAAATATCATACCTTTGAAACCAAACTCCTCCTAGACCGTTTAATCAATTGATCTCAAATTTCGCATACTAATAGAATTTTCGACGGTGAGTGCTAACATATATTTTTTTTTACTAAATTCGCGAAAAAAATCACTGGGGGTAGAGTGCTTGGTTAAGAATTTTTCTGATGAACGAACCAAAATTAGTACGAAGGTTTGTGTCATGAAAATCTAAATTTAGATTTTATGTATTAAGAACGATCACTGGGTTTTTTCTCAAGAACTCCAAAATATACGGCAAACAATATACAATTTCGACAAAAAATCGCAGTCTTTTTAATAATAAACGTTAGTTTACTTGTATGAATGTCGGTAATTGGTGCTCACACCAGAATTAGTAGTTACATAAAGATCTTAGCACAGACACCCGATTTTAAAGCTCTTTTCAGGAGCTTTCGCCAATTCGCTGTTTAGAATTTGGAACCCTCAAAGAAACCTTTTTTTTTGTTTTAGTTAATCCGTAGGAAGTGGATTTTCATAGGTTCGTTAAAAATAGTACGAATATTTATGAATCTTAAATCAAAGGACATCAAACATTCCGGGAATCGGAAATTAAACATTTTCTTCCGGTTTTTAGGATACTTTTGCAGTAAAAATGTGCATTTTCAACGGTTTTCTGCCTGTTGCGGCAAAACTAAGCGTCCTAGGGTGTTCATGACGGACCCCCATTATTTTATCATTTGCTACTTTATTTTCATACATAATTTTTCTCTCGATTGAGTTTTTAAAGATACAAAAGATACATACATGCATACAAAAGATGGGAAAATTGATAAAATTCATATTTTGAATTTTTAACGGTTGTTTGCCAGTAGCGGCTATACGAAACGTTTTAAGGGTTTCATATGTGAGACCGACCCCCATTATTTTGACATTTTCTAACATTTTATCATACATTACTTTTCTCTATCGTGAGTTTTTAAAAATGTGTCCATATAAAAGTTACAAAATATGACAAAATTTAGATTCTAGGTCATAATTTTATAAATCAATAAAATCTAATAGTAGAGATGAATTAAACGAATAAATTACTCAGAATTGTTTCATACTACTAATCATCACAAATAAACACATAGACTCACAATTATTATAAAAACCATAATACTAAAAATCTCATAACAAGGAGCCATGATTGATTAGAAAATGTTAATTTAAGTAATATAAATCAAGTAATTTAAAAGTTTATTAAACTTAAAAAGAATAAAGTAATATAAAAGTTTACTCTTGATCAAATGCCAGGATAATATGAATTATAATAGTATAAAAGAACATGCGTATTAATATTAATACTTCCAACACAACTATCAGGAAATAATAGAAATACTATTAGTATCGTTTAGGCGCGAAAACCGATTACGGATAAGTATGCAAAAGTTGAGATTTTTTATGCTCCTTTTCTATAGATTTGCATATGATTCTATCAAATTAGTTCACATCAGCCACCAAATTTTACACTACCACAGTATTTATAAAGCAGAGTGTCTATATCTCGACCGCTCAGCTCAATTTTGTGTGCGACTTCGCGAACGCCACCTAGTTATTTTTACTCTTAGTATTATTATCCGACTGACCCCAAAGGAGGGTAATGTTTTTCGCGCGTATTTATGTACATATGTGGTTATTTATGTTTGTTCTTTGTTACCTCTTTGCTTCTTTGTACCCTAAAGGACTTGACCGATTGTGAAGAGTGAGATGCCGTTAGATTCGTATTCTTCTCTCGAGTTCCATACGCTTTGTGACGTCAGCAAAAAATTAATATGGCGGATGTAAAATTTCATTCCCGCAGTGTACATAGCACGGATATTTACCTCCTGTAGCTCAAACGGCGTGACCAATTTTGAAGAGTGAGATGTCATTAGATTCGTTTTCTTCCCCCGAGTGTCAAAGGCTACTTAACGTGAGAAGCTTATATGATGCCAGCACAAAACCCCTCACAACATTATAAACATGCCGTTTTACTACCTACTTACGCTCCTACTTCATATTAAACTAAAAAGCTAAAAATAAAAAAAAGTTAATTTAAAAAACCGAAAAAACCCGACTGACTGTAAAAAAGAACTAAAAAGATCTAAACAAGACACTTTCACGATTAAATCTATAAATCAGTACTGTACCAGTAAATGTACCTAGGTATCTAACTGGTCAATATTTGTAATAAACAGATAAAGAATAAATAATTGGTAGTCGGAGGCTATGGATATTGTTTGATTAGTCTGTGTAGGTATATTCCTTAAATATTTTGAATTAGAACTATCCCATGGATTGCTATGGAGATAATTCATCGATCGTATACGATCATCACACCATGTGGAACCATTTAGACAATATGTAAGATATTCAATTGCACACCATTGTCAAAAGAGTTTAACAAAGTTGTAATAATCGAACGCGAGTAACTTTTATGGAGTAGGTGTATACTCACCATGTGCGGAAATTCTCCAGACTTCGAGCGAGTTCCATTCAGTATATAATAATTTAAACTTTGTTGGCGATATTGTTCGCATGCTGAAATTTACAGGTATTAAAGTACTAAAAGTGATTAATAATGACATCATTGTACCTTTTTCCGCTTTCCTTTTCAGAGAAATTCTCTCGCTGATGCTAAAATAATGATTAAAATATTGCATTATCGTAAAATTCTTGAAACTATGTGCAATTTGTGCGCAAAATGTGCAAAGTTTTAATGTGGACAACCCGATGACGTGGGAAATGTACAAACACCGATTATCTAGCAAGATTTATATTCGTAGGACAGGGTCGATTAGACACCGAAGTATATTTTGTATTGTACAAAACGTTGTTAGGCAGAGTACTAAACCGGCATGGAGTTAGAAATCTTACGGACCGTAAATACAACATTCCACGCGATGATTGTGGTGAGTTTACCACCTGGAGACTCCAAATCATAGAGAGCATAGCCATTACGCACCATAAGATTTCCTTAGAATCCAATGCGAAATTTTGAAATTTGCATTCAGAAAATTTAAAAATAAACCCTTATATACAGAACAATCTATTGCAAGTTTAGTCCCTGCATATTGGTTCTCAAGTATCGTCGCTAGGTAAAGCGACTAGTCATTTTCTTATATGGTACTATTAGTGCCCTAGAGCAATAAAAACGTTATTTCCACGACGAAACCGAGAAAAAATTCTGCGAACCCTGAAGAATTTTTTTCAAGACCCTAGCAGAGCAATCAGAACAGAATCAACAGAATGCTGGGAGTTCCTTGCCAAGTTTATCCAGTCTAAGCAACAAGAAAGGAGTCAATTATTTCATGACATGCCAAATACGCACTCAACATTTATCATCAATTGAATGTCACGATTGGCTTAATCTAATATCTAAATCGTGGCATCTCAAATTGTCGGATTTTCCCTTTCTCCCTCTGAGAATAATTTTTAATGCTAGTCCCTGAATCTATATTACGTAGATATATAAAAATGTATCGTGGTCGGTGCGTATATCCATAACTCCGAACAATATCATCCGATTTACATGGGGCTTTCTTGGTTGGATTGAACCAGGTAAAAACACATCGGAGCCGAAAATTGGAAATTATAAATAATGATGACATTGACATGAAATTTGGCACAGATGTCGCTAAAAGTAGTATCAATATAAAAGTGAACATGGTCGACCCATTGACCGGGTGAGTTATCTTAACCGCGAACTAATAATAAAATGAATTTCTTCGCGTATCGCTTGATGATTGCTCTGGAAATCGAAAATCGTCTGTTAAGATATCGTCGATTGTTTCAAAACTATTGCGTTGACATGTACGTGACAAACGAAATGGAAAGGCTCAATTTCAACTGCTTCAATTAATCAAAATTGCGTTCGCAAGAGTATACTCATTTGATACTCATTTGAGAGATGCAATCAATTCGGAAGATGATGCCGCAGCCAACATGGGTTGGTTGACAATTATCCCAGCGACGTATGTTGGAAGCACGAGGCATACGCACGCATATGCATAACACGCTATGACTTACGTACGACATTACGGACGCCCAATCTTACGCATCACGTTCACCTGTAATCCCAAACTTATAGTCACGACATCATCGCACGAGTCTTAAAACAAAAACTCAAAACGCTCATGGATTTTATCGTTAAGCACAATGTTTACGGGCAACCGCGTTGTTGGATGGACTCAGTCGAATGGCACAAGCGAGGATTGCAGCATGCCCACAATCACCTTTGGTTGATTCAGAAATTCCGACCGAACCAAGCCTATTCAATCTTCAGCGCAGAAATCCACGATCCAATCGTCGATCCGTCATTTTACCTCTTTAAATGAAATTTTCATCGTACACAAAAAGGCCACAACAAACCAGGTAAGTCTTCCAAATGGGTCAGTCATTCCACATTAAACAAATACAACATTTATATTTATATGTATTAACAACAGAATTTCAACGAAGTAAAACGCAGCCCGCAGCGACAATAATCAGCAAAACAACATGAGCCAACCAGGCAAGGACAACCAGCTATCAACCTACAACATGGCAGTGGAACCACCCTACTCTCAGATCGGACGACTTGGAACTCTTGGTTGACGTCGTTGAGAAGAATTCATTGGTGTCGTACATCATTGAACATAACAACATATAAAAATACCACACAAAATACGGATATTCGTTGCAAGCAGTTCCAGACAAAATTGCGTCATTATTGGAAATATTATTTTAGACCCACAAGAACAAGGAGTCCATGCGTTGTTGAAATAACAACTTATAAGGCAACTCAGAACGTCACAGGAGCGCAAGACGCCACAACTCCTTAAGAAGCAATTCTTGGGGGTACGGAAACCATTGTTATCCGTAAGTCATCTACGAGAGTTAATTACGCTTCATGCTGACGATCATGATCGTAGCCATGCACTCGTTAGTACCGTTGCAACTGCGTCATGAAGCGTTTGTGGCAGCTATGACTCCCTGTTTCCCTATCATGGTGGCACTCCTTTCACGCAGTATATTCCGTCAAAACCTGCCAAATATGGTATAAAGATTTGGTGTTTCTGCGATCCGAAAAGTTGCTACCCTTTTCAAGGATCAATTTATATTGGAAAGCTGACACACGAGCCATGGGAATTAGACCAGGGATAAGATGTAGTCAAAAAGCTGGGGCAAAAATATAAATGAACAGGCAATGGACTTAGCTTTGTTTATATGTTAAATACATACTATGAATACATAATTAGAAATTAAAAATAACCTAATATTGTTAATTATCTTACTATATAAAATCCTAAGGGTCGTGAAGCAGAAAATGAATTTCACTAACCGGAGAGTGGCATTCACTCTCTGAAGGCGGGGAAAATTCATTTTATGTTGTAGATCAAACACAGAATTAATTTCTCTCCGCTTCCTGTAAATGAGTTTCATTCACCGGAGAATGGGATTCACTCAAGCGCAAAAAACATGACGTGATAAATATCTATCAATTTTTATTTTTTGCTTCAAATAAAACTGAAAATTTTTCACCATTAGCCTTGGACTTGTATGAATTTTCAACAACGTGTTTCGAAACTGACGGTATGCGAGTGTTAATTCATTTTTGAAGGTATGAATGTTTTTGTTCGAGTGCAGATTCAAAACTAGTTAACATTTAAAATTCATGTTGGGTAAATTTTCTTCGTTTTTTATGTTTCGTTTGTTTCTTGGATAAACAAGATTCCTACATAACATTAGTCAATAAACAAAGCTGTACAACTAATAGATATTCGTAAAATAGATGAACATTGTAACATATCACTAGAAATCCTGAGACAAACATCGGAACCAAACCCGACTTACTCAGACTTACGATCGATAATGACAGACTAAAAGGTAGTGGGTAGTAAAAAGTGCTCACAATTATAAAAATTTAAAAGTGGTTAAACACTTGCTTAAATAAAATATCGTTCCTTGTGTACATAATAGGTCTGTTCCCGTACTTTTGTTGTAAAAATCTGTATTCTCTCAAATTTTGCTACCGAGTGCGTCACAGTGTCTCACAGTGTGAGCGAAACATCGAAAATAACACGGGACCTGAATTGCAGTAACTTGCAGTAAAACTATCAAATTTTGATATGGAGTATACATAAAAATGAACCAAACAAAAATTTTTTACACAAATATAAAAAAATCAATAATTTATTAGTTACTAATAAATTTACAAAATACCTATATAAAAACAAATTTAAAATCAAATTAACGAATGTCATATGTCGAATACATGCATTTGACAGTTTTCCAACTTTTTACTACACCAAATTTTCGGAGTAAAAAGTAGTACGGAGGCAGGGTGACCAGATTTAGCATAATTCTGCTATTTTGGCAGAATTTAGCCACCACTTTTGGTCTTAGCAGAATCCCTAGCAGAATTGAAAAATTTGGCAGACTTTAGCATAATCAGACCAAACTTCATCAGACGATTGGCAGGATTCACCCTTTAATAGCTTTCTGGATTTTATTTTGAAAATCGCTTCTTGAGCAACATTTGACCAGGGCAGATGGATCTAAAAGGTGTCCACTTTTGGTAAATTTTACAGAGGCCATGATGATTTTGCCTATGCCTAATACGGCTTGCGAACGAATTTTCTCTGAATTGAATAATATAAAACCAGACCTACAGAACAAATTTAAGAACGAGCACGTTTTGACAATCCTCGTAAAACAGGCAGTAAAATACCATGACGGGTGCGTAAATTTAACGCCATCCACAAATATGATCAAGATGGCCCAAGACTCAGCACTTGCATATAAAAATACCGACATAGCAGATGGAGATTGTCCTTAAAATAAGCTTAAAATTAAGAAAAATTTTGAAAACTATTGTCAGCAAGTATCAAAACAGCTTTCAAAAAATTTAGCAGAATTCAACAGAATTTACTCAAACATCTACCAGAATGTTGAATGAAAATCTGGTCACCCTGTACGGAGGGGAAATATTTGCGCGATCAATTCTCTCATACGAGAACACAAAATACTCAAATGCGGTATAAAGTAGGAAAAGCAGTAAGATTTTCGAATACGGGAACAGACCTAATATTAGCCGCTATCGAGTGCAAATCCGAAGTTGCAAAACAAACTACTTCAACTTGCACTCGATAGTTGACAAGTTCTTAATAAAAGCTCTGTTTAAAATAATCTATAGTATCAGACTAAACTTATTTGAAAAAGAAACGAAAAATTCCATGCGGATAGATTAGGCGCGATATTATCTATTAACATAATATCGCCAAAGTCGAGACAATTAAAATATCGTTGATATATCGGTGTCGGCTGCAAGACCAATTAAATTTAAAGGGAATAAGATCGACCATGCATTCTCATAATACATATGAACATTATATTGACTGTGTTAGAATATGTACGAATGCAATAAAATTCTCTTAGACTAAACTTTTTATATTTTACCTATATATTTATAAGGGATTTTTACTCACTTATGCGTGCAACAAACTACTTCCTCATCCCTAATAAATGAGCAACGGCTGTACGATCCAGCTGGTCGATTTCCGGCTTGGATGTCTATATACAAATTTGTACACTTGCTAATTCTCGTGCAAATCCCGCTCTGGTTTTCAGTTTCACAAGTGCTGCCCTCTGTAAAAATTTTTTTGGATGAAAAGTAAAGAAGAAACAGTTAGATGGATATTTATGTATATGCGGTGATCATGTAAATCCTGGAACACACGGATAAATGCATGCGTTCACGGTGGCTCACTGATCAGAGCACCTGCCCGAAGGGCAGAATGTCTTGGGCTCGATTCCCAGTCGAACGCGCACATTTTTCCATGTGTTCCAAATACATATGAAATGGAAATGAACACGAAATTTGGAAAAACCTAAGGAAACAAATACTCGTACATATTGAGTTTGAAGCCAATTTATGCAAATTTCGTAGAGTGGTGTTCAAATTGATTTCCGTCAGCTTTTGTTGCCAAGAGTCTCGTAAATTATAGTTAAAAATTGCGATTTAATAAGATGGAAAAAGCGTCATTTCAAATCATAAATCAACTTTAGTATATTTTTCACCATGGGAGAAAAATACAACATTTCTATCGATGGTAAATTGCCTCACGAGTGAAATGTTGTATTTGTTCTCCTGAGGTGAACATACAAATTTTTCACACACACACCTGTCGATAATTCCACTTTTTGGCTCGTTTTCGAGGATCGCAGTAGTGTGTTTTTTCATCGGCCAACGTGAGTGTTTTCGACGGGTGAATGAGTGAATATAGTATATTCACTCGCAGAAGAGAGCAGTGAGTACTTCCATCCAGTGTAAATTGCCTCACGAGCCGAAAAGGCGAGGGAGGTAAACACGGATGGAAATGCTGTCTGCTCTCTTCGCGAGTGAATTTACTATTGGAAAAATCCACTACTTTGAACCTCGATAACAAGGTGAACCGCGGAGTTTTCGATCGAGGTGTGAGAAAAAATATATTTGAGTCTCTGTAGTACAATCTGTAGGGACCGAAAATCGCGTACGTCAGTTGAGTAACAAGAACAGAAAATCGGCATGAAACATTATCATTTATGGGTCGTTGTATGAGCCACCTAGACTGGAGTGTATTTTTATATTAAGTCTGTTCACCTACAGCTTGAGTTTAATAGAATTTACACGTCTGTATATGAACAATTTGGGAGGATTTTTTATATATTCTCTCTCGTTACTCGAAAAGTACAAAAACGTGACGAATCAGTAGCTCCTGTCAAATGAACAGGATTTTTCAATAAGCTTGAAGTTACTCGAGCAAATTTGTCGAGTAACATCTAGCACATTCAAGCAAACTTCCCCTCCGTCAGTTTTCGTGAAATTCTCTCAAAACTATTTTTTGAGAAGGTACGAAAACGCCAATTTAGTGCTCGCAACCGAGCTACTACGTGAACAGACCCATTATATGTTGGACATGATAGAAGAGAGGTGATAGAAAAATAGAGTTCGGTGTGAGAGTAGAGAACGTGCGTATCATATATGGGACGTAGTGGGATGACAGAAGGAACTAAAAATGAAATCAAAATGAGGAAACCAGACACATTTTACGTGATTTTGTCACATTAGCTAGATACCAGAAATCACACAAGTTCTAGTCACCGTCACGTGAAATGTACTAAAAATTTTTAATTTTTTTTTATACAAATAATAATATAATAAATATAAAAATAAACATTCAAAATAACTAAAAACTAAGAAATTCATAACTAATATAACAAACGTCATAGATAACAGGTATATAAATTTTAAAGTTTGGGAGTTTTAGCTACACAAGCTTAAGGTCTGTATACGTACGATATCACAACATAATACAATGTGGTTTGAGCTTGAAAATGACTCCAATAACGGGATCGGGATTTTTATAGTGGAACTGTATAAATTAATAAAAATAAAACAACTTTCGTCTTACGAAAATTATCGAGTTTGTACCATTTACGAAATATTGAAGATGGGGGTAATATCACGTCACAGTGATTAAATCACTGTGATTTAAGCTTCCGGAATGTCACGGGTGACTATTTATTCGGAATCTAGGTGACAAAATCACAGAGAGTGTTTGTGTTAAAATTATCAAAAACCGCATGCACCTAACAAAACAACTGCTTACGCTCAGCCTCACGAGTGTAAGTGTACTGAATTTGAAAATTTAAATTTCCATACATTTGATTATTGTTACCTTCAATTCAACCATCGTTTCATTGTAGCACACACACATCCAACAGCTGCGAATAATCGCATGTGTTCAACGGAACTCTCGCTCTCTTCTCACATAAACCATGCATCATGGTGATGGAGAGTTGAGAGTGAGACGCGGAACGATTCCGGGGACCGAGTCGATTCCGGTGATCGAAATGATTCCAATGATGGGTGTGATTTTTCTAAGTTTTGCTGAAAAACCAAAATTTCCTCTCCTTCCTACGTGCTTAAGGGTTTTCATTGTACCTGAGACAATTTTGAATTAAATTTTATAACTATTTTATTGGTGTTACTATTTCTAAGCGAGGATACCTTCTCAATGAACGAAGGACCAGGCTAAGAGAAAAACGTTCCAAAATCACGGTGATTTGACACTATGAAATTTGAATCACAGTCACTGCTCCGGCTGTGATTGGATAATCACTATTTTCGCCATCTCTACGAAATATTCGCAAAATAAATTTTCAAAATGTCTGAGCCTAAAAGTATGTTTTTGTTTACATTTGAATATATGTTTGCTCATTGAACTAATAACTAAATTATAGTTATTAATTCAATGTGTTTGCTGTTCAAATTTCATTTCCCCTTCTTAAAATGTCATTTCCTCTTCTTCATATGTTGTTTCTCCTTCTTGAAATGTTATTTCCCCTCTTTCGCTTATGCGCATGAGGTCTGCGCATTAGGCGACATCTATGTGTCGTTTTCAACCAAACAATAAACTTCGAAATTTTGGATGGAGCATTTATGTCACACATTTGTAAGCATGCCGCGGGGTTTATACACGTACTATTGACATAAAAAATGCTTATTACTTGCATAAACATGTTTACCTTCGTGTTAAATAGAATTCCTTTTTTATTCTTTTCTTAAATTAAAGTTGGAGTTATTACCCAGATACCTAACACAAATATTATTTTATTATTTGAAAGTTATCTTAATTCCGCAAAAGCTATGTTTGGAGTTACCATGTTAATGACGTAGACGCCCCACAACAGTGAATTATTCGGCTATCTCTATTTTCTTGCCAGTTAGGAAACTGACTACAAACTATTACCATCTTATCTAAAGCGTTATTCTAAAGTGTTGTTCTACATTTATTCTTAACTTTTCAACTTGATACCAAACAGCGAACATATGAGCAAATGTAAACAAAAACACTGTTTAAGGTTAGAAAATTTGAAAAATTTAATATGCGAATATTTCGTAAATGAAACAAATTTGAGAATTTTCGTGAGACAAGTTTTAGTTTTATTGATCTATTCAGTTCCACTGTTAAAATCCCGCGCCCGTTAAGGGAGTCTCTTGCCGCGTATCGCAGTCGGAGGGGTCGTTACAAAATATTCCGCGCAAAGGAACTGTTTTGAAGTTGTTTATTTCAAAATTTCAAGCGTTAGTTTGTGAAGGTAAAATATATTTAATTTTTTATGTTTTAACTAGTGTTAATGTCTTTATTGTCAGATAATAGATAAAATTTTTCCGTTTTTTTTACTTGGAGAGGATCAAGTGGAAGAGTCTCCTTCAGTTCAACGGAAACATTTGAGGGAATTGATATTGGACATGCGAGTAAATGACTATGACAATCGTTTTTATAATAAAATTATTTCAATTGAAAATTTCCGACTTTGTAATCTTTTTCATCAGCTTCGTATTCAATAAGGGCTCTTATCAAACTATTATTTGGATTTGAGCTGCTATTCTTTTAAGAGAAGAAGTCAGGAAAGCTTCAACATTAATCAAAGATCAGAGTGCTAAGAGCAAAAGAGCTGCGGAGCGAACAAAGACGTCTCAAGAGAAACAGAAGCCCCAATTTGATAAAATAAGGAAGAAACCACATCAATATGTGGAAGGCGATTTAGTTCTGGTAGAAAAAACTAAACCGGTTGCATTGAGAAGCAGGCAGTTAGTTCTACCATACGCTGGTCCTCTGATAGTGAAACCAGTTCGACCCAAGAACCGTTTTGCCAGATATGGAGTCTCACCGAACCAACCTGAAATCGAATTACAAAAGAACATTGGCAGTCGATAGAAAGAAACTCTAGCGCGCCAGGTGGAGTATCAGATGCCGTGGGCGAAGAGGACGGTGTTATACTATCCAGTAGTGAAGAGTGAGGACTGACTAATGTCCACCCCGAGGCGAGGTGTGTATAGGATGGCCGAATGTAACTAGGTTTCATTTTAAATCTATTTAGGTTTATTTCTCATGTCGGCATTTCCACGATGTGCGTTCTATTTATTCAATCCTCCTTGCATTTCTTAAAATTATGGGTGTTACCCAAGTATGCTCACGATACCAATACCGATCATGCATGGGAACAAAACAAAGGATCGTGAATTCTTTTTCTTCTCCTTTGTTTTACTTCTTGAATAATTTTGACTTTCCTAAAACTATAGTTTAATTTTAAACGTCTTCAAGTGCGGTTGTTTTGCGAAACACAAACTGAGAAAAATCTCTATAAACTGTGTGATTAAAGTGTTCAAAAAGTTTCTTAAAAGGAATAAGGTGCATAAATTGCACAGAGATAGTAGTTCGTATTAGTAGTTTTATTAACAAAAGTGTAGTCTAGTATTCCCTAAATCCTTGATCTTTTAAAATACGTGGTCGCATGATCTCCCCGCCACCATATTAGACATGGAAAATTATATGTTTGGTGATGCCGAACAATCCTGCAAAGTAGCAAGTGATCCCTGTTAAACCCATAATGGCCATTATTCCTTCAAGGGGATCCACTCTATTGAAGGTTTAGAGTCTGGGTTGATAGTCTTCAAGGTGGGGGTCCACCTTATTGAAGGGCGCATGTAAAGCTGAATCCAAAGTGAGAATCCGACCTATTAGAGGACATTCCTTCAATCCTTTTGACGTAGGCTAATGTGGCTCTGTTTCTTATCACATACTAACACTATAAAACAATACAATCTCACACTCAGTTTTCTCATCCCATTGCAGGAGTGATGTTTTGATCCCTACGCATGTAACACGAATATGCGAATACGATTAATAAAAATGAAATGAAAATAGTTTTATATAAATTCAGATAACATAAAAATTATATATATTACATTATCAAAACTCACCGTAAAGTGTAGCGCAAAAACCTGTATAAAATTGAACAAAGAGAAATGTTCTCACGCTAACAAACTTCATGAACATCATCCTGCAAATGATCCATAAGCACTGAAGTGAGGAGGAATAAAACAAAGAGAAACTCAAAACCTAAAAAGATGTAACAATGAAGAAATTAATGAAATGGTATATACACTGTGCTAGATGCAAGGCAAACAATATTAGAGGTTAGCGTGATTTCTTTTCTCATTGAAGCAATAACCTTGATTAGAAGTACTAAAATGTCACAGTTAGTTTTGAAACAGAATTTACGAGACAAAATCCGAGCAATATTTTTTGTTAAAATCTTCTCTGCGACCAACAGCATCCACTGGACAATTGCTTACGGTCAGCACAAAAACTTAGAGATGGGAGTGATTTCATATCGCAGTGATTGCTGCTTCCGGAACGTGGCTGTTATATTTAAATCGGATTATAGGTGATAAAAATCACTGTGAACTGGAACCTAAGTTATATAACCATGAGTTGAATATTTCTTTTTGTATGTATGTTCGGCAACTGAGCTGATTACGCTCACCCTCACGACTGTAGTCTGTACTGAAAAATGTGGTTGTTTACTGTTACCTTCGTTTTCGCATCTCTTTTTCCTCTCTGCACGTATTTATTCGTGAAGTTCTCTCGGATATATTTCTTACGTCGTTCCTTTCGTCGTTGCTCTTAAGAATAACGTCGCTCCTAGGAACAACGTTGCTCCTAAAGATAACTCTATTCTTAAAAATAACTCCGTTCCTAGAAATATCTCTGTTCCAAAATATAAGTCTGTTCCAAAAAATCACTAGGAATAAAATCGCAGCGATCGGTTACGACTGAACAATAATGGTTTTACCTGATGGAAACTCACTTGGCAAAACCGCAGTTTTCAAATTAATATGGTTTTTCAGACAGAATATGACCTTTCCCTTATTTTTTCGGTATAAATAAAATTTTCCCCCTTCGGTACGCCTTTAAGTAGATTTTTATTATACCAATTTTGGAATGAATGATAAATTGTCCGAAGAATTCGCTAGTTATTTTATTACTATTTTATTAGTGCGCTTAATGAGTAAAGGACGAATAGTTTTGGTACGTAGATGTGTTTGAATATTATTTTTGAACCGAGGCGTTAACGAATTTCTTGAATGAAGAAATCCTAATGAATTTTGATGGTACGTTCGTCGTCTCAAAAAATGTCACTTATTACCAACGGAAATCTAATGATTTTTTCCGGAAATCTGACAGGAACCCGGATATAAATGTGCGGTTGAACTACCACATAATCAATTACTGTTATGAAGTTCTACATTTCCAGGGGCGAAATATAGTATTTCTTCTTACTTTTAAAAACTTCTTCTCTTGAGTCTTCTGATATGTTGCTTCACCGGCCTCGTGGCCAGGTCAGGACGTAGGGAGTGTATGGCTCTAGGGCCGAACCACTCCGTGAGTCTGAAACAACGTTGTTCTCTGACAGTTGTATATTTAAGACTGTCCTGTTTTACAATTTTTACTAACTAAATTTCTCTACTAACTAAGTTTACTAACTAATTTTCCCTACTCATAATTTTATTCACTTAATTTTGTTTTGGTAGGCATAATCGCAATCATGACCTACCTTTTCTTCCGTGAATGCATTTAAAATCTTGACCTTCCTCTCTTGACCTGCCTTTCGGTCAATGTTTTGACGCATTCCACCTGAGTCACCATATTTCGGTAATTGAGGTGGAATGTGTTCACAAAGAATTAAAATCAAATTCAATTTTTCATAAACGCGTTTTTCCTGACTCAGCGATTATTGACGAGTCAGTTAAAATATACAGTAGGAGTGGACAAAATTGGACAATTACTGTCAGAATTTTATCATCACATTTCCGTCATTTCTGTGTGTTTCAAACTTGGATTTACAATTATTGATGCTCTAGTGTTGTATGCATAGTAATGAACAAGTTTCCCAAACGGGTGTCTAAGATTATTATTACAATAATTACTTATGTCTAAATTATTCGTATTTTGTGGTAGCTACGATTTCCAACTTGGCAATTTTATATAGTTGCATTTAAAGAAATTTATACTTATTATATTTTAATCTGAACAAGATTGTTACACACGGTTTACTATACTATAAATTAAATACTAAGAACTGCATTTCGTTAACAATAAAATTAAATTTAGAAGAAGTAGTAATTTTAATCAATAAATTTTAACATTAAGATTCAATTTATTTAATTTAGAACAAATGGAGGTTTTAGATTTAAATAACAATTTCTAAAAATCAATTGGAAGAGGGCATGTTTTTGGTTTTTGTTTTTTTTTTTTGTTTTCCTTTTTTATATATAGTCTAGAAACATAAAATGAGATTAATACCACTCAACTTTTTTTTTCTAATTTTTCGAAGAGAATACTTTACAGGTTTTTTTTTCTTATATATATATATTTCTTATATTATATTTTATTTATATATTTATATTTATTTACCTTATTATATGTATTTATGGCTATCATAAAATGGTTCGATCTAGTTTCCTTGTTATTGTGTGACAATATATTTTATTTCCACAAGTATAAATTTTTTTTTTCTGTGACATATTATTAAATTGTCCATTATTATTTTACATTTTCCATGTCCCTAGTGTTGCTTTTTTTTTAACTACAATGTAAGGTTGCAGCAGTATTAATTATTATGATGTTCACAATTTCGCCATTTCTCAATCGACTTATTTTATTTCTGTCTGTATGGTTAAAGTAACAAAGTGTTCCTTATTCATATTGATGGGTATGTTGATGATATTGCTGTGCAGTTGCATTAGGGAGGTTGTTTCAGTTGTTTAAGTGCTGTTTTTTGTCAGAGGTTTGCCTACGGGAACGCCAATGCTGCTGCTATGTGATACCTTGCCGGTTGTTGAATTTGTATTTTGTTCTTCTGTCTTCATTGTTATCTGATGATAGCCGCTTGGGACATTTAGTACAGATTTGGGAAGTAAATTCCCCAACTCTTCTTGTATAATCTTTATTATAGACAGTGGGTATGCATCTCCTTCTACCCCTGTATTAGCATGCATTTTCGGTAGCTTCCACCAACGTCAATTGTATTTAATCACTTCCCCGTTCGTTTTTTGATGCGCTCATTTATAGTAACTGCAGAGATCTGAAAGTTTATAATCAAGCCCTATAGTATTTATTCTGTGGAAATTTCGGGTGCCTTCTTCTCTGGAGTGTTTACTATTACGTCGACGCTCGAAAACGCGCCTCAATTTCCCGCTAATTCTGACTATCTTCGCATCCAGTGAGTAAAAAAATTTATTTTTTCTTTTATATCGGTGTCAATTGTAAGCTCCTTATCTCCTTTCCCCCTCACAGCGTTCAGTTATCCTACTCACAGTGTCCCAGCGTCGCAAAAATTTTGCCAAAACTATTAATTTTACACAAAACGGTTTTCTCTGGAGCCAATGTTGCAATGTACAGTAGTAGTGGACAAAATTGGACAATTACTGTCAGAATTTTATCATCATCGTTTTCAGGATTTGGCGGACGGCAAAAATAAGGAAGCAGTTTGCGATATATATAAAGCGAGACTAAGCTATAAATCATCAATAACCAATTTAAAGAGGCATCTGGATAGGAAGATCCAGCCGTGCAGTTTCGCGCGTCGAAAGCTGCTGATGCTGAACGCAGTACTTCGCGAGCATCAAGGGATCATCAACAGATCGAGCAACGTATTGAGCCGATCTCTGGAAGCAGCAGCATCGAACAACGCCACGGAAACGAACCTGTCCCTGGACCAAGCGGAAGTTCTCAGGACCAACCAAACGAACCGCTTCAACGATATACTCGGCAAACACAGCAAATTATTTCGACCTATTATTCAAGAAAGAAAATTCCGCCAAATGAGAAAAGCAAATATTGACAATGCGTTTATGGGCCTTTTTATCCATGACTTGCAGCCATTCTCCATAATGGCCATCCAAGACAAGGGCTTCCGTACATCCGTCAACCTTCTCAACTCTTCTTATACTTTGCCCAATCGGAAGCTTCTGGAAAACAACTACTTACCAGCACTTTATGAAACATCCCTCGCGAATAAAATAGAATTCGTCTCAAAGGCGAAGAGAGTTTGTGTTACCACCGATATTTGGACATCCAGCGTAAACGACGCATTTATGGATGTTACAGCCCACTGTGTGGATGATCAATTTAACTTCCAGACAGTGCTGTTTGAGTGTGCTTACTTATCTGGAAGTCACAGCAAAACAGAATATTTCGCAAAACATTCAACATTCATATTAAATGAATGGTTCTAATAATAGTTACGGACAACGCCACCAACATGAAAACTGCTGTTGGAATGTTGCAGAGCAGACACTTTGTTTACGTTTAGACACTATAATTACGCTCACACAATCAATTTGTTTGTAAGAGGGCCCACTTCGGGGAATACAGTCCATCCTACGCTGAGATCCATTATTGACAATGTTAAGGGTATAGTGTCACACTATGAGAGAAGTGTGAGGGCTACAGAAAAGTTGGTACTTTACCAATAGCAGAACCTACCGAACAAGATCCCGAACAAGCTGCTCCTAGACGTTCCGACGAGATCGAATTCACCCTTTAAGATGCTGGAAAGATTCATTGAACTGGAAGAAGCCATCAAAACTACGATCTTATTGCTGAATGAGGAATGGGAAACTTTATCCTTGGATGAATGGAATATTTGCAAACAGTTATGCATAGTATTGCAACCATTCGATCAAATAACCTCGAAATTGAGCAGGGATACATATGTATCTGGCAGTAAGATAATAGTCTTGACCAGGGGGCTAGTAAAAGTTCTCAAGAGGATGCAGGAAGATCCGGCCGTGGAGCAAGAATTATTTGGTGATAACCGCCATGACCTAATTGAAGATTTAATTAGAAAACTTCTTGCCGATACACAGAACAGATTTAAAAATTTGGAGGAAAGTACTACAATTGCAAGCTGCGGTTTTTTAAGAGTTCAGCCTCCGCAGCTATAATAAGGAGAAAGTTAACCGAAATGGTTGACCCATCCAGGTAACCAGTACCCCAAATAGTGGGTAATTCATCAGAGCCTCCAGAAAAGACGAAGCTGCATATTTAAGATGACTTTAGAAGTATTTCCAGCGAAGAACAACCTGAAAGAACACCAATGTCCAACGCAATTTTGGGAGTACAACGATATTTGGGTGTGCCTTGTATTCGCTACGAAGAGAATCCATTGGACTGGTGGAGGACCTTCGAGCACAGCTTCCCCAATTGGAAGGATATAGTAAAAGAGCAGTTCGGGTTTATCGCGACTTCTATGTCTTGCGAAAGGCTTTTTTCAAAAGGAGAATATCTCATAAATGAAAGGAGCACGAGGCTAGGAATACGAAAAGTCCAGCAAATTTTGTTTTTAAACACCAATTTTAAATAAATGTGTTAAGTTCTATAAATCAATTTGTTTCCATTTATTTATTAAAACAAATTCAATATATAAAATTTTCCAGAAAACCACAAAATCATTTAATAAATGATTGACGAACACCCAATAGGTAAGGATGTTCCAAAATGACCAACGTTCTAAAAAGATCACAGTTCCAAAAAGAACAGTGTTCCAAAAACGCATTGATTTATCTCTGCAATTTTTTTATCACAGTGACCAGTCCGATAGTGAATGGAAAATCACTCTTTGTCCCATCTCTAGTACTGAAATTGAAAATGGAAAATCTAGTTGATTATTGTTACCTTCTAACCTTCCTTTCGTGTCGTTCTCCGACTTCTCTCTTGTAGCACACACACGCAACAGTTGGGATTTACCGCATGTGTTCGCCACCAAGTACGTTGCGACCGTGATGTTAAACCGAACTCTCGCTTTCTTCTCAAATGGTGGGTGAAAGTTAAGCCACACAACGATTCCGGTAATCGATGTGATCGTTTCTGTCGTACTCCGAATGAAAAATCACCCTGCCCTCTTACTAATTTTTTCCCAAAAAATAAATTTGTTTTCTCTTCGCTATGCCATCAAATAGATCTTTATTATACCTAAGACAGTTTTTGAATGAATCAATAATTGAATGGGATCAATTTTTGATTTTATTAGCGCGGAAAGTACTAATGAGTAAAGTACAGGCAATTTTGATCCCAGTGTGTTCAAAGAGAACAACATTTCAAAATCAAGGTGATTTGTTACTGTGATTTTTGAAATCACTCTTTGCCCCATGGAATGAATGCTCCATAGTTAGACATTAGACAATTGTTCAGTGGACTTTAAATTTGTTTATTTATAGGTATTTTGTTCAAATATTAATAAATTATCAATTTTTGTATAATTTTGTGAAAACGTTTTACATTTTTGTATGTTTAGTGTATTACAATTTGACATTTTGACTGCAAGTTACTGCAATTTCGTTCCAGTACTAATTTCTCTTTTTCGCTCATACCGTGAGAATTGCACTCTTGGTTTCTCAGATTTTTACTGAAAAAGTAACGGAACAGACCTCATTTATGCTTAAATAGATATCTTTTTCTGTCTATTTAACTACAATCTGTCCTGACGATTTTAACTACAAAGTTTTCGACATTACCGAGTGAGCCTCCATTGAGAATCGCTTATTATTCGGTCATTTATTTTGTTTTAAGTAACAGCTTAGTAAACCTTAGTAATTCAGAATCTGGCAAGTCTGGTCGGTTCTGTCTTCCAATATTTTGGCCTTGTATGTCTTCAAACTTTTTCGTTGTGGAATTTGCCTCTATCCTCAGGAATTTATTTCACTATTTATAGGTGAAATGCTGGTTAATAGAAGAATTTTTCTTAAAAAACTTGTTTTTTCATTATTATAGTTTTCTACATTTAAAACTAGAAATTTAAATACATATACTTTTATATTATGAAATTATTAAACATATTAGGTCTTTTCCCGTACTTTTGCAGTAAAAATCAGTATGCTCTCAGATTTTGCTACCAAGAGCGTAACTCTCACAGTGTGAGCAAAAAACGGAAGATAGTACGGGAACAGAAAGCAGTTATTTGCAGTAAAACTGTCAAATTTTGATATGGTCTATAAACTAAATATAAAAAACTTAAAAAAATTTTCAAAACTCAATAATTTATTAGTTACTGGCAATTAATTTAATTATAAATTTCCATAATACCTATATAAAAACATATTTGAAATCAAATTAACAATTGACATATGTGAAATAATGCGTGTGAGAGTTTTTCATCTATTTACTACACCAAATTTTTGTAGTAAAAAGTAGTAGGGTGGGGAAGTGCTTACGCGAGTAAATCTGTTATACTTCTCCCTATTTTCTCTTATACGAGAACGTAACATACTCAAATGTAGTAAGAAATTAGTAAAAGTAGCAAGATTTTCGAGTACAGGAACAGACCTATTATTATATTGTAAACGTTAATACATAAAATTATAATAACGAACGTAGCCAAACATATTTGAACAGATATTCGGGGCGATTCTGGCCACTTTCATTAAGCTAACAGATTTCTGTTAAGAAAGTTGAAAGATTTGGTTTCTAACAGAATTCTTTAAGTTTGTATTCTGGCCACAATTTACTCTCAAATCTGTTACGAAACCGGTTTTGTTCCAAATCTCTCAACTTTCTTAACAAAAAACCTTTTACGTTTAAGTAGACTAATTTCGAATCTGTTACTTTAAAAGATTTTTAACAGAAAATCTCTTAACTTTTGCCACCAGAATACCAATTTCGACCGTAATAGAATTTTTCGAAATCCAACAACAAATTACATGGGTTGTCAAATTAACAGAATCTGTTAAGTGTGCACAGAATCGCTCCGATTAACAAGATAGTTCTTGACACCTACATGACGCGACCACCTCATCTATGCAAATTTTGAGGTTAATTCGATTTATGTTAAAAGTACAAATACATGTATCGAAAACTATATTGAATTATGCGTCTTTGCGTATAATATTAATTGTTTATTTTTGAGTATTATTTGTAATTTCCGTTTTGCGGTAGGATGCGTTAATTTTTTAAAACCGTATAAAATACGTTCACATAAACTCATGAAAATGTAAAAACCAAAGCAAAATCGAGAATTTTTGCTTCTTATATTTTCTTTTTATATTTAAATAGAGATTATGGCTTTACAGGCGTGCCCCCCAAAACCTAACTAACCATACCGTTGCCATTTTTTTTTGTTAATTACATTGCTTCTGTTCAACATCTCCAGAACCAACTGATTTTCGTGTCTCAATTTCATCAACCAAGACCAAGACCTCTATGTAGCTTAGAATTCGATACATACAACTTTGTGTTTGTTAGGAAACCCAGAGTAGGATTTCTCACATATGACGAAACCATTTTTTGATTGGTGGGATTTTGATTTTTCTCAGCAGTTGTCAGAAAACATTTTGACTTTTTATGTATTTTGGTCCCCAACATGTCGAAACGACTGTCTCTTCGAGTCAATTTGCACTTGTAATTAGTGATTTGTCCTTCTAGTAATCATCATGTTCTTGGTAAGTGTTCGTGATTGGCCGTTTGATTGGGGTGTCTGTATTATTCAATAAAATTACTGTTCTCCTTTGGATATTTTAGTTTAAAAAAAAAAATTGAAATGAAAATATTTGACAGTCCATAAGTGTTTTACAAGAAATTGAAAATAAGGAGAGCACAGGTGGTTGGTAAAGGGGATTTTTAAGACATGAAGTGATTTGTTAGTGAAAAATCTCATACTACTACAAAGGAAAGCGCACTACATCCCGAAGCAGATTTTCATGTTTTGCTTCCGTTTTTCCCTTCCTGTTGTTATTAATTCAATGATAGGCCCATATTTGTTCCATGACGGCCTTATAAGCCAGTACAGTACCTTATTCGCTATGGATAATTTAGAATGCTTTCCAATCAACCAATTTAGTTTCGTTACTTAGGGTTTTCAATATTAGTTCCGTTACTTAGGACGTGTGCGAAAGCATGCTAACTCTAAATCATTGCAATCGTTCCAAAGAGTTTTCAATATATTAGACAGGCTATGCGACTTGGTTTCTAAATTTTGACATCTGGAATTTGACGTTGTAGAAATTCGTGTTATGTGTTTAAAATTAAAATGAAATTGCTATGTATGCAATTGTTAACCCCCGACACAAAAAGATAGGTGTTATAAGTTAGACCGCTATGTGTGTTTGTCTGTGGCACCGTAGCTCTTAATCGGGTGAAACGATTTGGATGCGGTTTTTTTTTATTTGAAAGCAAGGTCATCAGCACTTTTGTTAGCTGCGGTAAGTATCTTCGACACATAATGGGTATTTAATTTACTTTCATACACACGTGTGACCTAAGGTTTGTTGCGTTAGGGTTTTTTTTAAATTTTAATTTAATTGTTATATTTAATTTAAATTTCTTTAGAAAATTTTAACTTAAATTTCTCATGTTTACAAATTCAAAAGACGCGCCAGTCTAACTATTCAAAAGAACAACAACAAAATTTTGACTCCCTGGAATTAGTTTAGTATGCGCGAAAAATCACTAGATGTAGAAGTACTGGAATTAGACAGGTCAGCAAGTTAATTCAGCTCCAAGTCACAGAATACATATATAAATATTTATACACTTGAAAATAATTTAACATTGAATTATAGATTTATATTGAAGATTTTGATTATTAAATTATGTTCTTCTTTCACTCTTGGTGCTGGGAATAAATTAATATTAGAAATGTAAATGCGTTAAAAATATATTATTTGAAGGTCCCTCAATTGGTTCTGGCAAAAATAAATATAGTGATCTTTATTCAATGTGTTGCGGGTAGAGCGTAACTCCGCATAGTATGTCTCACTTCATGAATAGCTTCCATCCATTGATGTTTTGATCTGTATCTCCGGGGAATCTAAAAATAAAAATTGACAATGATTAAATTTATTAACACTGTAAGAAAAGTTTTTTAAGACACATAATTTTATTCCTAATTTTCAAATAATACGCAACACATCAAAGTGCCTGTGACTATGACTAATTATCTGATTTTTGTTTTCGCTTCCAAACGAGAAATCGCGTTTACATACAGTTTCATGTTCACTTTAGATTATTTGTAAGAAAACCCCCTGGATGCGGTAGTAATACAAGCCATGAACCAGACTTTTCTACTACCACACCCTTAGAATCAAAGCGCTGGTTGCCACATCGAAGAATATGAAATTTTATACGAGAAATTAAATTTTCATTGCGGGAGTTTTGAAAAACGCAAATATTTTATAATAGAAATCACTTTTTTATTCATTTTATGAAGTTTATTATATAACAAAATGATTACATTTATATAGAAATAAGTATTAATATATGATTATATACAGAAAAGTGGAATAAAGATTATATAGGAACATAAATTCACATATACAAAAATTTAATAATATAATTGCGTTATTACGATACGATATATACTATATATAAAACAATAACAAGGGAGTTCAACATAAAATAATAAAAATTATAAGGTAAGAAAATAAAATATTAACAATTTTTGTACCTGAAAAATTGAAACACACATGAAACACTGTTTACTATTTTTCAAGTTTTCATATATATAAAAAATTGAAATTTACATAAATTATTTTCAACATTTTACATTTATAAATATTTTATATAAATTGTTTCATATTTTCACAATATCAGAATATAAAAATAATTTTTATTAGCAATTTACATATTGCTATAATTTACTTTATCTTCATAACATCACAGCGAAATTATTATTTTGCTATTTATTATACATATCTAGTATTATATATAATATTCTATCACTATTTTAGAATCACAAACACTATGTTTAATGAATATATGCGCTTGTTTACCGAAGAAACAACAACGTCAAAATTCATACCGATGACAAAATCCGATTTTGTGCACGTTTGGCGGATTTTCCGATTTAGAATTTGTTTTATATTAATTAAAAATACTTTTATAATAACACTCATCATAATTTTCATATAAAATAAACATTTTAAGCACTTTAATAACGTTAAATTCGCGAACAAAATAACAAACGTGATGAATTTCTCGTACTTCACTACGCGGAATATCGAGACGACGGCCTGTACACACACATGTACAAAATCTGCTTCATGGCTTCTCAAGCCTACTACATCCAGGGGGTTTTGATTTGTACCATATTTGCATTAATTTCATCACAATCACATATTAATTAACAGACTAACTACGTTTTTACATTCTAAGCTGCATTTCTACTTACCCAAAAAAATAAATCCCTGGCCTTCTATGTTTCAAATCTCCGAAACATGTACGACCGACTGAATACCAATTTCGACCGTAACTAAACTTTTCGAAATCCAACAACAAATTACACGGGCTGCCAAATTAACGGAATCTGTTAATTTAACGAAAGTGGCCAGAATCGCGCCGATTAAGTCCTAACCTTTTATTTTACAATATCTTGCTTTTAAAACTTCTTTATATATTACATTTTGAAACGATCTACTACGAATATTAATGTTTTTAGTTGTATAAATATTAATAAATATAATGGAAACCGCAAAAATGTAAAATAGATACTGAAAAGTTAATCGAAATGTGGTATAACATTTAACACAAAATGTAAGAAGTTGAAAAATGTACGATTTAGAATGTACTGAAACACGGTAAAATAACAATAATTGTAAATGGAAGAAAAATAATAAAGCACTAGAAATTGGACTAACTGGACTAATTGGAGGAAAAGTTGTAGAAGTAAGAATCGAAAACATATTATAAGCCTTAAATCTGTAAGTAAGAAGAAATGTACGTCATTATGACGGCAAAAACATAAGGATTAATAATAACAAACTAATTCCAAAATAAGTGCCACCGCTACTCCTTTTCCGGTGAAAAGGCTCAGAAGGAGGGAGGAATGTCATGCCGCATAACCTAAAATATAAACACAATGAGGTCAGAGACAATTATAATAAATAGTTACACTGACAGTTCCCACGGAGCACTAAGTGATCCGTACGCGGAGCAACGTGAAGAGAACTGTATTGCCGACTCATGCAGTACGCTAGTCTTCGGCAGATGGCCAGCGCAAATGCAAAATGCAATTCGGCGAAATATAAAGAGCACCAGCAGAGACACAAACACCAATGCATATTGCAATTCAGCGGATTTGATCAAGCAAGAACGAAGACCAACGGAAGTGCAACATACCGCAATTCGGCAAAAAGAATTGGGAGCATCCAACGACCCAAAGGGAAAAATGCAATTTGAAAATATTGCAAAATGACGATAGGAAATTGAAAACCAATAACCTCATGGGAACTGAAACCATCATCAATTTGAAAATCAGCTAGACGTTGGCAATAATGCAGTATAAATAGATGGGGAAAGCTGCTATGAAAATCAGAGGAAATTGGACATCCAAGCTTAAGATAGGTGTGACCGTCGGCAGCGCTACAAGACACAACTTTCCTCATTCCGCAACAATTCGGACATAGTATTGGACACGTGGATCTCTGGACCTTCTTAGCTAGGGTTCACATCTGTGAATGAAATCCAGAAATCCAGCCAGCCGAAATCCGGTACAATTCACAAACACAATCATAAGATATCATTTTTGTTTGGCTCTCGTGGGGTGAAGTTGTGAATAAGTGTCTTATGATTTTCATAATTTGAAAATTTAGTGGATTAATATCCAAATTTATGATGTAGTTGCATTCTCTAGCAGATAATTAATGTTGTCTGCTAGATTTAAACTCTTAAAAATGGTCAAAACTCAAAAAACAAGAGATGTTACTCGTTCAACATCCACGACCAGAATGATGAATGTGACACTCCGAATAATTCGGACACACACACACACTAAGAAAACGAAATCTCGGAATGCACATCGGGATAGGGATTTCTGGTCGACTGGCCACTCCTCTCTTCCACTCACCTTACCCTCACTTTCCTGGACTGCGCGATTTCATTCACAGATGTGAACCCTCGCTTAGGAGATCAACAATTAGCAATTAGGTGAGCACTTAAAAACAAAAACATAGCGGATGAACTAACTCTTCACCGTTGAGGTCCCAAACACGGTTCGAGAGAACCCAATGGGCAATAAGCAATCTTAATTTAAGTCGGCGAAAAAAGGAATGAGTAATCCACGGCTTCAAGAGGCGCTACAGAAACATCCCAAAGCAGGACCACGACCTATAACTCTTGAAGAGTACTGGGCTAGGCAAACGGGCAATCGCAAAAAGGGTAGGACGGAGCCCCAGATTGGAACAGAGACATCTGTGAAGAAAAACCCACTGAGAGTAGAGGCGAGCTTTCGTCGCCTGATAGAGGAGGCCAGGAGGAACCTAATGTTGGCTGTGGGGCACCAACAAAGAGCGTCAAGGATCCAAGAGCTGAAGAAACAGCATGATGAACGCCTTCGCTACCGGCAGGAGAAACGACGAGCTAAAGGGGTCCAGAAGCACCGAGCACGAGTCGAGGACAAATGAGTTGTATTAGTATAATTAATAAAAATAAAGTTTGTAATAATAATAAAGTAAAAGTAAATGGTAGATGTAAGCATTGCACAAGGATTGTAATAGTTTTAGAAGGGAGTTATATCGATTTATAAAAGTAATAAATGAGAAAACGCCTAAGCCTAGACTTTGGAATAAAATATGCACTCTGGGAGATGTTGTAAGATTTTGCCCTACGACGGTAAAAATTTTATAACATAACCACAGAAAATCCAGATGTCTCATTCCCATACAACGAGTTGGCATCCGATTTTGAAAGATCTTTTCAGGAGCTTTTGCCAACTCGTAGTTGGGAATGTGAAACCACAGACAAATCCAGATGTCTCGTTCTTATACAACGAGTCGGCACCAAAAATTCCAAACTAGCAGACACCAACTAGCAGACAAAGAGCTTTTGGTGAGTGCATATGTTATGCGCTCTGAGAGCGAAATTTGTCTGCTAGTTGATGTCAACTAGTTTCAATTTAATATGGGGAAGGGGTCGTAGAAATAAGGGGAAAGGGGGGGGGGGTAAACTAATATTTCGGTGATGGGACACAATTTTCATTTTCTGAAATTTTCGTTTCCCTCACACACACAAAAATTGTTTGAGTGTGTATATTCGTGAGAACAATTTACTCACGTACACGTAAATACATTCAAAAATTTCCATTTTTTGTGTTGAAAATGGAAATTTTTGTATGTGTTGGTAAATTTGATTAATTGTGGGAATAAAATATGCAAATTTAATTTAAAAAAAATTGAAAAATCACTACTTTTCGAATATTTCCGGAAAACGGGAGATTTTTGAAATCTTTGAATTAACTTTTGATGGTTATTAATGGTATTTACTTTTTGCTTAATTATTTGAATGAACTTGCATTGAAAATGCTTTCATATTGTTATTATTATTCATAATTTTATATTATTTTTCTGAAAATGGTTACAATGATTGAAGAAAATGGAAAATTGTTCACATTTTCAAATTTCTTATTATTGAGATAAATAGCATTTAATGGGCATTATATATTGTTTGATTTTTAAATTTTTTTCAAAAATATTTATTAATTCATTTGTCATTTGTGATTGTAAGTTGAAATTTCATTTGATAAACTTAAAATATGTTTATCATAGTTGTATTTATCGATTTGATAGAACCATATGCAAAACTATCTAACTTAAAAAATAACTACTTTTAACTATTTTGCCCGCTTTTCTTATACGTTAACAAATGTATCTCGATTATTTATATTGATAATCAAAAATTCAAATAAAAACAAAGTAGAAAAATAGAAAATGGTGCATATTTTTAAATTCCTTATCAATAACATCTACTTAATAAGCAGTTAATGAGCAAATGATAACTATTCGCTGTTATTTATATATTTTAGAAAAATATTTAGTTATTGAAGAATCTTGGGTACTACTGGAAATAATACATTATATATCATTGTTTATATACGTATATTATTACATTAATAATTACATTATTTTGTAATGTTATTATTGTTCATTTTTCCGTAACACCTGATTAAAAATGATTAATTTGCAATATAAAAATTTAGGAAATTGTGCATATGGGAAACAAATCTGTTGTTCATAGATTTTTATGGAAAAATCTAAACTTTGAAATGACTTGATCCCTATTTCTTTAATTAACATTTGCTTATTAATAATAACTTTTTGTTATCATGGGATTTTATGTTTTTTATACTATTTACAACTTTAAATTTTTATTTATGATGAGAACGAGTATATATCTTGAAGTCATAAGACAATTTTGAATAACTCATTCAAATAATTCATCATTAGTACGAAATTTTATTAATTTATAAGAAAATTATCGAAAATAAGAATTTTGTTATATTTCCTAAGTTTAGTATGAACACTTTTCACAATAGAGAAAGGTGGTGTATGGAAAAGTGTTAGGAAATAACAAAATAATGGGGGTCGGTTATACATATGAACCCCCTAGGATCGTTAGTTTAGCCGCTACGCGCAAAATCTGAATTTTATTATATTTCCCAACTTTGGGCTCCACACCTTTAAAAACTCAATTTACAGAAAAATTGTTTAAGAGGAAAGCTTAGCAAATAGAAAAATAAAGGGGTCTGTCATACATATGAATCCTCTAGGAAGCTTGATTTAGACGCTACGGGTAAAAAACCGCTGAAAATTAAATTTTTTTCGCAAAAGGCCCCTAAAAATCGGAAGAAAATTGATTAATTTATGGTTCCCGGAAACCATAATGTTCTCTAATCTGTAATTCGTAAATAAACTTAACATTTAACATAATCCTTAAAAATTCACCTGCTACGGGTTGAATGAACAAAAGGTCATTCAACCCGAACAAAAGGACTGTTGTTGTTGTTGGGAAACAAAATTCCATTCGAATTTTTGAAAAATTCGCTACTGAATTTATGTACCAACACATTGCCAACAATCCCTTTGGTGGTGCGTGTAGCTACGTAAATATATAACCGGTTTTGAATTTATTTCATAGAACATTGCGATCTATGAAAGAAATTCAAAACCGGTTTTCACCCTAAGGAAAAATTCACCCAACAACGATTTGGCAAAAGCTCCTGAAAAGAGCTTTCAAAATCGGGTGCCAACTCGTTGTATGGGAATAAGACCACAGACAACTAGTCAGATGTCCTATTGCCATACATCGTGTTGGCACAAAATTTGTCTACTAGCGGACAGCTACTAGCGGACATAAAGCTTTTGATGAGCGCATGTTTTATGCGCTCTGAGAGCGAAATTTGTCTGCTAGTTGGTGTCGACTAGTTTGTGGGTTGTAGGAAGGGAACATCGCAATAAGAAGAAAGGGGGGGAAGTAAAATTTGGTGGATGGAACAAAATTTTCATTTTCAGAAATTTTCGGTTCGCTCACACCAGCAGAATTCATTTGGGTGTGTACATTCGTGAGTACAGTTTACTCACGTACAGGGAAATACACACAAAAATTTCTGTTTGCCGTGTTGAAAATGGAAATTTTTGTATGTATTGGTTGTTTTTATTAATTCGGGAAAAAATATGTAAATTAAATATAAAAAAATGAAAAAAAATATTTTCTTGAAAAGTATCAATTAACCGAAAAAATAATCAAACATCCAAATTTTATGGGAGACAAAAATGATGGGGTAGGGTGCACATAAGCTAATTTTTTATTAGTGATTTTTTTTTTAAAGTTATCTTCATTTTAAAGGGTGGAAAAATTGACAAAATATTTTCCACCCGTTAAAATGAACTGAATAGTCTAATATATATAAATAAAACAAAATAAAATAAAAAAAATCAGTAATGAAAAATTAGTTTAAGTGTACCCTACACCTAAAATCAATCAAATTTCACAAATATTTACATATATTAATATACAATAATTGAAAGATATATTGATATAATTTTTTCCGAAATTTTATTTTATTTATTTTCCGAAAATTACTGAAAATTGACTGCAATAATTGAATGTTAAATAGATTTAGCTTATGTTGCTTTAATAAGGAGTTTATCAAAAATTATCATCTCAGGATGGTCTTCTCTTCATTAAATTTATTGAAAAGTTGTCCGTATTCTATAAGTTAAGCAAAAAACTATAACTATAACCGTTTTCAGGACTAAAAAACCAATTTTTCGTAACCTTAAAATGAACGTCATCATTAAATCCAAGTTTATTTATATACATACAATATGATTCCTTATTTGTTAAAAATAAGAAAAATATACGAATAGGAATTGCGTTAAACTAGGTATCTTAACGGAAAATTTTGGATTCAATCTTAACAAATATAGAATATGAAATGAATGTAAACTAAACTTACTTTGAATAATTTAACAAAATTATTTTATATATCTTTAAAATTTTATTTGGTATTTTAATTAAATTTTAAACTATACAATTAAATTACAACTATATACTAGGTACCTATAAACTATATAAACTATGCAATTCTCAATACGGTCGGAGACAATCATATGATGCAATTCAATTAGGTTTTGAGTTTTTCAAAGAGTGATTGACATATGAGCCCTCTATGAGCCCTCTAGGATAGTTAAGCCGCTAGAGTAGAAAACTGTTAAAAATTCAAAATTAGAATTTTGTATGGACACACCTTTAAAAACTCACGGTAGGGAAAAATAATGTATAAAAGAAGGATAGAAAATATCATAATACTGGGGGTCAGTCATATATATGAGCCCCCTAAAATCCTTAGTTTCGCCGCTACGAGCAAAATTTGAATTTTATCATATTTCCTAACTTTTGTCTGTACACCTTTAAAAACTCAATTTATAGTACAAAAGTGCTGAAAGAAAATGTGAAAAATAGAAAAATAATGGGGGTCGGTCATAGATATGGGCCCTCTAGGACACTTAGTTAAGCCGCTACAAGCAAAAAGTTGTTAAAAATTCAAAATCTGAATTTTTTAATATTTCTTAACTTTTGTATACATTTTCAAAAAAGCAATCTAGAGAAAAATTATGCATGCCAAAAAGATAGGAAATGGAAAAATAGTTGTGGTTGGTCATACATATGAACCTCCTAATATACTTAGTTTAGCAGTTATGGGGGAAAAATCTGTTAAAAATTCAAAATCTGAATTCTATCATATTCCCCAACTTTTATCTGTACATTTTTAAAAACTCAATTTAGAGCAAAATAATGTATGAAAAAAAGTTAGCAAATAAAAAAATAATGGGAGTCGGTCATACATATGTACCCTCTAGGACCCTTTGTTTAGCTGCTACGGGCAAAAAACCGTTGAAAATTCAAATTTTTACCGGAAAAGACCCCTAAAAACCGGAAGAAAATTGATTAATTTATGGTTCCCGGAAATCATAATGTTCTCTAATCTGTAATTCGTAAATAAACTTACCATTTTACATAATCCTTCAAAATTCACCTGCTACGGGTTGAATGAACAAAAGGTCATTCAACTCTACCAAAGGGATTGTTGTTGTTGTTGGGAAACAAAATTCAATTCGAATTTTTGAAAAATTCGCTACCAGAATTTATGTACCAACACACTGCCAACAATCCCTTTGGTGGTGTGTGTAGCTACGTAAATATATAACCGGTTTTGAATTTATTTCATAGAACATTGCGATCTATGAAATAAATTCAAAACCGGTTTTCACCCTAAAAACAAATGAAACTTTGAAGAGAGCAAGCTCTTCAAAGTTTCACATTCCCAACAACGATTTGGCAAAAGCTCATGAAAAGAGCTTTCAAAATCGGGTGCCAACTCGTTGTATGGGAATGCGACATCTGATTACTTGTTTGTGATAAGACATCTGGATTGTCTGTGGTGAAACGATTGTGTTGGGTTTAAGTCTCGCACGAAATACAACAGATGGAGTGAGTAGTTTTCTCCATGTTAGATGTCTTATGTTGGCAGCACAAGTTTAGGTTTAGTAAGGTTAAGTTTGTCTGTCAGGGAAAAAGTCAGCTTATGTCGCGTGGAAAGAAAGAGATAATTAAAATTGAAATAATTAAAGTAAAGTAAATCAAAGAAAGAAGAAATCAAACTTAGAAATAGTGCAACTGTGTATTGTAGGAAGATAGAAGATGAAATAAATATTATCAGAAAATAAAGAATAATTAGATATTATTTTACATAACCTCATAAATTATAACAGATTGTCTATGGTAAAACCGTTAAACTTTGGAGAGCTTGCTCTCTCCAAAGTTTCATTTTTCCTTAGGGTGAAAACCGGTTTTGAATTTATTTCATAGATCGCAATGTTCCATGAAATAAATTCAAGACCGGTTATATATGTACGTAGCTACATACACTACCAAAGGGATTGTTGGCAGTGTGTTGGTACATAAATTCTGGTAGCGAATTATTCAAAAATTCGAATTGAAGTTTGTTTCCCAGCAACAACAAAAATCCCTCTGCTTGGGTTAAAGGACTTTTGGTTTATTAGACCCGAAGCAGGAGGAATTTAGCAGATTATGTAAAATAGTTAGTTTATTTATGAATTACAGATTACACGACATTATAGTTTCCAGGAACCATGAACTAATCAATTTTCTTCAAGATTTTAGGGGCATTTTCCGAAAAAAATTTGAATTTTCAGCGGTTTTTTGCGCCTAGCGGCTAAACCAAGCTTCCTAGATGGTTCATACGTATGACAGAACCCCATAATTTTTATATTTGTTAAGTTTTTCTTCCACACAATTTTTCTGTAAATTGACATTTTGAAGGTGTGGAGACCAAAGTTTGGATATATAATAAAATTCAGATTTTGAATTTTTAGCAGTTTTTTGCTATTAACGGATAAACTAAGCGTCCCGGAAGGTTCATAAATATGACCAACCTCCATTTTCTAGTTATTTCCTAACTTATTTTAATATACCACATTTCTCTATTGTGAAAAGTGTTCATACTAAACTTAGGAAATATAACAAAATTCAGATTTTCGATAATTTTCTTATAAATTAATAAAATTTCGTACTAATGATGAATTAATTGAATGAGTTATTCAAAATTGTTTTATGAGTTTAAGATATATACTCGTTATCATCATAAATAAAAATTTGAAGTTATCAATAGTAAAAAAACATAAAATCCCATGAGAACAAAATGTTATTATTAACTTTTTTTCATAAAAATCTATGAATTGTTTCGCATATACACACTTTCCTAAATTTGTATATGTAAATTAATCATTTGTAATCAAGTGTTATGGAAAAATGAACAATAATAACATTACAAAATAATATCTATATATAAATAGGCGACACGATTTTTTGTTATCCCTTTTACAGGAAACCAGGTGGACTTACCAGGATAAAAATTATACCATTCGAAAGATTAGTTTTTCCTCTACCTGCAGCAATTATTTTTTTTTTTTTAATTTAATTAGAAATTAGTTTAATTAAGCTTTCAAATTTAAAAACGCAATGGGAGTGTATGTGTGAATTGAGCACACGTATAGTGTACATGATGCTGTTGGGAAGAATGTATGCGTGTGATTGTTTTTCTCTTTGCCTGGAAATATGCAACCATATGTAATTTTTTGGTTTGTGTCCCCGATAAATGGCAAGTACTAAATTAGTCGAAAATCAAACCAAATGGATCAATCTTCTATTGGGGACACAAACCAAAGGAATTAACATAAAATTGCATTCCTCTACGAAAAAATCAAAATAGAGAACATACTTATTTAACATTATCATTTGCATAGATCATACGTTCGACTGAATAACCAACCATTTATGCCAAATACGTGCATTCTTTTCACTCAAATCTAATATCTATGTCAATGATAATGTGAGCGGCAAATGGAGCCATATCACAGACAATATTCACATGTTCATTCTTTTGTTTTTTGCCTGGAAGAAGGCAACCGTTGGCTAATAAAATTGCATTCTTCCAGACAAAAGTCAAAACAATGAACATATGGCCACAGACAATAATATGGATGCATTACCACAGACAAATTCAAAGCCATCGTTTACTTATACCATTGTTTTTTGCTAATTTGATAAAAATATATGCAAATTTTACTTTAAAAAATATGGAAAATCACAATTTTACAGTTATTTCTAGAAAACGCGAGGTTAGCTTTCCCGAATGTTTATGGAAAGCGAGCGAAAGTCTGAATTTTATCATATTTCCCAACTTTTGTATTTTTTGAACTTTTGTATAGACATTTAAAAACATAATTTAGAGAAATACATAGGATATATGGCCAAAAGTTGGGAAATAAAAAAATAATGGGGGTTGGACACACCCCCTAGAATGCTTGATTTAGCCGCTACGAGCAAAAAACTGTTAAAATTTTAAAATCTGAAATTATATCATATTTCTAAACTTTTGTCTGCACACCTTTAAAACTGCAATTTAGAGAAAAAAGAAAAGGTAGGAAATGAAAGTTGGTTCGTTTGTACGGAAATTCCAGATATATTTCATTTACAATATATGTAGATGTATTTCCCACAACTTCATAATTTAGTTAAAAACAATATGATCCACGGTCCATGTGGTTTATTGAATCGTATCCCCGTTTGTATGAGAGATGCTTAATGCAGCAAAAGCTTTTCTAAGGACTTTTACAATACAACTCAAGCCAATGTTAGATGCGTCGTGTAAATGATATAACAGTTGACTTTCGTGGCCACTCTGTTGGCAACCGTTATACTGTTCCTTAAAATCCATATCTTTTAGCGAAATTTGATTGCTACTTATACGTGGAAGTTCTTGGCACAGTTAAGAGCCTAAATGATATGTACAAATATGTTTATAAGGGATACGACTGTGCCTCATTACAGTTTGGAAGTGTTTGAGGTGGAGTTGAGGGCAAAGTTTATATAGATGAAATCGATAGCTTTTTGCCCACTATGTTGGATCTACGGAAGTTAGTTGGCGCATAAATGAGTATCCAATGCATTACCAGTCACGTAATAAATTATAGTTCGACTTGAATGTAACTTGCCTCACCGGCAAAATGTAGTCTTTAGGGAAGGAAATGTTCAGCAATCTCTTAAAAATCACAGAAGAACAAAATTGACTGCATTTTTTGAAATCAATCGAATTAGTTCGTCCGAGTTTCTATATACAGAGACGCCGATGCATTATATTTAGGTGGATAAAGGAAAGAAATGGAAAAAACCTCAAAGACAAAGTAGTAGAGCTATTGCTAGATTATTTTATGTTGTATGTTGAGTTGTTCCATTTGAGACTATTTTGCTTCATGTTCGAGGTCCCGTCAGGATTTGGGCACTGTTGGGAACATTATTTACTGCACATTTTCAGCACATGCACGACGTATTTGTGGTATGAACTTTCCTCTAAATGCTTTAGATTTGTAGAATGAATTCAAAATTTTCATGTGTGAAGAATTTTTAAGAAATTCTTCAGAAAATGATTCATATAACCGTGCTTTATTAGCTATTGAGGAAATTTTGTTCAGTAAACGACTCCTTCGGTACTTCGCCTCAACTTTTCGGATGTAAGACTATTTTACTCCGTGGAGATTTTTGACGAATATTGCCAGCTATATCTAGCGGTACATGTGTACCACTTATTGAGATTTGCTTAACTTCATGGTCCGAATTTTCAAAATTCCACAAAATAACTTTTCCCCAAAACATGAGAGCTTCACCTCATGAGATTGAATTCTTTGAATTTCTTAAATCTCTTGGTAATTGAACTTTACCCACATTTCCAGACTACAGCCAAGATGTTATTGGAATTCCTTCCCATTTAGCTAGCAACTTCGTGATTGCAGATACTTATGGCAATGTATCTGAAACCATAAAGTCTAACGATATTCTCAATTCGGTTATATTAGCACCCAAATATGAAAACTGCACTTTCATCGATGCAGCAATCTTTAACAGTCTGTCCGGAGAGGAACGAATATATTTGAGTTCCGATTACATCTTGAGTGATGACTGTAGAGAGCAAAATAATTTTTCAGTAGAATTTTTAAACTCAGTTGTTGTAAGTGTCCTCCCGATTCCACAAATTTAATTTCAAAACCAAACTGCATACTTTTATTTATTCGTAATTTGAGTACAGGACATGACTTGCTTGGTCGATGGTACACCTATTCGTTTAGTTCAAATGCAAATGAAAATTATTTGGATTGTGAGATCTTAGGAGGAGTTTTCCGAAACACACGTATTTTGACACCACAAATAAACCTTGATTATACAAGAACACTTCTGTCTTTTTCCTTCCAAAAAACTCAATTTCCCGTTATTCTGGCTTTTGCGATGACAGTTAATAAATCCCATAAATTCCAAATGTTTCAAAAAGGAGGAATCTTACTCAAACTACCTATATTTTCTCACCGTTAATTATATGTTGTAGCCAGTAGAGTTAGATGGTTTGATCGATTGCGTGTCTATATGTATTTCTGAAACACAAAGCCAAGGTCATTTGGCAGAAGATGAAAGAATTCTTACAAAAAGTATTTTGTAAGAGAAAATTTTCAGACCTTTTAAGATCCTCAACCGCACCCGCAAGGTTTTCGATAATTAAATTTAGGGCCTCATTCAATATAGATGTACTTTGACGTGCAAAATGAGCGGAAATGATTGCTATCACAGTCTGAATTAAAAAAACATTTTTACTTACAATGCTACTGTATATATAGCGCCATGCGCAGGCTATTAGAGTGAGCGTAGCGAACGGCGGGGGTTGGCGAGCGTAGCGAGCAGGGGGCGTCCCCCTAGTATCTATTAATGTAATATATGTATATAAATAATAATATATAATGTATTATTTCCATTCGTACCTTAGTCTCTTAAATAACTAAATATTTTCCGAAAATACATAAATAGCAGCGAATAGTTATCATTTTCTCGTTAAGATGTTATTAATAAGGAATTAAAATATATGCACTCTGGAGTCTCTGGAGTAGAATTAATCTTCATCTAGAAATAGTCTCTGAACCAGAATCCGTCTGCATCCACTTCGTGACGAACACTATGTCCATAATATAATATGATTTTTCTTCCAAAGTTATTTATTTTCAAATACCAATAACTATTTTTGAGAAATATATAGTATTAGTATAGTATTTTTAACAAATTTTTCCATATGTGTAGTATCAAATAATCTCTTCATTTTCTTATGGTTCTGGTTTGAGGTGGTAATTTTGCGGAATATCATGATATAACCCGACTCAGTTTATGTGCCTTGCATTCCAAAAACATAATCAGATCACTTTGTTTTTGCGGTAGTCCTTATGCTGTCGTCTTTTCCACAGTCCAAAGAGGCCCCCTCTGTTTTGGTGATTACGAGTTGGCCAAATCTTTCACTCAATGCACTCAAATTAAATATCTTCGTGCTTATATTGAAGCCTTTACTATCAAATTGAGTGAATCCCTTGAGTTGATGCTCTATAGAAAGAATACCTTAAAGTTCCTTAAAAATAATTATTCCTTAAATATTTTGTTGCACCAGCAAACAAACTTATTTGGGTATTTTACCAAAATTCAATACCAGAAAATTGTTGTTCTTCATTAAATATTTGTCAATAGTGTCTCTTAATTTATGAATTTAACAAATATTTTACTTATAAACACATTTTTCACGCCAAAAAGGTATTTAAACTTATAGTTTATTCCATTTTCAGTGTTTGTTTACACTTACAGCCGTCAAAGATAGCAGATTTGGCATAAAGTAATTTGCGAAATTGAATTCGTAGCGGTTCGAAAATAGTTGGTAGCCAGAATACCAACTTATCGAAACTCTGCTATGAGCCAAATCTGCTATCGTCCGTAGCAGAAAAATCTGCTATTTAGCAAATTTCGCCAGAATAGACCCCATTATCAAATTATGAATATGAAAGCATTATTAATGTTAGTTCATTCAAATAATTAAGCGAAAAGTAAATACCATTAATAACTATCAAAAGTTATTTGACAGATTTCAAAAATCTCCCGTTTTCCGGAAATATTTGAAAAATAGTGATTTTTTATATTTTTTTAAACTTAATTTGCAAATTTTTTTCACACAATTAATCAAGATTACCAATACATACAAAAATTTCCCTTTTCAACACAAAAAATAGAAATTTAACGTGTACGTGAATAAATTGTACTCACGAATATACACACTCGAACAATTTCTGTTTGTGTGAGGGAAACGTAAATTTCAGAAAATGAAAATTGTGTCCCATCGCCGAAGTTTTAGGTGACCCCGCCCTTTTGCCTCATTTCTACGACCCCTTCCCCATATTAATATTAAACATCTAACTAGTTGACATCAACTAGCAGACAAATTTCGCTTTCAGAGCGCATAAAATATGCACTCACCAAAAGCTCTTTGTCTGCTAGTTTGGAATTGTTGGTTCCGACTCGTTGTATGGGAATGAGACATCTGGATTGTCTGTGACATAACACATACCTATCTACGTACGTCGGTACGTCTATATTATGATGACGAATTAGTAAGACAGGGGTTATTCTGAAGCTAGAACACATCTTTTTTTAGTAAATCAAAGTTTGGTTCTGGATTTTATAATTCTTTAATTGATTCTAACTTGTTTTCGCACATAAAACACAATACGGGTATAAATGTAAACAAGAACAATACGTGATGTATTGTAGTTCAGAAGGCCCTCACACAATAACTGAAGGCTGAACAGTGAGACCAGATTTAAATTCAACATTCTGATAGATCTTTGGGTAAATTCTGCTGAATTCTACTAAACTTTTTGAAAGCTGTTTTGATACTTGATGACAATAGTTTTCAAACTTTTTCTTAATTTTAAGCTTATTTTAAGCATCATCTTCATCTGGTGTGTCGGTATTTTTATATGCAAGTGCTGAGTCTTGGACCATCTTGATCATGTTCTTGGAACGCTTAAAATTTTCGTACCCGTCCTTGTCTTTTACTGCCTGTTTTACAAGGAGGATTGCCGAAACGTGCTCGTTCTTAAATTTGTTCCGTAGGTCCGTTTTTATATCATTCATTTCAGAGAACATTAGTTCACAAGCCGTATTGGACGTAGGGAAAATCATCATGGCCTTTGTCAAATTGACCAAAAGTGGAAACTTTTCAGTTCCATCTGGCCTGGTCATTTGGGAAATGGTGCTCCAGACGGTTTCGGTGTCCATTGCCGTGCTACCAGAAATACCTTGCGATTCTAGCAGATCGTTCACTGCTATGTGCAATTTTAGATCCCTGTATTCGGTGTCAACTGCTTGTATGTCAGGCACATGTATTGTATATAAATTGGGAAATGTTGAAACTCATTGATCAATATTGCGAATTCTTTGTTAACAACATTCTACAGATCAAGAAATTGCATTTGCTCAAATAATTCACTAATAGGTAAACGCGATTTTCAAAATAAAATCCAGAAAGTTAGTAAAGGGCGAATCCGGCCAATATTTTGGTGAAGTTTGGTCTGGTTATGCTAAAGTCAGCCAAATTTTTCAATTCTGGCAGGGATTCTGCTAAGCCAAAAATTGGAGGCTGAATTCTGCCAAAATAGAAGAATTCTGCTAAGTCTGGTCTCCCTGAGGCTGTAGTTTAGGAAGTAAGAGCTTGAAGCTACTCTTTAGGCGACTTCCTATCAGAAACTTCACCGATCGCATCATTTTCAGGGTTTTCGGAAGCGTCTAATGTATCATCAAGATACACTACCAACTTTTTGTCCCTGACTAATTTCCTGAGTATATTATTAATGTATCGGTTAAATTCGGAAGGTGCATTCTTAAGATGGAAAGGCATTTATATGTATTCATATTGTCCATCAGGCGTGACAAAGGAAGTATATTATATATAATCTTTATGTACTCCAATTTGATGGAATCCACTCTTAAGAACAATTAGTATGAAAAAATGTTTTCCCCCTTATTGCTCAAGACAATCGTCTATCAACGAAAGAGGATAATTATCACGAACTGTGGTTTTGTTCAAAGATCTATAGTCTACACAATTCCTAAGTTATTCATTTTTATTTCGAACCAGTACAAGGGCAGAAGCATAAGGGGAATTACTAGGTAGGATAATATTTGTTCTTAAGAGATCATCAACTATTTTCTGTACTCCAATTCTCTCAACGTGAGAGAAACGGCGATGTCGACAATAGACGGGTGTGTCATGCAGAAAGCAAATTTTTATTTCAAAGTCATCAATTGTCACCTCGTTTAAGAGCGCCTCAGTATAACATGCTCTCATCATCTTAAGGTGATCATAATTAAGCAGTGGGTTAAGCTCTATCGAAGAATCATGAGGAAGGTCAATTGCTCACATTTGTTTAAAATCAGAATCGATCAGGAAATAAGGCTTCTCATCTTCTGGTGATATCACACATAAGGTTTCTGATTGCTTCTCCTCAACGCTGCCACCACCAAAACAAGTTAAAAGCAGAGACCTGTGGTTTTACATCAAATTTGCCTCGTTTTAAAGTGAACAATTCAGTTTTATTATGTTATATAATATATGGCCCAAGATAATATTCTCTTTAGGTAACAAATCTCTTACTGTTATCATAGGATAGGAACAAAAATAAATTTATGCGTAATTCTTATTTCCTTAAGTTTAATATACATAACAGCATATTTTTGCGAGAGATATAATGGAATTGTTTCGTAGGCCGCGGTATTCGGAAGCTTTCATCAGTTTGCGGAAGGCGCGAGGCACTTGGTTTTCGGTATTAAAGCTTTTAGGACCGCCAGAATCAAATAAGGAAACCATTTGTGAGAGCTTTTATACAATGGACCAAAGGCAACACTTACCAGTTGTAGTTTTCTAGTTTTCTGCATAAGGCTTCACGCTTTTCGGATGTTGAGGATTTATCGTTGGCACCGAGGCGTCGGGTTACAATGGCAGCAGTTTTTGTTGGTCTGTCAGGACAGCTCATATATACGTGATCCATGGAGCCGCAACGGAGCAGGATCTTTCAGGACGCTCCGGTTTGGGGCATTGGTCTGAAAATGCCCAAGGCGCGAGCAATAAGTCACCTTACTTGTTCCATGGAAGATCTGCTTGTAGAAGGCAAAGGGGTATACGTTCTTGTTGGCATTCTATTTGACTTGAAACGTCTTTCTTCTCGTTCAGTATGTACACTGGTAGCCAGTCTAACTTTCTTGTGTTACAAAGCACCGTCATATTTCAATCGCTAATAACTACGAGACTAATGATGCGATAACAGTGGTTGAAGCGACAGTCGATAGAGCATATTTGTGCGTATTTATTGTGCAGCATTTGTTTTGTCCATGACATCGCCGGGCTATTGTAAGCACCTACGCGTAATTGTAGTAGCGTTGTGTAAGAGTATATATGAGTATAGCGTGAGAACGCATTCAGCCAGAACGTTGATTTGGGTATTATTGAAAAGAGTTTGAAAAGGACTACCAGGACCTGACGTGAAACAATAAAAATATTTGCAGGAATGTAAGTAAAAATCGGTATTAATTTGCAATTTAAGAATAAATTAAAGATCTTATATGTCTCATATGAGTTCTAAATATGCGCCGAATAGAATGAAACGCAAATCAGAGAAAACTCGCAACTAAATTTAAAAAGACGAAAATATCCAGTGCCGAGCAAATGTCATTTCTACGGCAGCATCGAAGAAGAAATGAAACCGCGGCGCAACACAATAAGCTTAAGATTTATCTATTCTGTAACCGTATTACTCGTTATAATTATTGTATTAAAGAGTTGATGAAAGTTCATACTAATAAGAAACAGTTATTATAATTTTACTCCGATGTTTTCACGGAAAATCTACGGCGCGGACCTTGACTACGCCTTTCGGTTTTATTTAAGAATTTTTTCATTATTTTTACTTTATTTTAGTGTGATGTCACTGTATCGTTTTCTACTATTCCTGCCTTTCATTTTATACCCACACTATAAGAGATGGAAAGAAAGCTTTATCGTATGTAGTGTCATGTTACTAACTTTATCGTTTTCTACTCATCGAGCGCTTTCATTTCATATCCCTTAATATGGATGTTGAAAAGTCAATGTAATCCACCTTCTTGAAGCGGCGGCCATGTTGTAATTAATACAATATTGAGTTTTGCATATTATTTTTTCACCAGAACTAAAGGTGTATGCAAAATTTCAGTTCAATCGATTACCAACAAGTGGTCAAAACATCGTTTGCAACTTTTGAAGTTACATACGAACAGAGCAAGTTGAATAAGAGCGTGTAGAAAAAGCAAGACGCGGATAGACTAAATTGTACATTCTATTTAACAATTAATTTATAGCTGCCTCTTTTCTTACCTCTATTTTACATGTTTCTACTCGCTCGCCTAACGCAATGTTACAAAACGTGACGCGTTCATACAATTTCACTCCAAATTCTGCAATAGTTTTCGAATCCAATCTCGAACCGCCGACTAAGAAGTTTCACTTCAAAAAGTGGTAGACCATTATTATAAAGATGGGTAATTTTCAACCATAACTTTTAAAAGTCTTAGAATAAGTAAAACTTAATAAGATACCTAAGTATTTGTTATATTCGTGTAAGAAAAAAATTAAACATATAATATCTCATACTCAAATTATTTGCTAACCATGCCTGAATAAAGGCTTCTATTATATTATTATTATACTGTACTCGGAATATATTTTACCAAATGAGCCGCTTACGTATTGATAAGGAAACGCACATCATGTTCTAACTCTACTTCAAGTGTTTCCTTGAATTCGGGTACCTATGTACGTACTAAGAATGATGAATTTGTTGTAACAAATTATTTGTGAAAACGCATTTTAATCATAATGCAGTATGCTCAGAAATAAATCACTACAAATAAAAGGTAGGTATACTGTTACCCTCTTATAAGGAAAATCAATTAAACATATAAAACACAGACATTTTGTATTCATTCAATATAATGCACACATATTAAGTGAGCTCATCCTACTGAATATTTTTTCCGGGAGATCTCATTTCGATTATTTTATTAAGTACAACTGGGCTTCCCACATCTACATACATTGATCCTGTTACAAAATTCCACTTTATTGAGGACATTTTATTGCTTTTTCGTGCGAGCACTTTCATTTTGGTAGTTGGCAGTACCGCATACATTTAATAATATTGTAATACGCTTCATGACTTCATTTGATTGGTAATAATTTCATTCTCCCCTTTTTGAAAATTTTTTTGCAGATGAATAGTGGTATTATTATGGTAATAGTTTTGCTCAAGTGCGAAAGAACCCGTTGGTAATCCTTTTTTAATATCGTCAATCCAAGGGTTGTTATCCGACTCCTGTGCACCACTCAACTTTAACAATCTTGTATTGATTCTGCGCCAAGATTACATTTACGCTTCAGCAAGTGTGTTTCGATCGTTGCTTAACCAACGGTACTAACAACCCTTAAAGAAAGAGTTGATCCAAGAAAGAAACGACAATGCGGGATGGAATGCGATCGACCCCAGCAGTGAGTTATTGTTTCCCGTTTCTAATGTCACTTACAGGCATCAACAACCATTTGGATATTGGACACGTTTGACGATAGAAGTTATGTACATCTTATATATCATATGAAAAAAAAATTTCCTTGTCAATGAAAACAATTCATAGGAATAAAATAGGGTGAAATGATATCTGTTTGGGGTGGAAATGACAGTGATCAAATTCAATTGTTCGCTCGGTTTTCTAATACCATATTGAAGGTATATTGCTAGTTATCGCTTACAATAATAACGTAGTAGGAGCTTGCTGGTTTCGGCTTAAATTTTACTTTATTCGTTTCATTTCATTGAATGATGAACAAAATATTAAACCATTTCCTATTCCTATTATTTTGCCACCAAATGTTATGAAAGTCTAGCACACTTATAATTTACTGATCCTTGATGTATTAGATGGGGAGTCCTGGCTCATGGTGATTGAGTTGTATTCTACAAGTTTCAATACATTCATATTTCGCTTGAATAAATAATGATTGCTGTACCTTGAATAAAAGTACAATAACACTTTATTTAATTTAGAACGGATGAAAATGTCTGCTTGGAAGATTGTTTCGAAGTTTTCAGTTTTTTAGTTTGTTCATCACGGCAGAAAAAAAGAATATTTTTACCCCATTTGGATCCATTGGCGAGGGTGGCAGCCACTCTCGTGAAAAATGTTTTATGTATATTGTTCCTATGGTGAATATGCAAGTCCTTAGCGCAACTGCGTCGAAATTTAAAATTTTATTTTGAAAAAAAAAAACGACTTGTGACGCTCTTGTGTTAAAAGTATATTCAAACTGCAGTAGTAGAAGAAAATTATCAAACATTTCTAATGCTGTAAACACAACATGGGCTACAAATACCAAATATTTCGCATAGCTGATGGCCAGCTATGGATGAGAAGCACAGTTGCAGCTATGTAGCTTGACGTCACACTCACAGTTGTCAAATCTCAAGGCATTAGCAATTGTCAATAAAATATCAATTTTGATCAATATGGATCAAAAATCAAACAAAATTTAAAAAAAACATCATATTCATATTATAATAGTATTAAGTAGGCTGCACCGCGGGCTATGGCTAGAAAATTAGAAAATAGCTTTAGGCCGGCTATGAAATATTTTACAGTCGTTTGTCTATGTCGCAGTTTTGTGCATTGGCAGAATTTATTCAAAACTACGGGGGGCTATTTTTCTATCGGCTATTTTCTAGCCGATAGCTCGTGTTGTGTTTACAGCATAATAGTTCATCAGCGTCCTCGTACTCGAAAATCTTATTGAATTCCAATATTTTGCGTTCCCGGGCGGTGAAATGTAGGAAAATTATGAGAAAATTGCTTTCACAAGCACTTTCGCTCCTTACTAATTTTTACTGAACAAATTTTCACTCGATAAAAACAAGATAAAGTATTTCTTCTGCCTGATTATGTGATAAAATTAGCATATTATGCTTAGACCTTACACGTGACAGGGAAATATATTGTATAATTGTCAGTGTGAAAAGCATTGTGTGGTTGAGTCTATTCCAGAAATTTTAACGGTTTGACCTTGCGCTTTGTTAGTTTTCATTCCAAACGCTAAGTTTATTGGTATTGTAAAACTTGAAAGTCAAGTTCTCTAGGCAACTAAAATTCGTAAAGTATTTTAATCCTCTCAACAAAAATAATAAAATATAAATAAAACATTAATAAATAGGAATAATTTTCTCAAAACCTAAAATTTGAACAAAATAAATATGAGTCAAGCCTTCTATTTCCTTAAATTAGCGTAGTACAAAAATTTGTAGAATATTGATAAGTCCCTCACAACATTGTAAGATTTTCTATTTTTAAGTAAAATTTTTAAAACAACACTGTCAGAGCCTTGCTTTTGAAGCAAAAGTGGCAAATAATTAATAAGCACTCAGCCCCAACGCGTGACGGCCAAGTAAAGACTGACCGTTTAATCAGCATGCCCACTTTCTTTACCTCCGGGAAATGCACAAAACTTAAAAGCTCACGATGGAAAATATGCCACCTCAGCAGTAACCCGCGTTCCCAATGTGATAACGCGAAAACGTGCAGGTAAATGCGACGCCTCATTCATGCACTCATGTGAAAAACCAAAAAATGCCAGTGCTGGCGCGGCATGAAAACGGCGATGAATGTGGACTTAAACTACGCGAGGAAATGATGACACATCGGAAATGGTAAATGAAAATTGGTTTTTTCTGGGAAAATCATTTTGTGGTGCAAATCAAAAAATAATTATTGACCCACGATTGGCAAAACATGCAAATGCAAGCAAATGAACTGAGTATAAACCAGCAGAAAGAGCCCGGAGAGTCACCGTAATAGCTCCCACGAACAGAGGAAGACCCAAGAAGGAAGGCAAGCCACCGATCGGAGACGAAGGAGATCATCCCAACGACAGCCAAACCAAGTGAATCCCCGAAGAAGGAAGACGCATTACCGAACTAGTTCAACCAAACTTCAGTTAATCCAAGAAGAGTAGCAGTCCCACGAAGCATAAAAAGATCACCTTATTTCCATCCAACCGAAGTATCCCGAACGTCAATTCTATACTCTCCCAAAAGGTAACCTGACCGAGTAGTAAGCACCAGGCTAGCATCCAACCATTTCTCGCCTAAGATGAAAAAGTATCCCAACGACCCTGAAATAAACCCTCAAAGATTCGACTGCTATGGATGAAGGCCGATAACAATCGAAGGGTATCGTCAACGCCGGTCAAACCAAAGGAGAAAACATACTCTCCCCTCACCAGTCGCTACGACGAGGCAGCACTCCGTGTTTGAAGCATATTTTCAGAGGACACTGCGAGAAGCTCAGAGGGAGCCATTCTAGTCGGATCCAAGCCATTCTAGTCGGATCGAGTAAATTTTTTTATCACAAAAACAATGAGTTTTATCGAAAATAACTGTTGGAATTGAAATGTAATAAATAAATATAAACAGGGGCAGAAGTACAAATAAATATTGAACAGACATCTAGACTTTCCACCATCTTCATCATTTCGAGACTGAACGAGGCAAAAGGCTAACGAAAATTACAGGGAAATAAAACCTTCTCCTATTGGCTATGCATATTGTTTGGTTAGTCTGTGTAGGTAGCCTCAGATTATCAGTTAGTTATTCTTTGTCTGTTTATTACAAATATTAACCAATTAGATATTTAGGTACATCAGTGCTTATGTGAGCAATACAATATACCTCTAGGTGCACTCACTATCAGCATACAACTAGAACGACACAAGTACAATTTTAGTAGTACTATATTTATGGATTTAATTATGAATGTGGCTTGTGTAGATCTTTTTAGTACTTTTTTACAGCCAGTCGGGTTTTTTGGCTTTTTAAATTAACTTTTTTTTAACCCGTCTGACCCAAAATAAGGGTGATGTTTTTCGCCCGTATGTCTATTCCTTTGTTACCTCCTGCAGCCGAAACGGCTTGACCATTTTGAAGAGCGAGGTGTCAGTAGATTCGTAATTTTTCCCATGTGTCATAGGTTACAAGACGTCAGCAAAAAATAAATATGGTGGACGTAAACCTGCTTCCCCGGAGTGTGCAAATCTAATAGTTACCTGCTAATTTTTAACTCGTGTAGCTCAAACGACTTGAACGACTTTGAAGAGTGAGCTGTCATTAGATTGTTATGTAGTTTTTCTTCTTTTGGGGTTGTGGGTGACCAAAGGGAATGAGTTCAAAGATATTCTACTCGTGGTGTAAATTACATTTATTCAATTTTTTTTGCATTATATTCATTATCCCCTTCCTTACTTTCTGCCTGACATCTTCTTCTGGTTCCTCTTCTGGTTTCTGTAATTCCGCCAGTTCTGCTTCAGCTGGTCAATTTTCCTGCTAGCAGCTATGCGCGCCTCCTGGTTAAAGGCTAAAACCCAGCTTCTAATAGCCTCTTTAATTTCCCGACGAATTCTGGCCGCTACACCTGTCTTCTCCTTCTTTGGTGGTTGTCCCTTGTCTCGGTCACTTCATGGGGCGCTGAATTTCGCCGTCAATATTCGTCCAGCGATATTGAACGTGGTCCAGCCCGGAGGTCGGAAACCTGTCCACCGTTTTGTTATTTATTATTTTACTTCAGGCTTCTCACAAGCCTTCAGGTATCTTTTGCGTCTTCAGAGGTCTTCAGGTGTCTTCACCTTATTCAATGCTCTTCAGGTATCTTTGGCGTCTTCAGAGGTCTTCAGGTGTCTTCAGTGTCTTCAGTGGTCTTCAGGTGTCTTCAGGTATCTTCAGCGGCTCGGGCAGCGTCTTCCTTCTGGTGATTTCCTTCGAGTAGCATCTTCCTCAGACCGGGATCATCAACTCACTCTCTGGGGCATTTGCGGGCTGTTTTATTCCTATTTTCGCTGATGTAGCAATCGATGACCCACCAATGTTGTTTGCACCTGGAACATGTTGTTTATCCCCAATTTTGAGTTTCTTGCACATTCCTCAGACTGTTTGATCGTTGACCTGTTCAGGTGCATTCCTCTCCATCGATTTCTATTCATCGGGTTCTGATCTTTTACCCGTGAGTAACTTTTTCATTTGCAATCCAAATCCAATTAGTGATGATGATTCACCTTTGTGCATTCCTATCAGCGCTGATCGTTGACCCGTAAGTTACCTGTTCATTTGCAATCCAAATCCAATTAGTGATGATCATTCACCTTTATGATGTTATCTTCAATGGAGAGTGTCGAGTTCCCTCTCCAAGTCCGGGTTGTTTTCCCTAGCTGCATTCTAAGGTCTCCGATTTCTTCTTCATTCGTTCTTGTAATGTCGTAAACATTTTTCTGCTGCAGAGCCTCTCATAGTGATCGCTGTGTCGAAAACGCTGATCATATGGCTGTGTTGAAACCGCTGTTTTTCATGCAGCGCCTCCCATAGTGAATCTTTTGGAATTAGGTCATTAAGGGCTGGTGAGGTAGGTCCGGGGTGTTCACTTTAGGGGGTTTCGGTGTGGTGGAGTTTGTTTGAACTGTTTCTGTGTGTCCGAAAAAAGGAAGATTTCTTGTATCACAAAAAGATTCGTATTGTTCCCCTGAGTGTCATAGGCTATGTAACGTGAGTAAACAATCAATATGGTGAACGAAAACCTTCATCTCCAGAGTGTGCAAAGCTAATATGACTTCAGCACAAAACTCCTCACAACATTATAAACTTGCCGTTTTGCTACCAGCTTACGCTCCGACTTCATATTAAACTTAAAAGCTAAAAATAAAAAAAGTTAATTTAAAAAACAAAAAAACCCGACTGACTAAAAAAGAACTAAAACGATCTAAACAAGACACATTCATAATTAAACCTATAAGCCAGTGCTATTAAAATTGTACTTGTGTCGTTCTAGTTGTATGCTGCTAGTGAGTGCACCTAGAGATATATTGTGTTGCTTACATAAGTACTGATGTATCTAGGTATCTAATTGGTCGATATTTGTAATAAACAGACATGGAATAACTAATTGTAGTCTGTGGAGGTAGTCTTCAATTGTCAGTTAGTCATTCTGCCTTTTTTGCTACTTCATACCGCTGTGGGGGGGTTGATGCTATGAATTCGGTAAAAGACTTTATATAGTATTCCCCATCACAATAATTACGCGATATTTTTGATGTTAACTGTCACGATAGAAAATTTGTGCGCATACTGTGTTTTGGATTGATAGCGTTGGTTTTCAATGTTAAGGATTTTTCAGAGTTTTCTAATTGAGCTCTTTTTGTTAGAAATGTTTGCATTTGACTCATAGTAGGATAAGGCATGTCGTTGCTGAACTTGTCCCATTTGTCACGCGCGATCTCATCGAACTTTTCACGAAGAATTACCATCAACATTGAATCCCATGATTCTATGGGTTCCTTTATAACTTTCAGTGCGCGAAGTTGTTTCTGGATATTGTTGAGAAATACGCGAACTGGAAACTTCTCGGACAACGGACATACATTTAACGTTCCTCGACCAATAAAATCATGTTCGTATGAAATAGATGATTGCTTGACCTGATTAACTGTGAGTTTAGTTACTTAAGGCGAAGATGATTTCGTATTATTGACGTTTCGACAATATAAAAGATTAGTAGCAATGGGATATGTATCGATTTTTGAAGAAAAGTCTCATACGTTGTCAGTGTTCGCTTGGCATTACTGCGCTTGGCTTGGTCTTTAGATTTTTAATTTTTGTTTTGTAGTCATTTTTGTATGACACTGTAGCCATGTTGTAAAACGCTTCAGTATAAAAGTTACTAGTATAACTCATCGGTATAAAAGTTACTAGTATAACGCTACGCTATAAAAGGTACTACATTTTCTACAACCCTGGGTAATAACTTAAGTAACCCTTAAAATTGAAGCAACGTCTTCTTATAAGTTTCTGATGGGAAGCCGCCTGATGCACAGCTTGCAGCCTCCCGAAATAAATCGTAACGAATAGCATATATTGAGACGGTTTAAAGTTTCCATTATATATTTTATGATTTTTAAAAATGAACATAAGCAATATCAAAATTGGGTAGTTGGAAAAAATTAGTTGGTACGATGAACCGAACCGAAGAACCGTTGACTGCTTAATGTGTTCTTATAAGGTCACAAATGATACTGTAGTCCTTGGTATCAGACTCCACTGAGAGGCTACAGCTGATTAGCCACGGATGATCTACTCAAGGGGATGATGCACCCAATTATGATGTTCACGAAATTAAGTTCTTGGCACTATTCATGCAGCTATTTGAATACAGCTCGACGAGAATAAACGTAACGACATTTTGCTTATCCGGCTTGAAGGACCAATGTTTTGCCCCACGACTGGTGTGCCGAGGGGTGCTTTGGGAACTTCGATTAAGATTCCCAATGCGAAAATAAAAAACACAATGTATATCTTATAAGGCCGAAATCTAGTAGATTAAGCGACTTGAGAAGATTTAACCCGAAATCTTGCTGAAACCTCCAAGATTTACCATACATTTTCGAAATCTTCTCAGGAGTAGATTTATTCGAAATCTGCACTAAATCACTTCAGTGGCACCATCTAGTGGTGATCATTTGTGAAATTTGCGTCCTTTAGCACAATTTAGTACTCTTTTGACGTATCCGAAGTGAGTTCAATTGTTTGTTGTGCGCGATGTTTAATTTCATTATGTGGCGCGATTTTTGATTTTGAAAATTTATTTTAGTTTTAATAAAAAAAAAATCAAAAGAAGCAAGGGAAGGCATGAATTATTGTCCAAGATAGTTGTTTCATAGATATGAAGCAAAACAGAACCACAAAACACTACAATATAAGATGAAAAATGTCGAAGTGTCAAACTAAATCTCCTCACTGGCGGTGTAAACAGGCGAGGAGATCTATCAAATCATCTCACGAAATCTACTAGATTTCGGTCGGTGTAAACCCGGTATTACACTAGTTTATTTACAGTATAACAAGGGGTACAATAATGAGTTGGTTTCCCGAGCAAATTGAATCACAGTTCTAGTATATCTTACACTATTGTAATTCCAGTATTTCTAATTTGTGAAGCTAAAATTGGTTACACTATTTTATTGACCGTACACAACATGTGATGCGAAATTTGATTATATAAGTTACCAATCACCAGACGTCATTCAATATAGTAAATACTAGCTGTACCCGCCCGCTTTGCTGGGCATTACGTAATACTGCATATTTTTTGTATACTGTATATGTTTTTCTTTAGTTATAGATTTTTGATTCTTAGCAGTTATCTTTTGATTGTAACATAAGTTCAAAAACTTCCAAAAAATCTTTGACTTTTTCAACAATGTTTTTATTAACGTTTGACTACAAATTTTCGCCGTAAAATGGATAATAAATTGAAAGTATAATAGTGCTTAATAAGAAAATGAGAAATAAAATTAAAACAACTATTCAAGCACTCTTTCAAAAAGAGCCAGTTTTTGAATTATTCCTAAACCTTACAGCACCTATTAATTTTAAAGTTGCAGTGCAGTGTAATACGTCAACCAAGTAGGACGTGTTATTGTTGGCTCATGAATTGCAAGTGCAATAAGTTGTGAATAGAAAATTTGAAAATTTTTGTGTTAATGGATCCGAAAGCCGAATAAAACTGAAAAATTGAAAATATATATAAGCAGTAAATTAGGAAAATGGATTGTGCATTTAAATGTAATTAGTACTGGTTCTTTATTCGGTCGTGGGCTTACGAGCACGAGTGTTAATGAAACGGAAAGACGAATAACTGGAAGAAGTACTGTGCTTTATTTAATTTATTTAATTTAAAAGTTTTTAAATTAAGGATCGGTGCAAGGGGTAATATATTTATTCCAAAAGTTTTAAATAATAAAATCTGCACGTGTAAATTTATAAATGTGCGTGCACAGAACTAAGTAAATGTCATTTAATGAAATCTATACGGGACTTTAATGGAAATTTTGAAACGGCATTATCATTTGCATGAGTAGATGTTCGAGAGTTTTGGGATCAAAAGTGATATTTTTAAAATAAAAATTCCAAATTTCATGTTGATGGGACCTGTTGTTGAGCATGTGCTCAAGAACTGTTATTGCAATGCGTTTTTGAATAGAATAATTGAAAATTTTAGTGTCATTAAAACGGAAAGTCGAAAAAACTGGAAGATATTGGTGCATTATCATTTGCATGTGTAGATGTTCTAGAGTTTTGGGATCAAAAGTGATATTTTTAAAATAAAAATTCCAAATTTCTTGTTGATGGGACCTGTTGTTGAGCATGTCCTCAGGAACTGTTATTGCAATGCGTTTTTGAATAGAATAATTGAAAATTTTAGTGTTATTCAAACGGAAAGTCGAAAAAACTGGAAGATATTGGTGAATGGACTATAACTGCTTTATTTGGTTTGATTGTAATTTCGATATTTGAGACATTAATTTTGATATTGTCACTGATATAAACATCAAAAATGTTAAAAGAATTGGACTGTCGAGTGAAAATAAGGTCAGGCCTATATGTGTTCACATGGATTGTCGTGAAGATGTGTCGAATGTACTGAGGAATTGGAGGCTGATACCGAAACCACTGAAGGTATCAGCTGATCTTACCTTTGATCAGCGTACTGAACTGAAAACATTGAAGGCGAAGGCGGATACCTGCAATGAACTGAATGCTGACATATCCATCAAGAAAATAGTTAAATTTGTCAATGGTGATCCAGTAATAGTTGAAATCAAAGTAAAAAACAAGCATCTTGAAAATAGTGATGAAATTACTTTGGAAAAACGAACTGAACCTAACATTAATAATAGTAACAATAATCTTCCAAAAAACTTTTAAAGCCAACGGCTAATTCACTTATAATTTACCATCAAAATGTTAATGGAATCCGAACCAAGCTCGATTTAATTACAACAAATGTTGGTCTCTTAACACCCTCACCTGATATAATTGTACTATCTGAAACTTGGTTGCATGCTGGAATATCGGATGCAGAGCTAGGACTGCATAACTACACTACCTTTCGAAGAGATAGGTATGATGTTTCTGATTCTAATTATGGTGGAGGGTTACTGATTGCAGTGAGGAATGGAATAAAGGCAAAGAGAATCAAAATCAATGATACAAATGTGGAACAACTTTTTATAGAAATCACTGGATTGACAAAAACACTTGTAGTAGGAAGCTTTTATCCTACACCAAGAGAAAATCTTGATATCTATTTAACTCATGTTACAACAATAGAAGAACAAATGGAATCCTATGGAAATAATGAATTTTTCATTGTTGGCGATTATAATTTACCATGGACCTCTTGGTCAAACAGCTCGCAGCTGTCGGATAATCTGCTAGCGCAGTATACTGGAATGGATAATGTCATACAGGGAAATGTGGATATTATTATGAATATGTTCTCATTTTTTGGAATGTTTCAACACCATCCTATTCATCCTGCCAAAGGATACACGCTTGATCTGGCTTTCTCAACCATAGATGTGGCTAATGTCTCCTGTGTACCATCGCCTGACTCTCTTGTCCCTCTGGATCCGCACCACAATCAAGTTTTTTTTTAAATTAAGTGTATAAGAAATGTTTTTATAGAGCATGCAACATGTAAACTTCATAATTTAAATTTTCATAAAGCTGACTATGTCAGTATCAACTCTGAATTATCTAATATCAATTGGGAAGGAAAGTTCTCTGGAGAAAACGTTGACGTCAATACTAATCTATTTTATGACACTCTAAATAAATGTATTAGAGAACATGTTCCGATAAAAAAGAAAAATGTAGTACATACCCACTTTGGTACTCTCCAGAATTAATATCGAATATTATAAAAAAGAAAATACTGCACAAACAATGGTTAATGTTGAACGTATTAAATGATTATAATGAATTCAAAAGAATCAGAGCTTTGTGTCTGAGGCAATCTAGAACCAATAGGGAAAAATTTATAAAGGAAGTAGAGGAGAAATCGTCCAAGAATGCTAAGGCTTTTTGGAATTATGTAAATTCCTCAACTAAATCTAATCAAAAACCTAATGAAATGTTCTTTAAAGAGGAATTTGGAAAGACCAGTAAGGATATTTGTAATCTGTTTGCAAAAAATTTTGATCTAGTATATCTTAACAACAATAATTCTTTTCATCATCAATTACATTTAGACAATACTTCAGATTTTGACATTAGCCTGGATGAAGTTACTTTGGCCATTAAAAGTTTAAAAAATAAAAACTCTATTGGTCATGATGGACTCTCTACTTTCTTTATAAAACAATGTGTTAACTCAATATCTATGCCTTTGCAAGTTCTTTTTAATCAATCATTGAAGTCAGGAGTAATGCCAAGAATATGGAAAAAAACTAATATTACTCCTGTTTTTAAATCTAGAGATAGTCATAGTATTATTAATTATAGGCCCATAGCCATTTTAGGTGCTGTTGCTAAAGTGTTTGATTGTATAATGGCGAATAAAATTACTAGTTTATGTATTGCCCAAATTATAAAATATCAACACGGTTTTGTACGAGGTAGATCTACACTTACTAATCTATTATTGCTGAAGCACTGAATAACTATAAACGAGTAGATTCGATCTACTTAGATTTTGCCAAAGCTTTTGATTCTGTGAATCATGACTTATTATTGTATAAACTAAGTTTATTTGGTCTAAAAGGTGGAACCTTAAAATGGATTAAATCTTATTTATCTAATAGAGAATTAACTGTCAAAGTTAAAGGGCACCTTTCTGATCCATTTATGGCCAAGTCTGGAGTACCTCAGGGCTCGCAACTAGGACCATTGTTATTTATACTCTTAATAACCGACGTGATAAAGGGGTTGAAAACTGCCAAGGTACTAATATATGCAGATGCTATTAAGATCCTATATCAAATACGTGATAAACATGACCAAATTAAATTGCAAAAGGATTTTGAAACTATTTTTAATTGGTCTTGTTCAAACTTAATAAAACTAAATTGTGAAAAATGTAAAACGATAACTTTTGTGCGTAGCAAAGTGAATGAGTTAAGATTTAGGTATCACATAAATAACATTCCACTTGAAGCAGTTTCCAATATCAAGGACTTAGGAGTAATATATGAGAGTAAATTTGAATTTAACATCCACTTAGATACAGTAGTGTCGAAGGCCTTTCAAATGCTGGGTTTAATAAAAAGAATGGCCAAAGAGTTTAAAAATGCAGACAATATTTTATATTTATATAAAACTCTTGTAAGACCCACACTACTGTACTGCTCACAAATATGGTCACCTACGTACCATATCTATGTGAAAAAACTGGAATCGGTGCAGCATAAATTTTTTAAATATATTGCTTATAAGCTTTGTAGGCCAATGAGTATTTATGATCATGATTACTCAGATCTGGCTCTTTCAGTTAACCTTGAATCATTAAAATCGATACATGTGTACCATGATCTGCTTTTCATTAAGAAAGTGAAACTGAACTTAGTAAATTGTACTGAAATAAAAGAGATATTCATAATTAGAAATTTACCATATCCTATTATACTAGCTAGAGAGTTATCTGAACAAAATTCAATTCGCAATTATGTGCATTACTCGACAGTTCCTCGTTTAAAGCGAAAATGGAATAAAACTATAAGTTCTAACAGTAGGCTGCTTCAATTGGAAAATCTATCAACTTTCAAAAGGTTGTTAAAACGATCTATAAACAGATATGTATAATTTGAATAGACATAGTGTAAATAGATACGTATAAATTGAATTGTAATTAATATATTAATTATCCATTAACTATATTTAAATATAAGTGTAACTATAACTTTGTATACTAAAGGGTTTTTACCCGTTGACAATAAATAAAAAAAAAAAAAAAAAAGTTACAAAAACATTGAAATATAGTATGTAGTTATAAGAAATCGAAATTTATTCTATGTTCGGTGACAACAATGAAACAAATAAGGATGCCGGTAGAAACTCAAACACAACTGGTTAACTTTTTACTTAAACTTCGATTAGTACTGAATGTAAATTTTTTCTGGCACAGTAATGTTTGAGAGGTTAATCCGTTCCGATCGGCCACATCAACAATACGCCCACGTTAGCCGTGTAAATTTATTTTCGGCGAATTTGTTGAAAAATATTGCTTTCTTCTACTTACAAAAAAAGTTAAGGTTTAATCACAGACAAAATAATTTACCAGATTTCGCAATCCCATGTGACTCTCAACCCATTTTTTTCCAACATCACACACGTAACAGCAGACAAGAGATCCATGGGCCGTATGCGCCTTTGACCGTCTTTAACGTTTTAAGAACAGACAGTGCGCGAATTGATGTTGATGTTTGATTGTCAAATAGGGAATGAGTGATCACAATAATAGGAAAGGGGGCTGAAAAAAAATTTCGCGGATGGAACACAATGTACATGTACACACAATGCACACAATTTTGATGTTCTGAAATTTGCACAAAACAAACGCAAACAAAAATGTGTACCATTGGAGAGTAAAATTTACTAAAAAATTTCTGTTTTCTGTGTAATAGTATTTTCTATTGATTTAAAGAAAAAATATACAAATTGAGATTCCAATATATAAAATATTACAAAATTTTTCCGAAAAACGCGAGATTTTGCGTTTACGAATTTTAATCTGAATTTTATCATATATCATAACTTTTGCTTGGACACACTTTTAAAAACTCAATTCAGAGAAAAAAGATGTATTGAACAATTTAGGAAATTTAACAAAAATGGGGGTCGGTCATACGTATGAATCCCGTAGAACGCTTCGTTTAGCCGCTAGGAACACCAAATCGTTAAAAATTCAAAATCTGAATTTTATCAATTTTCCGATCTTTTGAATGCACACCTTTAAAACTTCAATTTAGAGAAAAATGATGTATGAAAGAAAGGTAGGAAATGTCAAAATAGTGGGAGTTGTTCATACATATGAACCCCGTAGGACGCTTCGTTTAGCCGCTACGGGCAGAAAACCGTAAAAATTTCAAATTTTTGCCGGAAAAGAACCCTGCAAACCGGAAGAAAATTGGTCAACTTGGGATTCCCGGAAACTATGATGTCCTACGATCTGAAATTCAAAAAAATATTTACCATTTTCCACCAATTTGAACAAATCTATCTGCTACGGGTTTAATGAACCAAAATTGTATTGAATAACCCGGGTAAAATTTGTAGAAAACAATTAAAACCGGCCCTACGGAAATACAGAGTGTCAAATCATAGAGAATTCTTGAGAGAGAGCTTTTGTTCCGATTTGCAAAAGCGAAAAGTAACGGTTCCCTAATACGTAAGTAAAGGTTGACGTTTTCGTATTCTAGATGGGCATAAGAAGATCCAAAAATAAATCAATCCCCATTTCCTTATCGAAAACCACATGACATGAAGTCGCATCCATCTCTACTATGAATCCATGGATGGATTCATGGATTCAAGTACACTTTGCTTCTTAAGAAAAATAAATGAAGAGAGATCGTGCAATCAACAAAATGCCGAAATGTTCTCTCGAATACGTCTCATATTTAAGAGAGAGGGAGTAACCGCTAACGATGCGATAATTGCACGATCTCTCTTCGTTGGTTGATCTTAAGCTTAAGCGCTAAAGTCGAGTTTCTCTTGAAAAGTAAAACGTGAAAAATTTAAATCTTAAATATTTCCAAAAGTTTATAACCAATTTTTTTTAAACTTTACATAAATACTCACCTACCGGACAGTAATCTTCATGCCATTCAATTTTATTGAAATCGACTCGGCAAATTCCGAGTTTAGCCGCGACAAACATTTTCAAAGAGATATCTTTTTATAAATTAGAGATTATTTCGCATGGATTCCACAATTTATCGAAATGCGACAGTTCATGATGTGTTCTCACGCTGTATGCCGCGTCAGCGTGTGAATCCATAATGTCCGAGATTAAAAAATAATGATTTTTGTTTTCAGAGTTAGTTTTAAGTTTTAGTTCACTTGAGTAAGACCAAAAATGAAAATTGATAAGGAAAAGCTACCCTTTTCAAACAAATAAAAACTGTTTTTCTTTTCGTAAAACCCAAAATGAAATAAGTGAAAGTGACTTTACTTCAAATACATAGAAGTAAACGAAACTAATGAAATAAAAGTTTGTGAAGTAGGAACAAATATTTCTGTAAGATTTAAAAAAAATAACAAACTGTGCAAATATTCAAAAATAAATCCACAAAATGATTTAAATTACAAGTGAGATTTTAAAAATTGAAAATAATTCTGCGAAATTCAATTACCAATAATAAATTTATGAAAGTGTAAACCTCATGTAAATCTACTTCCAGTCACTGCCAATGACTATAAAACTTAAATCTATAAACAATCAAATATTGCTAACTATTAATTAATCGACTGTCGAAGAAGAAAGGAAAAATTTTAATCGAATCGAAGAAAACCTTGTGTGTTGTGGAAAATTAGCAGATAGTGGTTCTCAGAATTCAATTGAAGCTCTTGTAGTTATTTTAACACATTTTTTTTCTTTTTCTTTTCTTTTAAAACTCCATTAAATGACAAACGATATTATCAAACCAAGTGACCGCAACCCAAGTATGTCTCAACCTTCCGGTTCAAATAACTTCGACCCCGAAAAACTAAAATACGTCATTTCGGAACGAAGGAACGAAAGCTAACAAATTTTTCGTAACCTCACAAGTTAAAGCTTAAATATCAATAATGAGAAGGACCAAGGCATTGAATCCCAGCACATGACCAAGTTAGAGGAAATGGATAAAATTCCAGATGTTGTTAAAGGCCTCAGAGAATTTTCGGGTCATGAAAAAAAGCGTTGACAGAATTCTTAGTATTTATCAAGGGTCCAAAGGAACCCCAAGGTATTATGGTATTCTCAACGTCATTCGAAATAAAATTACTGGCAATACGGACATCACATTAGAATCCTACAACACTCGACTCAATTGGGGAAAATATTTTAAGTGCCTCACATTACATTATGCAGATAAAAGAGATTTGAGGACCCTAGAGTACCAACTGACAACTCTTGTACAGAAAAATCATTCTATCCCGGAATTTTTCCAAGAAGTTTATTATCACTTTTCACTCATATTGAATAAAATCGCTTCCATGGAAATGCGTCAAGAATCCATGAATGTAATGACAAGAGCATATCGAGACGAAGCCTTGGATAACTTCATAAGAGGGCTAAAGGGAGACCTTAAGAAAATCCTCAGTATGAGAGAACCAAATAACTTACCCCAAGCACTCCACCTTTGTCTTAAATTAGAGAATGTCCACTAACGCATCCAACAAAGTCACGGTAACGTCCGTTATGGCCATTCCCCAACACCACTTCTTCCTCCTGACCGGATTCAAACCCAAAGGTTCCATTTAACACCACCACAAAGGACAAATTTCCTCCCAGAATTACTTCATATTCCACAAGTTCCGCGCTTTCGCCAGACCACCTCACCCAAGATTCCCATCGGGTCCACCACAGCATTATCCAAAATTCCAACGACAGTCCTACAACCATACGCGACTTAAATCGCCTAGGCCTGAACCTATGGACGTCGACACTTTTGTTCCTTCACACCGGGTTAATTACATGAACCAATACAAAACCATGCAAAAAAACGACCGCATTCGCTCCAAATGCATCATCAATTTCTAGAGGGTTTATCACACAGAACACTCCGTAGAAGATAACGTGGATGATGAAACGGCCCAATATCAAGAAAAAATTGAGGAAAGCGATACAGAATTCGATCAAAATCTCAAAGATTTGTTGGATCCACAAGACCTTACTGAACGAATAGATGATATCCATTTTTTAGATTAAAGAGCCATTCGCTTCCTTACTTTGAACACGCAGCGACGAGCGGAGAAGTTTTTAAATTTCTAGTAGACACCGGATCAAATAAAAACTTCATTCAACCTCAATTCGTGAGGAATCCTATACCCACTGAAAAATCATTCACCGCATAGTCAGTAACGGGCAGCGTTAAAATAACTCATCATGCGTTAATAGACCTGTTCAGTCCAAATGGCAAACTAAAATTTTTCCTTCTACCAACTGTCACTTCATTCGAAGGTATCATTGGCAGTGATAGCCACAAATAATTGGGTGCAACCATCCACACGAACAAGGGCTTCAAGGCAAATTAACCCAAACTTGTTAATTCCCTTGAAACAACATATTTCGGAATCTATTAATACGATAAGCCTCAGGACTTCTCATCTAACTCCAAAGCAAAAACAAAGATTAGATATCATCATAAAAAAATACCCCAATGTGTTCGCTGATCCCGAAGAAAAACTCACCTATGTCACAACCGTTAAAGGGGAAATCACAACCTTCAATACAGAACCGGTCTACTCGAAAACATACCTCTATCCAATGTGCCTTAAAGAAGAGGTGGAGAACCAAGTAGCTAAACTCCTTTAACACCGTTTTTTCATTTCTTCTTCGATGCTGCCATAGCCCTGACACTTGATCGGCACTGCGAATTTTACGTTTGTAAAATTCGTTTTGATGCAAGCTTGCTATGATTTGCGTTTTATTCAATTCCGCGCATATTTATGACACGTACAAAACGATGTTTTTAATTTTTCTCAGTTTTCAATTTAATACCGATTTTTACTTATATTTTGGCAAATATGTTTATTGACAAATATGCTTTAGGCAAATATGCTTTAGGTCCTAATAGTTCGTTTAAAGTTCTCTAGAATGGCAACCTACGTCCTAACGCGGTCTCACCCGATGACTTAACGGGCAAAACAAATGCTGCACGATAAACACGTACAAGCATGCTTTGTCCATACTGTCCTCGATCTTTGTTATCGCAGTAGGAGCGACGTAGTTATTAGCGATTGAATTCTGATTGTATATTTTACCGCAAGAAAGTTTGTTTCGCTATCAGCGTAATTAACGTGCGAAAAGACGTTTTCACATCAAAAAGATTATAATAGGTGTTTCGTACTAATATGTTCTTTAAGTATTAATATCTTTAATACAATCATTATATATAGTAGTAGGGTTACAGAATAGATACATCTTAAGTTATTGTTTTGGGCCGTTTTTTCATTTCTTTTTCGATGCCGCCGTAGCTCTGACAATGGCTCTGCACTGGGTATTTTTGGGTTTTTTAAATTCGTTTTGATGCGAGTTTCTCCCGATTTAAGCTTCTTACAATTCGGTGCATATTTACGACTCATATAAGACGATATCTTTCACTTTTTTCCATTTTCAAATTCATACCAATTTTTATTTATATTTTGGCCAATATTTTTATTGTTTCACTTTAGGTCCTGGGTTCTTTTCAAATCCTTTACAATAACTTCCAAATCAACGTGCTAGCATAACGCGTTCTTACGCTACTCTCATAAATAACTTTACGCAACGCTTAAAACAGCAATCACACATATGCGCTTACACTAGCCCGATAACATTACTGGCAAAACAAAAGCCATACAATAAATACGTACAAATATGTTCCATCCACTGTGACCTCAACCGTTGTTGTCGCATTATTAGTCTCGTAGTTATTAGCGATTGAAAAATGACGTTGTTTTGTAACACAAGAATGTTAGACTAGCTACCAATGTACATACTCAACGAGAAGAAAGACGTTTTCACGTCAAAAGAAAAGGCTTTTGTCGATTTCCCAATTCTTAGGACTGTTAAGGATCTCAGATCATTTTTAGGAATGGCTGGCTACTATAGACGTTTTGTCAAAGATTATACTAAGATTGCTAAACTGCTAACCGCACTTCTGAGAGGAGAAGATGGACGCGTGTCCAAATCTCAATCTAAACGAAAGTTAATTAATCTGAACAAAGAAGAAATCGAAGCTTTTAACAAAATTAAGAACACGCTTGTAACTCAAGAGGTCATCCTTTCATACCCTAATTTCGTAAAAGAATTCGAACTTACAACCGACGCTTTGAACTTCGCTCTCGGCGCAGGTTTATCCCAAAATGGGAGACCTCTCACTTTCCTGTCCCGAACGCTCAATAAGATTGAGAAAAGTTACGCTGCTAATGAAAAAGAATTGCTTGCGATCATTTGGGCACTTAACTCCCTCACAAATTTTTTATATGGATCACGAAAAGTGAAATATTCACAGATCACCAACCACTCACGTATGCATTAAACAACAAGAATACCAATGCGAAAATGAAACGGTGGAAGACAATCCTCGAGGATTACAACTATGAAATTAAATATAAACCTGGAGCTACAAACGTCGTAGCGGATGCGCTTTCCAGAAAACCTAGACCGGCAGAAATAAATTCCTTACCAAGTGCAGAACATAGTAATGAAAATTCATCCCACAATCTCATTCCCTGTGTCGAAGTTCCTATCAATGTATTCCGGAACCGTATTTCGTTAATACTTAACAAGGGCGGTGAAACTAGTAACCAAGTTACCAATTCCTTCCAGAACTACACGAGACATGCTTAAACACAATCAAACTATAACGAGACCAACATTATCAAAATATTTAGAGCACATTTAAACCCAAATACAATTAACGGTTTGAAGACCGACGAACCTACCATGGGAATTATCCAAAACATTTTTCCATTGCAGAGTTGTGTTCAAGACGTGACAAACCATGCAGAACAGGACGAGATGATATTATCAATGCATCGCAATGCTGAGGAAAATAGGTAACGAATTCTCGAGAAGTACTATTTCCTTAAAATGTCTACAAAAGTTAAATTCTTTGTTAAGCGATGAAGCCACCCAAACAACCAGGTCTTGCAACCAACACCAATTCCCAATAATCTAGGACACGTATTACATATCGACATTTATTCAACAGAAGGTAAATTAGTACTTACGGGAATAGAGAAATTGACAAAATCAGCCCAATGCAAACTAATCAAATCCAGGGCCATAGAAGACATCAGACAACTACTTAGATACATATTATTTTTCTTTAACGTGCCAAAAATCGTAATTATCGATAATGAAAAATCCCTTACTTCGGCATCAATACCGTTTTAAAAGTGAGACCAACGGCCAAAGAGAAAGGTTTGATTCTACTCTGACTGAAATCATGAAGTGTTTAAAAGCCGATAGAGTCGAAAGGACATTTCAGAAGGTGACTGAACTGCTTTGTGAGCAGCAAAGCAGCGTTTAACTCAAGCCTTGGTATCGTAGGTGGTTTGAGAGGTCCAACTAGAGATTTAGCACACACGATAGATGAATGAATCTCTCCAAATTCATTTGTGATTTTCAGAAAAATTACTACAGCCATAGCGAGTTGCGAAGCGTCAGAAAAACCATGTACCTCAACTGCTGTTGATGAAGTCATATATATTAATATTTATAATAAATATTCTATTAATATTAAGCATTCAATATAAATTAAAAATTGTAAAAGAAGAATTAATACAATGATTACCAACGAAGCATATGACCATCTTTTAAGTAAACCAATCAAATGAAATGAAATAGAATACGAAAAAATATTAAAAAGAGGAAAGGAAATTTATGGTTTCTTATTAGTAAGTACTTAAATCAGTTTCTTAAATACAATGATTATATAGAGTATTACGATGACAGAATAGATAAATCACAAGTTTATTTCTTTGCGTCGTTTTTCATTCCTTCTTCGATGCTGTCGTAGTCATGACACTTGCTCGGCGCTCGGCATTGTAAGTTTTTTAAATTCGTTTTGATGCGAGCCTTCTCTGATTTGCGTTTTCTTCAATTGGCCACATATTTACGACACGTATCAGACGATATCTTCAACTTTTTTTTCAGTTTTCTATCAGATTTTTACTTATATTTTGACGAATATTGTTAAGAATTTAATTAAACTTCTTCAATTTTATTTCGATGAAACAAGTGATTTCCTGTTAATCATTATCGAAGATTTGGTGAAAAACTAGAAACAATTGAAAATAAAAACATTTGTGACATAACAATTATTCCTGTTAAATTACTAAAAACAATATAAAATTCAAGTGTTACAAGTGGTTCAATGAACCTGTAATAAGTGGAGTACTCAAAGTTTTATGCGTTTATTTAAAATAGACGAGCTAAAATTTCTATTTTTTATTCAAATTAAACTGCTAAAACTTCAGTGTTGATCAAAATAAATTAAATTTTTAACTTCGTTTTAATCCACACAACATCAGCATCAGAGTGCATCTTTCAATTATTGAATATTCTTGGTGGATTTACATCGAGAGCTATATATATGATAAAGGAGTAAAACGTTATCGACATCAGCAATATTTTATCCTGTAAATATTTTATAAATTCATGTACCGCGTGGAACCAAACGGTTTACACTAACAACCAGCTGTTTTGAAGAAAATACGGAACAGTCGATTGCTGCCTCAACAACAAAGGATTCTTTGGGGCTTGCCAGAGTAAACGCTTTCCACGTAATTTTTGACGCCGCTTTCTGCTGCCACACCAATTGAGGACTTGCCAGGCCTGAGTTTTGTTTAACCAGCTATCTTCTATTTTACTTTTATTTTTTTGCTAGTTATTAAGTTCTCTTTAAATATTTTTTCTAACTTTCTGCTTTTAATAGCTAATCGATCTTTGTAACACTGTATATTTCGTCGGATCAGTTTCCCACTTCGTCCAAAATGTCTTTAGTTTGTGCCGCCGCGTCCTGCAAGGAGAGGAATTCTGATAGGCTCCTTTGTTGTCACGGCTCTTGTGGTAAATGCTTCCACCCAAAATGCGTGGGGCTCACGGGCGCTATTGCTGACAGGATTGATTCAAAGGAATCTGGGATATATTGGTATTGTTCGCTATGCCGTAAATTCTCGCTAAGTGCCGTCTTGTTTCGTCTCTCAGAAATTGAGTCGAACCTACTTAAACTTGGGTCAGTCCTGCATCAATCGTCCACACTACACGCCTCACTCCTGCCTGCAATCGCAACCCTGAAGGAACTTGATTGCCTCCCCCCCCACTCAGCGTGGCAGTATCAAGATCCCTCCCGTAACACTATCCATTCCAACCACCTCCACCAGGATAACTCGTTCCCATAAATCCTCCGCATGTTCGTCTCATGGTCCCCCCCTCATGACCTTCTCAGCCGCAGCTCATGAACCCCATCTCATGCCCCCCTCCCTCGACCCCCCTGCTTTATCAAACAATCCCCCTACTGTCTTATCAAAACCATCTCTACTCGCCAAAATTGCTCGCTCTCCAGCAGATCACCACATCACCCCCAACATTAGCCTACTGGATATACCCTCGTGCAATGCTAATACGTCCCAAAAACAACCCCCTTCCTCCGGCCACCCCGATACCCTCCTGTTAAATGTGGCTTCTCTATCAACACGTATTCCTTCTGCTCCAATCCCAAACAATACTGTTTGCGCCCCAGTGATCCCAGACTCCACTCCTTCCAATGATGTTCGACTCAGGCCAGAGATCCCTCCCCTATCTACCTCACGGTTGTCCCAACTTCTGTTGAGGACAGTTCCTAAGACGAGATCAGTCTTCGTTACTGAACTCGTCCCGGCTACTTCAACGGAAGACATCCTCTCACATATTTCCGACGTTATCGGACTGGATGTTGCGGTCAATAAAATAAAGGTATTTAAACTTTCCGAGGGAAGGTGCGCCTCCTTTGAAATCATTGTCCACCCCTATCTCTTTGACCGACTCCTGAGTAATACTAACTGGCCCCCAGGAGTGTTTATCAAGGAGTTCGTTCCAAGGGCTCCCACCTCTAGATCCCCTGGTAGTGCAGTTCATGCTGCTCCCACCTCCTCCCCTGCTACGTCCGTGCAACGAAAAAACTCCATAACATCTCAATCTATTACCAAAACGTGAGAGGTCTTTGAACGAAGACACACTCAACGTTCCTTTCCTCCCACTCTCTACCCCATGATATTATCTGCCTCACTGAAACCTGGCTCTGCTCCAACATCTATGATCATGAAATACTTGACCACGATTATTCCTTGTTTCGGAAAGACCGTCTCCTCGGTGACCCTAATCAGCGTGGCAACGGAGTATTAATTGCTGTTCGCTCGTCACTGAACGTAACCTTGCTACCCAATTCCTCCTGCGAACCCTTGGAGCTCATTGCCGTTAAAGTCCATTATCCAACGTTTAATATTATCATTATTTCCTGCTATATCCCTCCTCGATCCGCTGATTCTGTTTTTCGTCACCTTTCATCAATATTAGACTCTCTGTTAAGCTGCGCTGATGTTCATGATCATGTCTTCCTAATTGGCGACTTTAACCCCCCTCACCTTGAGTGGTCTGCAAACCCTGACACTAACAGTCTATCGTTTACAAATCCCACATCTCCAGCTGAAACGACACTTTTTGACTCCACTTCTTCCTTTTATTTGTTCCAAATGAACTCTGTTAGAAACCTGAACCACCGTTTGCTTGACTTAGTATTTACGAATGTTCCGCAAAATGTCAATGTTTCCCCCTCCGCCAACGTTCTCTGTAACATTGACCCACATCATCCTCCCCTCACCATCTGTGTCTCACTCTCTTCACCAACATCCTCTTATTCATCCCCATTGCCACCTTGCCTCAACTTTCGTAAGACTAACTTTCATCTCCTTTTCACGACTCTCAATAATCACCTCAATATAACTGACGTTCTCACAAATGTCTCCCAACTGTATGACGTCCTGCATGCTTCTATCTCTTCCTCCACGCCAATATCCGCGCCACCCTCCAATGACTCCTCTCCCATATGGTACTCTAAAGAAGTTAAGGCTCTAAGGAACAAACGCAACTCCTTCTGGTCGAAATATCTACGGTCTGGTTCCCTCGAAGACTACGCTCAATTCAATGATTTGAGCAGGAACTTTTCTCAATTAGTTTACCTTCAGTACCATAGCTACCTCTCCTCCGTGAAATCGAACCTTTCCGTGAACCCACACCTGTTTTTCTCCTTTGTGAATGCAAAAAGGAAACGCAAAGGGGATCCCTTTCCGCAGTCTCTTTCTTACCTAGGACTGGAGCTGGAGATCCCCTATCCATTGCTGATTCCTTTGCAACCTTTTTTTCCTCTACCTTCCTTAAAGGTCAATTTGTTCCCGATGTTCAATACTTTTCTAAACTTAATACTACCCCTTCCTCCGACTTCCCTATCCACCATATTTCAGAGGAAGACGTTCTTGTTGAACTCCAGTGCCTTAAGGACGACTTCTCCCCTGGCCCAGATGGTATCCAACCTGTGCTGCTTAAGAAATGTGTGGCCCTCCTTGCCTCTCCTTTATCTTCCCTCTTTAACCTTTCCATCCAATCATGTGGCGCACCTTTCCTGACATCTGGAAGGCAGGTTTCCTGATCCCTGTCCACAAAAAAGGCTCAAAGTCGCTAGTCACGAACTATAGCTCCATAGCCAAACTTTCCACGATTCCTAAATTATTTGAAAAAAATCTCGTCAGCAAACTGTATCCCTTCCTCTCATCCCTTATTGGTCCCCACCAGCATGGGTTCCTTAAAGGTAGGTCTACTGTCACCAACCTCATCCACTTTACATCCTATTCCATCAATGCTCTTGAGCGTGGTGAAACTGTTGAAGCTATCTTCACAGTCATGAGCAAAGCTTTCGATAGCATCCCAACCTTCTTATACTACTTAAACTTAGATTGGCTGGTTGCCCTGACTCCTTCCTTTGTTGGATTAGTTCCTACCTTTCCAATCGTAAATATCGTGTTCGTTTCAGATCCACCCTTTCCCATTCCTTTGTTTCCACAAGCGGTGTTCCTCAAGGGAGTCACCTTGGCCCGCTTCTCTTTGTCGTTGCTACAAATGATGTCAGCAGTCATTCACAATTCCGTGGTTCTTTCCTATGCCGATGACACTAAACTTTTCAAGACACCGATGACACTAAACTTTTCAAGACACCGATGACACTAAACTTTTCAAGAACATTGTTTCACCTAAAGACTACCTCGAGCTGCAGCAGGATCTCAATCGGCTCTCTACATGGTGCTCTAAAAGCAATCTCCTCCTTAATAACTCCAAGTGTGAACACACTTGCTTCTCTCGGAACAGTAACCATCAGCCTCACACTTTTTATGTCAATGGTATTTCGATTAAGTCTGTTAACTGTACCCTTGATTTGGGTGTCCTCCTTGACTCGAAGCTTTTCTTTCAAGAACATCGTAATCTTGTAATAAATAACGCGCGAGTCATGCTAGGCTTTATCACAAGGTGGGCTAGAGAACTAGCGGACCCATATTCCTTTAAAACCCTATTCACCTCTCTGGTTCGTCCTTTACTAGAATATGCCTCCCAAATTTGGACTCCTTATCATAAAACGCATATTGAGCGCATTGAGGCTGTACAAAAACGGTTCCTGCGTTTCGCCCTATCGAACCTTCCCTGGTCTGATCCCTTCCACCTTCCCCCCTATGAGGATCGTTTCCACCTCCTTAATCTCCAACCTCTCGCTGAACGCCGTGTTTTGGCCGATCTTTCCTTCATACATGGCATTATCCAAGGTCATATCATATCTCCTTACATCCGCGATCAAGTTACCCCTCGCCAGAATGATTTCAATCTCAGATCGGGTGGCTCACTTGTTGTAAGGTTCCATCGCACGGAGTTTGGCAGAATGGAGCCTGTCACCCGCATGATTCGTTTGTACAATCGTGCTGCCCCTTTACTGGAGGACGCGGAGGGCAAGTGTGATGTCCGTAAGGCTTTTCGGGACCGTACTGTCACACTTTTGCGCTCTCCCTGATCCGACTATGTATAGTATGTGCTGTGTCTCTCTATATGTTACTTTAACCACTAGTGTTAGTTTAGTCATTACTGTTATTTTTCTCGTCTTCCTTCAATTTCATTGTAATCTTTATTTCCTTTTTTTTTTGTACTTGTATAACATAACTGTACTTGTAATAAGTTGAAATAAATAAATAAATAAATATGTTTATTGTTTCACTTTAGGTTTTGGTAGTTCTTTTGAAGCTTTTTGCAGTGACACCCAAATCTACGTCCTAGCTAAACGCGTTCTCACGCTACTCTAATTTATAGCTTTACCCAACGCTAAATAACAACAATCACGCTTAGGCGTTTACACTATTCCGATGACGTCACCGGCAAAACAAACGCTACAAAATAAATACGAACAAGTATGCTCTATCCACTGTAACCTCAGTCGTTGTTATTGCATTATTAGTCTCGTAGGTATGGTCGATTGATATATGACGGTATTTTGTAACACATCAATGTAGTGGCTATCAATGTACATACTTAAAGAGAGTAAAGACTTGTTCACGTCAAAAAAGTCCACGTATGATTAAATTCGATGACCGATGGCCTCGAGAGAGAATTTCTGTTAACGATATTAACGATGGCCGCGAGAGAGGGTGTCTGTAGACGAATATTCCTGGCTGCGAATCGACCGGACGAATTTCTCGTCGCGTCGACCGGTCAGTTGGTTGAAGGAATAAGAAGTTACATTATTAGATATATAAAACCTTGTTTTTCGCGTCACGTCAACTGGCCATTTGGTTGACGCCACACGACATTAAATTGTTGCGAATATCATTTGATCATTCGAACATTATGAATTCTTATATTTTGCCCGAATTATTTAATTTTAATGGTAATAATTTTTTTATTGAATTATTAAAATTTTTATCATAAGTACGTTATTTATTATATCTCAAATCACGCGATGTTCTCGAGCCGTCCCCCAACCATGTACTAACAGCGATGGACACTGCTTGACTTCGGTGATCGAACGACCAACGCAAACTTGCGCGTTCATTTTACTTTTAATTGTGAATCGAAATTATGCTATGGAAGTTATTATTTTGTTTGAAAATATTCTATGTGGATTACTATTTCGCGAGAAAGCCTGCCCGTGCAGCAGTACAGCGTGTACAGTGCAAGTATTGTGAAGGGAAAGGCAGTGAAGAGAAGGAACATAGAAAACAAATTTAATCCGCCCCAAGTTTCACTTCAATTGGAGGCTTAGTAGTTCTTCTCAAGCCCTTTACAATGACACCCGAATGAACGTTCTATCTAAACGCGTTCTCACGCTACACTCATAAATAACTTGACGCAACGCTTATTAGCAGTAGTCACGCGTAGGCGCTTACACAAGCTCGAAGACGTCGCAGGAAAAACGAACGTTGCACAAGAAATACGCACAAATATACTCTATCCACTGTGACGTCAACCGTTGCTATTGCATTATCAGTCTCGTAGTTAATAGCGATTGAAATATGACGGTCTTTTGTAAAACAAGAATGTTAGACTGGCTACCAATACAAACTCAACGAGAAGAAAGACGTTTGCACGTCAAAAACGAAATTCGGGTCACCCAAAACCTCATTGATAAATCATTGGAATGTCTGAGCTGCGTTTCTCAGACCGAAAGGCATTCGCAAGTACTCAAACATTCCAAAAAGAGTTGAAATTGATGTCTTATGCAAAGATTAAGATTAATTAATTATTAATTATTCTTCTTATGGGCCTGTCCGCGAATGCCATGATAAAGAAGGGGTGCTGTTTTCTGGAATTTCGAGAAACTTTAAGGAATTGATCGCCGAACGTCTGAATAGGAGTGCCGTTTACGGCAGTTGAATTGAAATTTTGGTTTTCTTCAGTGAAAGAGAATAATTTTTTTGGTAGCACTGAAATGTCGGCTCTGATATCAATAAAAAATAAGTCGCTGCAACATCAGTGTTTATTCTTTTTTTTTTTTATTTGTTCAGCCTTCCTGCCCTGTAAGTAACGGCAAGACTGAACGCATTTGCTGGCCCGGTTACCGAATTCCGAATGGTACCAGCAGTAATTCTAATAGACTCGGTCTTTTGAACGAGAAGTAGAAGTTATTCATCTGTCCTGAGGGTATTGGACCTATTCGTTCTTTCCGAAGAATTTCCTTACTACTTCAATGGTAAGCGTCTTAATGGCTTTGATAGATGTTTCTTCCATTTTAGTTGAACTGATGGAAAGTCCCGAAGCAATAGAAGAAAGATGTGAAGTATGGGTTACCTCCCATACATTGTCGGCAATAGTTATTATAGTTTGCATATCCTCTAAGTTGGAGGAGATTGCTGTAACTTTAATTAATTCTGGTAATTTTTTTAGCCAAAGTTGTTTAAATAATTAATAAAGAAGAACCCAATTCGAATAAAGAAGAACCCAATTCACTTTCCATGTCCCGGAAAAAGGCAGATGGAGAACGATCTCCAGGTTCCGAAAAACTTAAAAGTTCTTCTAACCGTATGTTTTCGCTTAGTTAATGCGGAGATATCAATGCACCTTTTAATGAATGAAACTTATCATTCTTAGGAGGGTTCCTCAATAAATCGATAACATTGCTCATGGCTTCTTGAGGAAGCACAGCAACAACATGACAGTATTTGGTTAGATCAGTGGAAATTCTGTGTAAAGCAAAAATTTGCTCAATAGAATAAATCAAACTTCATTCATTGTGGGCCAAAATATTCCTTATTCATGCAATTGATCTCTACCAGCATCAACAGTTGCTTTTAGTTGTTGTTGTTTAATATTTCCTTGAGAAATTTCAGGGCGAACAATATTACCATTTCAATCTCCTTCCATTATGACTAAAATTAGTTAACCAAGATGTGTTCAAATTTATACATATAAGAACAATCTCGATTTGAAAAGAACCCAAAATAAATTTTAATAACCAAACTAAAATTTTCACAATAAATTACGAAATGTTATCAAATTGTAATATTAACGTTTGTTGAAAATTTCTCAACTTAAAATGAAAGAGTTATATATAGTTATTAAACTAAATATAGTTTTATATAATATATAATTCAAAACTTTAATATAATTAATATACATAAATATATAATAAAAAGGTTAAAGAAAAAGAAGAAGCTTATACGTAAATGGCGCTACGCACACGAACTTCCCTTGCTCGCTACGCTCACTCGAATAGCTCGAGCACGACGCTCCATATACAGTAGCGTTGTAAGTTAAAAAGTGATTTAGTTCAGACTGCAGAAGTAATTGTTATGAGGCCACGTCAAAATACACCTTTATTTAATGATGCCTTACAACTATCAAAAACCTTGCGAACAAATGGTTGCTTTTTTCATTAACATTACCCACCTCACGTTATTATTAGCATTTATGATAGTTTTGAGTGAATAAAATGCAGGCATTTGGCGTAAACGGTAGGTAATTCACTCAAACGTATCATCTATGCTTATAATAATGTGAGATGGCTAATGTTGATGGAAAATGCCGCTAAATGTATATTGTTTTAGTTTTCGCCCGGGGGAATGCAGTCATATATTGATTGTTTTGGTTTGTGTTTCCAATAAATGATTGATCCATTTGGTTTGATTTTCGGGACAGTTAGCACGTGTTATCACAAACAATAACTATCCAGATTTCGCGATCCCATACATGACTTTGTACCCAATTTTTTCCAACAGCAGACACGTAACAGCAGACAAATGACGCATGGAACGTGTGTGCTTTGGAATAACTGCAACGTCTGAAGGACAGACAATGCGCTCTGATCGCAATAAGGGGAAAGGGGGCTGAAAGAAATTTTCGCGGAGCAAGTAGATTTTTGGATTTTCTGAAATTTTCAATAAAAATATACAAAAAAAAATCATGTGCATGAGTACAATTGGTGAGTAAAATTTACTCACTTACACGAAAATCCACTCAAAAATTTCTGTTTTTGGTATAGTGTGTATTAGTGTTTTTAGTTAATTTGACAAAAAATATGTTAATTCAATTTCAAAAAACATTAAAAATTGCCAATTTTATGGATATTTCCAGAAAAAGCGAGATTTACTTCCACGAATACTTCCGGAAAACGCGGAAAAATCAGAATTTTATTATATTTCCTAACTTTTCTATGGACATACCTTTAAAAACATAATTTAGAGTATTTTGATACATGCAAAGAGATAGGAAATGACAAAATAATGGAGTTCAGCCATACCTAGTAGCCCCCTAGGAAGCTTAGTTTAGCCGCTACGAGAAAAAACAGTTGAAAATTCAAAATTTTAATATTTTATGGAGACACCTTTAACAACTCACGATAGAGGAATATGATGTATGAAAGAAAGTTAGGATATGTCAAAATAGTGGGAGACAGTCATACATACATGTATAAGACCTCTAGGAAGCTTAGTTTAGCCACGGCAACCAAAAAACTGTTAGAAATTCAAAATCTTTATCATAAACTTTATCATATTTCCCAACTTTTGTTTGCATATTTTTAAAAACTTAATTTGGAGCAAAATGATGTATGAGAAAAGGTTATGAAATAGAAAAATAATGGGGGTCAGTCATACATAAGAACCTCCAAGGATACTTCGGTTAATAGCTACGAGCAAAAACGACCGTTAAAAATTCAAAATTTGAATTTTGTAGAGACACACCTTTAAAACCTTACGGTAGACGAAAAAGATGTATGGAAGAAATGTAGGAAATGTCAAAATATTGGTAGCCAGTGATACTTAGGAGCCCTCTAAGAAGCTTAGTTAAGCATTACAAGAAAAAAACTGTAAGAAATTCAAAATCTGAATTTTATTATATTCCTTAGTTTTTGCATACAATTTTGAAAGCTGAATCTAGCGAAAAAAGATGTATGAGGCAAAGATAGTAAATGACAAAATAGCGGGGGTTGGTGAAACATATGAGACCGTTAGGATCCATAGTTAAGACGCTACGTTACGAAAACTGTTAAAAATTCAAAATCTAAACTTTATCATATACCTCGACTTTTGTCTGCGCACCCTTAAAAACTCATTTGAGAGAAAAACAGTGCATGAAGTAAAGGTAGAAAATGGGGAAATAATGGGGGTTGGTCATACATATAAACCCCCTAGGACGCTTAGTTTAGCCGCTACGAGCGGAAAACCGTTAAAAAATCAAATTTTTCCCTGAAAAAGCCCCTAAAAACCGGAAGAAAGTTGTTTAATTTTTGATTCCGGGAAACAATGACGTTCCTTAACATAAAATTCATAAATTCACATGTAATTTTGCATTGAAAATCACCTGCTACAGGTTCAATGAACCAAAATAGTGTTTAAACCAAAGCAAAAGGTTTGTTGTTGTTGCTGGAGTGGAAGGAAACTAAATTCGATTCGAATTCTCGAAAATCGAATTTATGTACCACTACATAGCCAACCCTCCCTTTGGTGGTGTGTGTAAGTACCCATTTCTCTCAAATCCGGTTCCCATTTCGCTCAAAACCGGTTTTTACTCCCTAAAAATTAAGAAATGTCTCTAGAGACCGAATGAGCGCTGCAGTCACCAAAAACACATACCCTGCAGCGTCATTTTCATCCGTCATTTCATGACTGAGTCAGAAAAAATTGGGTACACAGTCATGCATGGAATCGCGACATCTGGTAAGTTATTGTCTGTGGTGTCATTTATTGGGGACAATAACCAAAAAATCATCACATGATTGCATATTTCCAGGCAAAAAGCAAAACAATCACCCACATACATTCTTATCAACAGCATTGGCTACGCTATACGTGTGACCAATGCACACATCGTCATCATTGGATTTTTAAATTTCAATGCAAAATTACACTAACTAGTAAGTAAAATTAAAAAAAAAATTAATTGATGCAGGTAGAGGAAGCAATAAGCTTTCGATTGGTATAATTTTTTTCTTAGTAAGTCCATCTGGTTTCTTGTAAAACGGATACAAAAAAACCTGTCACCTATTTATATATGTACAGATATGATTGCATTCTTCCAAGCAAGAGAATGCAATGTTATTTCATGTATAGTACCTATCTCACATTATCATTGTCATAAATGATAGGTTTGATTTAAAATAACGCCAGTATTTGGCATAAACGGTAGGTTATTTACTCAAATTTATTATCTATGACAATTATAATGTGACATAAGCACAGACCATCCAGATTTATCGGTCCCATACATCACGTCGGCACCAAGAATTTCAAACTAGAAGACACCAACGAGCAGACAAAGAGCTTTGTAGAAATAAGGGAAAAGGGGGTAAAATAAAATTTCGGCTATGGGACACAATTTTGAATTTCTTTAATTTTCGTTTCCGTCACACAAATAGAAACTGTTTGAATGTGAACCGTCGGTGAATAAATTTTACTCATGTACACGGAAATACACACAAAAATTTCTTTTTGCGGTATAGAAAATGGAAAATTTTGCATGTATGTATTAGTAATTTTGATTAACTTTGGCAAAAAAATATGCAAATTAAAATTAAAAAAATATAAAAAATGACTAGTATTCGCATATTTCCGGAAACAGGGAGATTTTAGAATTTTGTCAAATAACTTTTGACAGTTATCAATGGTATTACTTTTTGCTTAATTATATGAGTGAACATACATTAATAATGTTTTCACATTATTATTGTTAAAAATAATTTTATAATATTTTATAATGGTTACAATTATTGAAGGATATAGAAAATTGTTCACCTTTTCAAATTTCCTATTATAGAGATATGTAGCTATTGTTTATTTGAAAAGCATTTAATGGGCATTAAATATTGTTTGATTTTTGCAGTTTTTCATTTCTTTGTAATTTTTGTTTTAATATTTATTCATTTATTTGTAATTTGTGATTGTGAGTTGAAAGTTGATTGATAACTTACTGATTGATTTGATTAACTTAATAAGTTTAGAATATGTTTATCATGGTTGTATATGTCGATTTAATAAAACCATATGCAAATCTTAGTTAATGAAGAAACTTAGTTACTGCTGGAAATGATACATTAGATATTATTTCATATATACATATATTATAACATTAATACATATATTATTTTATAATATTATTATTGATTGATTTTCAATACACAAATTTAGGAAAGTGTGTATATGGGAAACAAATTTGTCATATTTTTATGAAAAAATGCTAAACTTTGAAATGACTTGATCCCTATTTCTCTAATTAGCATTTGCTAATTAATAATGACTTTTTGTTATCATGGGATTTCTATAGTATTACATATGTTTTTTGAATCTACTGTTTAAAACTTCATATATTTTTTTAAGATGATAACGAATATATATCTTGAAGTCTTAAAACCATTTCGAATAACTCATTGAATTAATTCATTATTAGTATGAGATTTTATTAATTTATAAGACAGTTATCGAAAATCTGAATTTTGTTATATTTCTTAACTTTTGTATGAATACTTTTCATAATACCGAGAGGTAGTGTATAGAAGAAAGTTTGGAAATTACTAAATAATGAGGGTCGGTTATACATATGAATCCTCCAGGATGCCTAGTTTAGCCGCTAAGAGCGAAAAACTGTTAAAAATTCAGAATTTGAATTTTATCTTATTTCCCAACTTTTGACTATACACACTTAAAAACTCAATTTAGAGAGAAAGAGGTGTGAAAAAAGGTAAAAAATAGAAAAATAATAGTAATAGTAAAAATAATAATAGGAGGGTCGTTCATGCATATGAACTCTCTAGGACGCTTAGTCTAGTCGCTACGGGCAAAAAACCGTTGAAAATTCAAATTTTTACCGGAGAAGGCCCATAAAAACCGAAGAACAAGAAAACCTGTTGCCTAGTTATATATAAATTGTGAAAGATACTTGTTTTAGATTACCTGTAACGTACAATTTATGGACGATTCCCGAACCCGCTCCTCCAAATTGTTCCACTGCGATGTTGTTTCTTTTAAGGTATTTTCATTCTCATCCACCTCCACTTCAGAATCCTTTGGATTGTGAATGTTGCTCTCAATACACATATTGTCCAAGCACATTACCTCGTACACAAACCTGGCTGCCATTCGCGGTCTATAGTGAAGCACCTGGTGCAGTATCAGGAAGCGAAATCAATTTTATAGAACACCAAAACATCTTTCCACCACTTGTCGTGTTTTTTTTATGGATTAGATTGTAGTGGTTCTGGTAAGTCCCCTCAACTGTTGACTGATATGGTGTAAGCAGCCATTCCTCTAAGGAAAATACACCTTAAATACAAACCAAAACCATTTATTCATTTCCCATTTATGGCTTAAAGTAGAAAGCAGTACCAATCAAAAACGAGTCTTGGTTCTGCACCGAAGAGAACTGGTTTCAAAAGGCTTCGAATTTAGTTAACACGCCATATCGCAGCATCGTGAACAGGTAACTTTGCATTTGCGTATGCAATACACAAGTCACAACACTGCAAATATAATCCAATAATTAGAAAATTAAATACTTATATAATGTTGGACTCACTGCCAGAACATTTGAACTATGGTATCCCTTCGGATTAATATAGAGATTGCCTCTGACATCATCATTCATCTCGGGAGGAGATGAAATTGGAATATGAGAGCCATTGAATCTAAAAATTAAAATTCATTTACACTTTTTTGAAGTGAAACTTCTTAGGCGGCGGTACGAGAATTGGAAGTGAAATTGTACGAGAGCGTCACGTTTTGTCACATTGCGTTACATGAGGGAGAAGGAACATGTAACGTAGAGGCAAGGAAAATAGACAGATATAAATTGTATATTAAATGTAGATTTAGTCTATCCACTATGTTCTCAAGCCGTCCATCATGTTAGTACTAACCGCGATCCGCACTGCTTGATTTCGGTGATCGAAGCAGATTTCGGCAAACTATCGTATTCAATGTCGAAATTATTTTGTGTAAATTAAATTTTTTTGTGCTCAAATAATTTGGTTTTGATGTAAATATATTTTCTTATTACTAAATTATTCTTATTATAATTATTTGTACATACATATATTTATTATATATATTATTTGTTTTACATGTATAAAACAGACGCAATATGTTCTCAACGAGAACCATCAAACTATCGAGTTCATTTTACGTTTATTTAACTATCGAAATGATTTTATATGAATTATTATTTATTTTGCTTAAATTATTTTAGTTTAATGTTAAATTTTTTTTTGTTATTAAAAAACCAAGCGATGTTCTCAAGCTGGCTGCCATCCAAGGACTAAACGCGACCGACGCTGCTTTACTTCGGTGATCAAATGAGAACTCCATGTGCGTAACGCTCTTTATCGAAAACACTTTTTAGCGCAATCATCTTTAATGACATTATAGCTCAGTACATAGCATACGTGCTTATGAGTTTTAGGGTTTTGGGTTCGATGCTCGGTTAAAAATAGTTTTTCTCACACCCCGATCGAAAACTCCGCTTTACACCTCGTTATCGAGGTCCAAAGTAGTGGATTTTTCCCTCGGGCAAAATGATTATTTTCAACGCGTGAATGTGGAAATAGTAAATTCACTCGCGAAGAGAGCAGAGAGCATTTCCATCCGTGTTTACCTCCCTCGCCTCCTCGGCTCGTGAGGCAATTTACACTGGATGGAAGTGCTCTCAGGCTCTCTTCTGCGAGTGAATATACTATTTTCACACATTCACCCGTCGAAAACACTCACGTTGGCCGATGAAAAAACACACTACTGCGATCCTCGATAACGAGCCAAAAAGTGGAATTATCGACAGGTGTGTGTGTGAAAAATTTGTATGTTCACCTCAGGAGAACATATACAACATTTCACTCGTGTTCGCCTCCCTCGCCTACGGCTCGTGAGGCAATTTACACTCGATAGAAATGTTGTATTTTTCTCCCATGGTGAACAATATACTATTTTGAAATTAAATAAAATTTTTTTTATAAAAATGAACGGAAATGTTTTTATTATTATTTTTTTTCTTCATTTGTCGTCGTATGTATTGTAGGCATGTATGTTCAGATTTTACAAAAAAATCTTTCGTAATTTAATTACTATTAGGTTAGCTTTTTTTTGTAATGAAGGGCTGGGTAATTGGAATTTTTGGAAAATGTATACGATTAAGTCGGGTTTGGAGTTATTTTACAAAATTATCGCTGATAACCAACATGAGAAGTAACGGACAAGATTGTCATAACAAATGGCTTTTGAATGAAGACGGAATTTCTGATGCAGGTATAGCTGAAATACCTCAACAAATGGTGGAGCCCTATGATCACATCTCTGCAATTTTCGGCAACATCAATCAATTATTATATCATTGTCTGAACTTGCTAGAAGAGCTATAGGGGCGAATAATAATAATCAAATCATTGACATAATTCCTGGAGATAATAAAATTCATTATGAGGCTGACTCTATAGCTGCAGGAGATTCAAATTACGAATATAACTATCCAATAGAATTTTTTCACACGCTGACACCATCGGAAATGCCCCTTTATAGGTTAATTCTAAAGAAAGAATTCATAATAATGTTGCTGCGAAACCTCCAACCAAAAAAAGGTTTGATATTTGAAGGATTGGCAGAAAATTGCATTCAAGCCAAATTTCTGTTAGAAATTTACAGAGAGTAAATTTTGTAACAAATGATTCCTTACCGCTAACTTACATTCCTTGCGCCAAATTTAGTCTGTACATAAATAAGAATCCAAACGATTCAGCAACAAAATACGGAACAACTGTAGATGCAATTGTTTCACGTCATCTCGAAAATGTAGAATATTCATATATCTGATATTTGAGTTATCAATAATCATTGATATCAGTGTTCGTATAACCAAATGAAGCACCATCCAATAACATTGTAAATGTTGAATAAACTGAATATTCTTGAAGCAAATTTTGTATTGTTGGATTTCTTTTCAGATGCTCTATCTCTCCGTCTCTCACACTAAATCTCGCTTGTTACTTACTTTTTACGAAGTTTCTCTTCGGCTTGTATGGTGTTATACGCGCATTTTTTTATAATTAATTATCGCTGATGTACCCTTGTTGAGACTCGACATTTTCCATTTGGCTCTGGGGAAATTTTATTAATGATTGTAACAAGTGATCCATAATCAAAAGCGTCACATTACGAATTGATCGGGAAACACAAAGTTCAGATAATCCTAGCAGATGATTCCTGCCAATGGATGCTTGGAAGGAACCTTGTGCGAAAAAATGCAAGGCAGTAAACACCTACAATCAACAGTATCATACAAGTCTTGTAATAAAAATAAAATTAAAAATACTCACTTGTATTTCAAATGGCATACTAATGCCGTAATTTTTCAATCAGATCTCTCGTCGCTTGCTTTTTGAGGCGGCACATTTTCTTGAAAGCCGCTTCCTCCAAGTTGAATGGGTCAGCCTTCGCTCTTAATTCTTGAAGAATTCTCATAGTTTTTTGCCTGTCATGATTAAAGAATTAATTAAATATTTGAAAGAGAACTTAGTGCATTTAATATAGAAAATAATTTTCAAGACAGAAGAATTTTTCACTACAATAAACTACAGAAAATTAATAGAAGCATCTAACTAAAGTTGAATTAATAAATGATTCTCCAAAGAGATTAACTGATATCTGAAGTACAACAATAGCCGTATTCGTTTGGTAATCGCTATCGAGAGCAAATTTAAAGTGCAAAAGAACTTGTACTCGATAGATTTGAAACCTTAACCAACTTCAGTTCACATTCATGTGAATTTCCTTCGAATTTTTTATATTCTATTACAACCTCGATTAGACAACTTCCTCTTATAAAATAAATAACAGCAGTTTAAATACGAGTAATTTCAATAATAACAGTGACAATAAGGGTAACTTAAATAATTACAGTGATAAACACTTAAATAACAGTGACGATTCGCGTAATTTCAAAAGTAGCAGTGATAATCACTAAAAACAAGGTTTGTGTAAAAAACCAGAAAACCCAACTGACTGTTAAAAGGAACTTAAAAGCTGTAAGCAAGACACATTCATAATTAAATCTATAAATCAGTACCATTAAAATTGTACATTTGTGGTTCTAGTTGTATGCTGATTGTGAGTGCACCTAGAGGTTATTGTATTGCTAACATAAGCACTGATGTATCTATGTATCTTATTGATCAATATTTGTAATAAACAGACAAAGAATAACTAACTGGCAATGACAAAAATAACTTACTGAAAATAATAAAACAAAATATTTAATATGTATCTTCAAGAATCAAGATCATTCAATATGCTATACTGTGCATTTTCTATATTATCGTCAGCTATGGCAACATAGCTTGGGGGTGGAGCTTACTCAACTGATTTATATCTATTACAAAGGCTGAATCGATAAAAATCACTTCTTAGACAATATAAAAACCCTGAATTATATCCAGATCTTTGCTTTTGATTCAGTTAAATACAATTATAATATATTCAAAGGTAAATACATTAGTACTGACAGTATTACGCGAAATAAAAGTATTAGTATCCCAAAAAGATGTAAAACTGTTAGCTGTAAGAGTGGTTAGATATGTAAAAGCTATTAATGTTTTCAATAACCTTCCAAATGAATTAAAAATCTTGGGAAGTATACATACAATTAAGAACAAATTAAAACCATGGATCATATCAAATATAAAATAAATAAATGAAAAATCATCTTAGAAAATAGTTACGGATGATTAATAATTGCATTTCATAAAAGCAAATCTGATATACTTATATTCTTTGTATTGAGTAATATATTAAACCTGTGAACAGATAACTAAGATTATCTCTACAGTATTTACATAATAATATATTGAATGTATTAGTATTGTAAATAATCCAGGAAATAAATAAATAAATAACTTCTCATGAGGTGAGACATATTCGGAAGACGAAAAGTTGCTACTTGAGTGTCTGTATTTCGATTATAATTTTTCAAAAACCACTGTTTTCATTTACCCCACTCAAGTTCCCTACATAGATGGACCACGATCAAAAACTTACCTCCAGGTCCAAATACACTCGTTTTACAGGAAATGGACAAGGAAATCAGAAATTCTTCGGTGATCGAAAAAGAAGTTGGGTCAATTTTTGATGAAATGGGAATGAATTTAATTTTTGTGGGAACAACGCTGTGCAACACGCAAAAAGCTACGCTTTGTGACACGCCAGCAAGAACGCTCTTCAATACGCCTGCAACAAAACGATCTCTAAAACGCCAGCAATAAGGCTGCGCAACACACCGGCAAAATACGTATTGGTAACGTCGAGCAATACTTACCGCCCTACAACCGTCGCCAACATCAATCACATACCTCGATTTCGGTCATATCGCCAATCGTGAAGGGGAATTCTGTGGCGGCTCAATATGTGGGAACATGAAAGAAAATAAAATGTGCTCGTGGTAGCTCATTGGGAAGAACATCTGCTCGGTAAGCGAAACGATACTAGGCGCGGAGCACAAACTTTGTCTCCTTTCATGTTCAACAAGTGTACAAGCCAATTTAACGTATGACAAGTCGACGGATAAAATTGTAGTCTTTGTAGACTACGGTCATTATAATACCTACAACAAATATTATCGCAAAATAAGCATGTGTTATTTAGGTACGAAGTAGTTATTGATGTCCCTAAAATTTGACATCTATCTATTGCAAGTGGCGATTATCAAACGAACACTACTATAGTGTAAATAATTAAGATCTTTCTGTGAATAATATGTGTTCTCAATAACAGCTGACCAGAGTTTGTCAAGCGATATGATTCTTACAACATGAATCATAATTGCAACAAATAATTTAATTAAATTGAACTCTTTTAATTATTTATAAATATTTTCACTAACTGGTTAGAAACTGGAAGCTTGCTTAGTCAATTAACACTTCCAGCAAGGTACTAATTCGATAATGGTTTTCAACTCAATTTGACACTTCGACAACATCTTTAAGCAATATACTTATATTGGTAGGTATGTAAATCTCACGTGTACAAATGGCGATTAGGAAAACAGCGTCGAAGGGTCAGAAACAGGATAACAAAATTATGCTGAATTAATACTTATACGAATAGTACTGAATCACAGTCCATGTTCATCGCAGATTGTTTATTAATGAACAGTGAAACACCAAATGCCGAACGAACTAACTGTATGCCAATTTCTGATTTCTGTAAAACGAAGTTCTGAATCTCCCGTTTTCCTTAATTTTCCTTCTAGACTGATGTTTATATCGCGTCTAATGATTAAAATAAAGGCACTTTTGTTCATAAGCTTCCTTCCTTGAAGCCTACTGTAAAAAACTAGCACCGACTATGTGGAACCAGGTTTGACAAGTCTTCCAAAATTGGTGGGGTTCGGTCCACCTCTTCTGTGATTATATTTTATCATATACAACATGTGCGCACTAGGTAGAAATTGGCGACTCATCGTAAAAGTATACGCCCATGTAGTCCACAGGAGGTGTGGTCACTTTTCATAGGTTGAGAGATATCAATTTATTAGTGTGCAGTAGGCCTGGTTCCTTGACAGTGATTTTGGGTTTCGTGCAAAGATCGTTACAAACTTTGTAAATCAAGCTGTCATTATTAGACAGCCCGAAGAATGTACCAAATTTTCACAAGCTTTACATATCTAGAGATAAAACTACTTAATCTTATCAGTTTACACGGAGTAATTTATTAAGCGTTCATGTTATAAGGAACGACATGACTTCTCCATTAAATTCGATATTTTACAACACATTTCGTATGGAAATTTTATTTAGGTTCAATTACTACCATGGCTAAAATTGTATCACTAACTAGAGTTTTGAGATTTTTAATAATGAGAATGTAACGAGAATATCAAAAATTCAAAACGCATCAACACAAGTTTCTGATAATAACTTATACCTTTCTGCGGACCTTTCCACAATAGACAATATCTTCTGAAAAGAAGATAAAAAAAACAGAAAGCTGGCGGCCTATCAACTGACCAACAGATTCTCTAAATTAAGATAGATATATACTTATTGACAAAGCTAAGGATTGATGTGGCTGTCGCTTGGTCTTGGCAAATGTGAACATTGTATATGTATAAGGAAGAATAAATAAATAACACCAGTTGTTTGATACCAGAATCACTGTACAAATTACTGAAAAATTATATGCATACGAAACTTTCGACGGCATGTTTTTATATCAGAATCATATCCACCTTTTGAGACTTAAAATGAAACCTATTGGAGCATCTCTGGCTCGAGAAATCGTGCTGACGGTAAAAAAAACTGTCATTACTGTCCTTCAAAATTCAATTCAGTTCGAATAGAATGTTATAATTCTATGCATACGCCCCATTCCTTTTTCCAAAGTTTACCGATGCCAATCCACGTTTGAACCGGATGGGCACGTTTGAATCAGTTTAAAAGCGCCGCGGTTTGAAAGCATGTGATTCAGAAAATATATTTCTCATTGATTCATCATCCCGCACAAATAGAATTTATGTATATAACTACCCTTGGTAAGGATTTTCCAGAAGGAGGTCTCTATAAGCGTCTCGACGCTTGCACGAATTACAGAGAAATTTTACTTTTACTTATTCCCGGTTGGTTCGTTTACGTGTTACATTTTCTTTGAGATCTGAATAAGGGCTGCATTTCCACCAGATTCGTAACCACTAACAGGAAACATGAAGTCAACGCGGGTTTTATTTATTGTATAAGCACATAATCAGAATAGGTATGCTCATAAACGTTCACTCCTTGAATCACATATCTATTGAGTGTTCATATTATCAGCTACCCAAATGTGCAATAAGAATCAATACATACACAAAAATGTTTCATTTTTAACGCATGTTACTTAGATATGTATATATTGGAGATTGATCCCATGAAAACTTGATCAATATAGTCACTTTTAAATATGACAATTTCAACTCGCTCCCACTCCATATAAGAGTGGTTCGATATACCTAAGTTCCTGGTGTGCGTGGGATTTGACCAATGTGTTCAGTTCCCAACCCAAAGCTAACACGCCTTTAATACTTACTTATGCATGTATATACAATAGATACAGTAAATTTATACAATCCTTTGCCTGCAGCACCTTATTTGGTTGGCAGTTTCACCAAAATAAGAAGCTAAGCAGTTCCTGTTCCGACTCAAGTGAAACAGTTTCCTGTAACAAAAATCCCGGAAATGGAAAGTTTTAATGGATTTTGGTTACAACTAAAAATCTAGCCTGAAATAATGTGTCAGTGGAAATTCTACTGTTTTACTGGAAAGTGCTTGCTAAATATTTTAAATTACCTAATCGCGGTTTTTTCATGAACTTCCCGTGACTGGAAGTACTTACATATGCTTTCTTTATTGCAATATTCAAGAATACATATCAAGTACTAGTTATTTTAGAAATACTTGTGAAGTGAATTAGTGTAATGTATAAGAATATATGAAATTATTGCCGATTTGAATAAAACATAGTTGCGATCTCAAATTCATTTTTCATGATTTTATTCAATAAACTCAAATAGAATTCCTATAATGAGTTTGCCAACTGGTGTTGACATGAGCAACCTTATATCACAGCATCCAGTGCTTGGTGCTCTTCCGTCTGCATTCTTCCTCCGAGCTGCTTCTGAACGATATCAAAGAACCCCGAAATGTGCTAGATGCAGAAATCATGGAGTTGTGAGTACATAAATTTCGTACTAATAATATTATCTCGTTTGATATCTGAAGCAAAGACAAGAGCCCCGTGTCAATTTTACAATATCTGGCAATACATTGTTCCTTTTTGGTGACTTAGGTAACGCCGTGAAATTTAACTGCACATCTAAAGTGCAAAATATGTCGGATTTTTCGGATTTTGCTAAAGCTTTTACTGATATCATATTAAACGCTAGATATTACCGTCGTTTGAATTAAAAATATACCTACCAATTTGAGAATGGGTAAAAAATCTGAATTTCACAACATAGGTACTTGGTAAGTAGGTAGGTCCAGGTAAAATAAATTAATTTTTTCAAACATCCAAAATTCCAGAAAATCCAAATACCTGCTGCAGTCTTAGGATATCTACACTCTTGCCGACGGTATTAGAATTAAATCATTTACAAGTTTCGTTTAATTCAAAATTCAAGCCATCCATCCGAATAGACCTGGATAAATACATATGAATATTTTCGTATTATACAAATCATGTATAGCATGTACCGACACCCAAACCCTCTGTAGTAGTACAAGCCATGAAGTAAACTTTCTTACTACACATTCAAAGGGCAAGTGAGGCCACATCGAAGAATATGAAATTTACATCGCGAGAGTTTTGATAAACTCAAATATTTTATAATAAACATTACTTTTTTATTGATTTTATGAATTTTTTTATTTACAGAAATGAATGCACTTATATAGGAAAATAAAATTTACGCATAATTATTAAAATTCAGTAATAAAGTTTAATTTTATGGGAAGAATTCAATTTTTATTAATATTAAATATCTAGAATAATCAAACTACGATAAAAGTTAAATTAACAAAAAATACATAACAGCGAATATATACAAATATAGGAAACAATATAGGATTATTAATATAAACTTTAAAACTTAATTTAAAAAAAATTCCCTTAATTTAATAAACCGATGATGTGCGCTTTTCATAAGAAATCTGAAATTTATCAAGATCTAAATATGTAAATTTACATACCGTTTTTCGTTGTATTCCAAATGTGTTTCACCGGCCTCGAGATGCTCCTCTTTATATTTGATAGTAACAAGAATAATGTTTTTATAAATACCAAGATATAAAAAGCGAAAAACATAACATAACAAAACATAACATAAACAATCGAATTTACGAAACGTAATGAAAAGCATGTAATTACTAATCACATTTTTCAAATAAATCAAATTAATATAAAATGGACGCAATAATTAAAAACAAATGAGCAAAAAAAAATAAATAAAATTAAACGAATTATCACTAAATTTAAAATTTCCGCGTTCAATTCATATTTTGCTAAATAAGGAACGACAAATTTTGCATTCCCGACAAAATTTGATTTTATACACGTTTCGAAAACTATACCACACGCACTTTACTTAATTCTAATAAAAAACACCTTCACAAATAATATAAAAATTTAATTTTGTAAAATTTAGTAATTAAACTACTTAAAATTAATTAAATTCCCGCAAAAGAGTTCAACTTCTACACCTCAAAAATTTGCAATGGCGCGAAGTTTCGGCCTCTCTCCACACATCGACAAAGCCTACTTTATCGCTTGTCAATACATACAGAGGGCTTTGGGTCAGCCCAAATTTGGCAAACCGGAGTCGGCCTCAGTCTAGCAAATCAACTAGGGATGTTACCGCTATTAGTATCGCTGCATTATTTTGATATCTCATGTATGTTGGAATGTGGCTCGTATAACAAATCATTATACCAAATTGATCTTCTGAACCCTTCCCAGAAAAAATAATTACAAAATTTAGTACAAGTTCAAATACAAGATTTATGAATTTCTGAAAAGTTGATAAGTATTGTATACCTCATTCAGTTTGCAATTTCCCATCTCTAATTTTCTTATTATTAGATATTATTGTTTAGTAGTTGGCTGGGTCTTTGAGCATCGCTCACCACCTCCACCTTACGGTTTTTGTTCCATCCTATAAGTTTATTAGTGTATTATTCTTAGGTTCAGCTCGAGCCCTTTGAAGTAAGAAATAAGTTATCTGGCATCACATATTCAAAGGTCTTCGTAAGAGGGTACTTCCTTTTAGAATGAGCTTATTTTGTTTTGCGTCATAGTGGCTCATTCTATAAGAAGAAGGTGCACAGATTATCCACTCTTGTAATAGAATAAATGGAGGAAATATCTCGGGTGACGAAAATTTCTTAATAAAATTTGCCTTGAGAAAGCCAGACTTAAACCGATCGGAGGTAGTGAACGCCAGTCGAAATTCAGACGGAAAATAATTGCTTTTCCAACTGTTTTCAGCGCGTTTTTCAACTGGCGTTCTTGTGCTTGGGTATATATAATGTTACAAGGGTCGGAATTCAGACGGAAAACAGTCGGAATTGAGACTTAAAACCCACAATTACCGATCGTTATCCGTCTGAACTTCGACTGGCTTATATGAACTTATGGATAGCACTGAAAATTATCTGATTAAAGGAGGTAATTCATTATTAATATATTTATAAAAATTCATAAATTTATAATTATAGGGTAATATATCTAAAATTTAAATTAATTAATTAATAGTACTCAAGGGGCGTATGGCCCCAATAACATATTGATGGTATCTGTTGTTGATTCGGAGGAAACATTGGTGGCTGAAATATTGGAGTGGCTGAAATTTTGGGGTGGCTGAAATGTTGGGGGTGTGTGTAATGTTGAGGGTGGATGCTTTTTTGTGGCAATAAATATAATCATTCATCACCTTATTGTACTCCTTTGTTGTTATATGCTTCTTTGTATATTCCGTTATAAAATCTATGAATGAAATCAAGCAGTACAGTAATTAATTTTACAATTTTATTATAACAAAATTTACGTAGCATAGCCTTCTGAAAATTAGGGCCGCGACTTTTCGTCAACTTCTCTGATGTTTGGTGTTTTAACTGCCCTTCTTGTGAAACTAAAAATAGTACCAAGTTTACAAGAAGAGCTTTGGGTTTACCATTACTCTGAGCCAATGCCCAATTCAGATCTGATTAACGGTAACGGAAAGCCCAGTTTGCCGACATAGTTTCATCTATGTGTTTCCACTGATTTCGTCAAGTTTTCTTCCATTGCCTCATCGGTGGAAACTACATAATCGATGTTTTTCACACTCAACGCTTTGGCATTCATTTTGTTTGTTGCATGTCTTTTCGCCATTTTGCCTATTATTTTTCTTTTTTTTATCCTTTCAAGTTCTGGTGATATTTGTTTTCGTAAAATATTCCCAGAACTGCTTATCGTCACAGTTTTTAAATATGATAAATTTCCTACAATGATGAAATTATAATAATATTCATAATTAAAAGTAACTACATTGAAACTTTCATAATTTTAGCTTCGTACAACTCTATGTGATTCTTCTCTACCCACGGCAAATCACCACTCCACCCTCTCTTATTCAATGAACTGCACTGACGCTTTAAAACTTGCAATTCAAAACGTTAGACTTTCACACCAAAAATCAATACGAATTTTCGCAGTTAAAATCACCCCGGAAAATTATGAACTTGTATTTACTATGTCTGTCAAGAAAGTGATCCTGCCTCGTGAAAATTTTCAATCCGTTCCAAGTTTGACCCTAAACCAGCATCTAAATCAGTCACTTACGTTTGTTAGTCCGTTGACAGTGCAATAAACCTACGACAACTCCAGACAGTTAAAAATCCAAAATTACAGTCTGAAAATCCAAAATTTTCTACTGGTCTTTTACTAAGCAACATCAAACACCAGTCAGAATTAAGACGGAAAGCGATCGTCATTCAGAAATCATTTAGAATATTTTTGCAGACTGAAATCAGGCGGAAAAATAAAATTTTAAAAATTTTCGACTGAATTCTGCTTGCCTGCAATTTTGCAGATAGATTTCCGATCGAGTTCCGACTGAATTCAGTTTTCCGTCTGATTTCCGATCGGATTCCGTCTGAATTTTTCACCCGAGGTTCCCATCTTTACGAGATGGCCTTTGACCGGGTGGTGACCTGTAGTGATTCCAACTAACTGTCTGAGTCCTTTTCAATTTAAAAACGGGATTTTTACTCTCACCGTCTCTCTTTACTTTAAACAATAGATTATTTTTATTGAATGAAATGTGATAAGCGTGAATTATTTCATTTACACCTGCCATAAAATTCACTACCTGTATCGGTATCATATCGCCAAAAATCGGTTTCGAGTATCCCAAAAATTAGCCTCGGCCAGGTCTTATAACTGTTGACCAGTATTCGTAAATTACCGTTATTAAACTGAATTGGAAGATTACAGTTAATAAACAATTTATTTTTTGAAACTTATTTCTGTCAGAAACTCAACTTGTATGTTAACAAACACGAAATAGTGAAATAACATTACCTAGAGGATAATTTATTAAAATGAAAATTGAAACGCAAGAACAGGAAAGGTTTTAGAATTGTGCGGCTATTTCCATGTTAATATCCTTGATGTTGAGTATGATTATCTTAATATTTTCGAATAATAAAAATACCTACATTCGTTAACGGACTACAGTATAAAAAGGTACATGTATAAATTATTCTTCTCACATACAGGAACCATGGTTAGGATTGAACTAGAAATAAGTGATATTTTACGTCACGTGAAAAAAGAACCGAATGGCGTAGTCAAGGTCCACGCCGTAGATTTTCCGTGAAAACGTCGAGTTAAATTTAAATTAGTGTTTCTTTTTACATAGTATCTCCTTTAACACAATGGTTATATAGAGAATAGAGTAGTACGGGTACTGAATAGATAAATCACAAATTTATTATTTTGCGCCGTTTTTTCATCGCTTCTTCGATGCTGGCGTAGCTCTGACATTTGCTCGGTACTGGATATTTTAAGTTTATTGAAATCGTTTTGATACAAGGTGTCTCCGATTTGCGTTTCAATTCGATGATATCCTTAGTTTTTTGCAATTTTCAATTCAATACAGGTACTTGGTTTTTTCCGTCATCGCACCCAAACTGAATATATATATACGATACGAACACTCTCTTCCACACAGAACACACCACACATTTAACAGTACTCATTATTTCATACTAATGCATGCACACACTCCGCAGACTCTGTCGTCATAGAATAGGTAGTGTATTTTGTGTCGCTCATAGATTGAACGCGCCCAACAAAGGTTGAATTTTGTGTAGATTCCTTTTCCCTGTTATCTTTCACGTAAGGAAAGTGATTTTTTGACGCTGCTGTTCCCAGCGGAATGGAGTCGAGTAATTTAAGCCCAGTTATTATTGAGCTAATGGGCATTGGATGAATGTATGGGTTCAGCCTTATCAGCCACGGATACTATGTCTAGAATTTCACTATCCTGCAAGATTTGTTACCCGGGATCTGCATCATCGGTCATCCATTCTTCAATGCCTTCAATGTCACATTCATGACAATTGAGTTCTTGCAGCATATTTACCACTTCAGACATATGATTCTGTTATTCATTTCTATTTTCCCTTTGAAAACTTGCCGCAATACTTAGAATTTTATTCCAGGCGTTTTTCAGATTCCGTTCATTTAAACTGTCCCATTCTGCTCCGATCATGTAAGACGCATCTTTCAAATCAATCTTTGTGTGATTTCTTATTAAGCTTACTTCTCCCTCTTCCTCTCTCTCCAACAACAACTTTCGTAGCAATTCTTTTCTGCAAGAGGTATCGCTTGAAGGTCTCAATAACACCTCGATCCATGGGCTGTAATAAGGAGGTTACGTTAGGTGGAAGAAACATCATTTTTATCATCTCGTCTTCATCATTTTGGATGTCACATGATGTATGAGTTGGTGCGTTATCAAGGAGCAATAAAGTCTTCTCTCTGTTGCCATTTCTTTTATGAAGGGCTTGTACAGCGGGTACACAAATTTCCGCAAACAATTTGGTAAAAATTAAACTGTCCATCCATGCGTTCTTTTCCGAGGTGTAAGCAATAGGCAGGGCACACATATTAACGTGTTTGAAACAATGTGATTTTTTGCTTTTACCAATAAAAAACATAGGCAGACGGTGGGTACCAGTTGCATTAGCACAAGCTAGCTAGTGTATACGATCCTTGTCATACGATCGACAGTTACGTCGAGATATTTTTACGAAAATAATAAGTTTAATAGCAAAAATTGCCGGGACTTTGAGTTAAATAGATTTAAAATTTATGAATCATGTAATTAATGTGAGTGTCATTGTTATATATTCTATAAATATAAATAAAGTGTGCGTTACCACATGGAAAATTAATTCATTGAATTCTGGGAAGGGGACATCGTAGTAAACGTAAAATAATTTTTAGAACTAAATTTCTTGTGTAAAGATAAAATGTAATATAAATTAAATAAGTGTTATTGTCTAAAAGGTGAATTATTTAAAAATAAGTTTGCGAAGTGGATGAATCGAAAAATTTTACGGCCAGGTTTTTTTTTGATTTCCAAACCAACACTAATATACCAGATTTGCATAATTTGCCTCACTTTTGATATTAATTTTCGTTTCCTTATTTATTTCTTCGTAGCTTAGAACAGTTAGGGATCTTATTGCGATGCATACTACTACAGGCTTACTCAACGCGGAAAAATGATAACAAAAAGTGCCGCGCAGGTGTGGCGTTCGGATAATCGACGCTTATTTTATATTATTGCTCATATTTGAAATATTTTATATGAATAACCTTTCGTTAAATCAAAGAAAAATTATAGATCAAAATGCAAAAGAAATAGGAATTGGACATTTTTCGGAAACTATTATATGGAACATGGAGGAAGGAAATGTTGAATGCTCGAGACCGGGAATCGAACCGCAGACCTTCCGCTTGCCGGGCAGATGCTCAATTTCTTTTCCTTCCACGTTCCCACATATGTATATTCAGTCGCCACAATTATCTTCTTTTATCGACCTGTGTAAATTTTTTTTAAATTATTATGATTACGATTTTGAATGATTAATTTAATGACTTGGATTATGCATTAATTCTATACTTTAAAGAAAAGCCACTGTTGAAAATTAGTGAACTATGATTAAATGAAAATACTTGATGATGGAAAATGATAACTTATATTTATTGTAAACGTGATGGTTTTGATATAACCAAAACGAAAACTCCCGTATATAAATAACTCGTTCACCGTCCTGATAATACTCGTTCTCCAGTTGACACACGTTTTTCCGATGTCACAACTGATCGACCTCTGAACTTGAACCGACCGATCAATGAATATGGCCCTTGAACCATAATTTGTCGTCAAGATTGAGAGCGATGATGCTGCAGTCAGATAATTGCCGGGGAATTTAAATTTTGCCCGAATAATCAACAGCCACGAATGATCCTTCTAGGCAGAGTCATACAATAAATGATTCAAATATTATTTTGTTTTGTTGCCTTTTGTTATAGTCTTGTTGCCTACTTATAATTCGTAATTATAATTAAATTTTCTTAGAGAGTAACTTTTTGATGTAGTGCGAACTCCATTTTTTCAATATACATAAGTAACATAAAAGTTATAATGTTTGGATTTGCTTTTGATTCTCAAAGTCTTCTCTAATTATTCAACTTCCGGAAAATATTAAAAAACTCTTACAAATCCCTATGGGTTTTCTTATACCTAATACTAGTCTTTATGCCATATTTGGGGCATTTTTTGACACCATACCTAAAATTTTCTGACACGTTACACCCTAATATCCATTTTCTGGTCAAGCACCTCCCTTTTGTAAATTGTTTGTTTGAGCTCATATTATAGAATATATTGATCTATGAAATGGCCTCAAACCAAGTGTTTGCTCAAGAAGACACGTAAATGCCAGTTTGTCATGCTTGCTATATGGGTCGGAAATTTCTCAATAACTCCCTCCAATTTGCAGAGAATGCTCTTGAGACTTACATATAAAATCTAACAAGTAGGCAAAGCTTCTCAAAAGAGCATTCAGAAATATGTGCTAACTTGTTGTATCCAGACAAGTAATCTGTTACTGCGCGCAGCAATTCAAAAGGACTTTTCAAAAATGGGTGGCTACACGTTGTATGAAGGCAAAATATCTGCTTATCATATTTTCATAAGTTGTCTACAACCATGTTTTTATGAGTAGGGCAGTCTAGGACCAAGTAAGATTAACCAAGACTAAGCATTCGGAAACAATAAACTTCTACCCGGGGTGTTATTGCTTGCTAAATCTTTAACCAAAAGTCTTATATGAACATATACATGCTCAATTCCCTTATTTCTGTTGGAGCATTTTTCTATATCCATGCCCAATTTTGAACGCTGCTCATTAAATTTTCCTGTAAGATGTTGAAGTCATCACAGTGATTCATTGTGTGATCAATGAACATTAAATTACCATTTGATTGCCAAGACCTTAGACGAAAGAGATATCACTTTGGTCGAAGGTCAAGACCATGTTTTATGGCTGACAAAATATTATATTGAAGTATTAGCCTTTCCTAGACCTTTAAATTACCATCTGACGCAAATACATAAAACATACTTTCGTCACTAAGTAACACGTTATTCAAAAATGTTTGAGGTTTGATTCACTTTTAAAATGAAAGGTTTTATTCTAATCGAACTTCTATGGTGAAACCAGCATTGTTTAGGATGTTCCGGATTGTTTGCGAATTACATCCTTTTCCCGTCAATCCCTCCATATTTTCGCAGATTTTTTGATTCGATATCATTAGTTCATGTTGAGATTTTGACGTGAAAACGTCTTTTCACTGGTTAAGTATAGTGATAGTCAGTCAAATTTTCTTGTAACTAGTAACTACGAAACTAATAATGCAATAACAACAGTTGGGGTCATAATAGAGAGCATGTCTGCACGTATTTATTGTATATCCATGGTTTTGCTCGTGACGTCATCAGGGCAGTGTAAGCGCCAACGCGTGATTGTTCTTAATTAGCGTTGTTTAAAATTATATATGAGTGTAGTGTGAGAATGCGTTTAGCCAGGACATTGATTCGGGTGTCATTTGAAGGAGCTTGAAAATAACTACCAGGACCTTTAATGAAACCATCAAAATACTCGCCCGAATATACGCACAACTCGGTATCAAGTTGAAAAATGAGAAAAATGAATGATACCGTCTCACATGAGTCGTAAATATGCGCCGACTCGAATAAAACGCAAATCAGAGGAAGCTCGCTTCCAAATGAATTCAAAAAGCCTAAAAGGTCCAATGCCGCGCAAATGCCAGCATCGAACACGAAATGGAAAGGCGGCGTAAGGCAAAAAACTTGTGATTTATCTGTTCTGTAACTAAACTATTCTATTTAAACATTGTATAAAAGAGGTTAAAGTACAAACTTTTAAAAAACACTTATTATAATTTTACTCCAATGCTTTCACAGAAAATCTACGGCGCGAGTCTTGACTACACCTTTCGGTTTTTACTCAAGATATAGCTTCATACTAGGCTACCTTGTTTCTATTGGAATTTCGCGATTCTTGTTCATTATGTATAATTGACGTGTTGTTAAAAAATTTGAAATTTCCAAATTTCCCTTATTGATGTTAAATGTATAGGAAAAAACTTAAATCAAGCATAACGAATTCAATATTGATCGATATAACGTGTTATAATGAACTGTATGTAGATTTTTCTGGTACAAGTTCACAGCCTTAGAACCTCTTTGTCTTCTTAAGTGCCTCCAAAAAGCAACTAGAAAGATCAAACACGCTATCAGTCGTTCACCTGGATGTAACAAAGTGATGTGTTCATTTGTTATAACATGAGAGTTTCTTCTTCAAAGTTTAACATAGAGTGTTTCTTCTTCAAAGTTTGTAATGTATGTAGACATTTTTGAAAAACTCTATGTAAGTATCTACGTACGGAAGGGTTTGCTGGAACTTTCTAAGATGCCGAAGAAACACAGCTGTTGCAAGTGATCATATACTGTTTATGAGAAACGAAATTTTCATGATTCAACAGATAACATGATTTTCCGAATTTCAAGATAGAAAAAGGACGCTTTTAAAAAGTTTGTGAATGTCTGTCTCTTCCAACATTTTCGAGAGTCCCGGCCGTTGGAAACTTACAAAATATATGTAAAAAATTTTCTCATTTTTGCAATTTTGCAATTGTGAAATTATTTTTTTATTCAAATTTCAAGTTGATGCTGATTTTTACGGAAATTTCAAGTTATGCTGATATTTCGGCTAATACTTTTACCGTTTCACTTGGTGTTCTGGTAGTTCTTCCCAAGCTTCTTACAATGACACCCGAATCAAAGTCCTAGCTAAGCGCGTTCTCATGCTACACTAATTTATAATTTAACACAACGCTATATAACTGTAGAATAATAAGATACTCGGTGTTGTTATACACGCCGCAAAAGAATTTTCAAGTGTTTGTAATATTACTCTCTGCTTGATATGAGGAGGTTATCTATGGGGGCGTGATAATGATCGATCTGCGTTTGGTAATCCGAAAGTTATTCCTCAGGTGAATTTAAAAAATCCAAGTTTTGCTGTAATTGCCGTGTTCTGGATATCATCTTCGGCTACCGAAATTACATTTTGTTAAACGATAAATGGATCAGATCGAGTCCTGTTCGAACATTTTGTGAGCAAGTGGGGTAATTCAATTCATCCAGAAATTGACTTAACTGGTGAAGGCTCTTCGTTTCTTCTGTGGATGTAGAGGAAACTTTTCTCCACGAAATAGTAAAGTGCCTGTATACATAGTAAGCTTTAGTATGCATAGTAGCAATATACCGGAATCTATGTAGCAATATATACATGCATAGTAAGGCAGTCATCGAAGAGAGCTGATTTTGTCCTGTGTGGCCTTGCGTCAGATCTCGGAGAAGGACATCAAGGTCAGTACTGGTGTAGATTAAAATATCTACCTTTCCAGGATCGTCCATGACAGAAATACGGCGAGACGTTGAAAGGGTTTCATTGGCCGCATTGAGCCCAATGTCAGTCGGTTTTTCGCTATGCCATGGTGATGATCATTTATAAGAATTAATATTAATTAGAAAAACATTTAAAGTTATATTTTCTTATATTTCTTCTTTTCTAAACGTTTGAAAACTGAAAATTTTGGCGTTGTTCTCCTCAAGTTGGTTCCTCAGTAGCAACCAGCCACATCGAACGCATGAAAATATTTAAAACGATTTATGAGCAGAGAAAACCTCAGTGAAACACATAAAACTCTTCTCTCTGGGGTCATGACCAAACGACTTCCGCTTTAAATAACATGGTAGGACTGCTGACCAAAAGCAATAGGTGGGAGCCCAGAATCCATATCGGTTTACCTAGTAATGGGATGCCACAATCTATGGTTCTTCATCCAGGGCCAGAGAGTAAAACATGTTTTGCCGAGAAATGGAGGGGAGACCACGCCCCACTTAATGAAATCACAACAAGGTCAGCACTCCAACTACCACCATAACTTTGGCGACATCCCCGTCCACAATATCACATGGATCCAAAGAAACATTTCCTCACACAGTACCACACTCCACTCAATGAGCTAAACTCACCTGGTTCATTATTGTATTTTGCTTTTAAATTCTGTGATATTCGAAATATTAGATTTAAATTGAGCTCACTAATTTTATTTTAACTTTGACTCACTACTTAATCACGAGACTTCTCCGAAAAGACTAACTGTTGAAAAGGTTTGAATGTACTTGCTAGTATATAGTCTCCGATACCAAAGAAAAAAATTCCCTTATGTAAGCATTCGCATGAACCGAAACATCCGACCATGCACCTGAATAAATAAACAGAAATACGTAATTTCACCAACTTTGTCCTAAACTCATAAGAGGCCAAATTTATCTAACCCTTGATTTATAAACGTACTTGGAAGGTACACTATTCATAAACATTCGCCTGTCAGACGAATTTAATTTTTTGATGATTTCGGATTTCTGCGTTACAAAATACAACAAAATATTTATAAATGTAATTTATGAATAAATAATTAAATTAAATTGACATAAGAAAAAAGCTATTCTGAGCAAGCAACACATAACTTTCCTCTGGAACTCTCTGAAAGTTATGAGAATTTACGTGATTGGCGCGGTCTGTGAGACTAATGCTTATGAATCAAGGGTTAAATAACTATATTTTGCGTTAGCTATTTACACAGTTGGTCTTACACATTTTGTGCCCATTTTATTTTATTTCACTCGTCGAACGATGACGTATGTGACGCTGTCATCCAGTGTTTCTCGAATTAGGTGTACCGCTGCAATTTCTTCCATCATCAAAAATGGACGTATGTTTGGTTCTCGAATTTGCATATGCTCTTCTCTTGGAAAAAAGGTGTCTACTAGTTACTCGTATTAAATATGAAGAGTGATTTTCACTAGGAATTAGTAAGTAACCTGTTGATATGCAGATATCCTTTATTGCTGAATGATGCTGTCTTTGTCTGCTGTTCTAAATATTTACGGGAATGCTTCAAATCCGAAGGCACAGGCTCATTGGATATAGTTAAGTGTAGACCTGCTGCTTAGTACGCTTAAGACAATAGAATACCTATATTTAGATATGATTAAAAAAGCAAACTTTGTTGGTACTACTGTGCCAGCCGGTGCTTCCTTAGAATCAGTGAAATTTATTGGAAACAACTTTTCTGTTGTGTATTCTTCCCACACATATAACAATAATCAATGATTTTAGTATCGAAAAATGAAACAACAAAATATCCGTCCTTCCTAATTCTTGAATACTTTGAGGTTTGAACGCTTCACATCGATACGAATATTGTTACCTACAATGATTCACAGTCCCACAAAAACAACAAGTACCTACCCTTTAAAAAATTTTCACTAGGGAAACATGGTGACGTTGAATGATCTTGGTGGTAGGTCTTAACTCACAAACATTTTTCCGCTCTTCAGTCACGAGCGAAAAATGACACGCTTCAGTATCGGTTTGTACAAAAAAGTGAACTGGATATCTCCTTCGGATTCCCTGTAATAGCTCGAATAGCATTGGAGATGCATATATATATATAAGTCGATTTCTGTAAACATAAACTATATTTCTTTAAACTTGAAATATACACTATTCGTCTTCTGATTTTATAATTTTCTACAGGTAAGTGCTCTTAAAGGACACAAAAGGTATTGCCGTTGGCGGGACTGTATTTGTCCCAAATGTACTCTTATCGCTGAACGGCAACGAGTGATGGCAGCCCAAGTAAGTTCAAACATTTACGACCATACTAAATATTGACTTTACACTTGACATCTGTTTTCAATGTCTCGTTTATATTTTGACCCTGTTATTCAATGAATGCAAGCAGGTAGCATTAAGAAGACAACAAGCCCAAGAAGAAAATGAAGCTCGTGAATTAGGATTACTATATTCGTCAGTACCAGTGGAAACAGAACAAAGAACTGTCCCACTATCATCGGAAGTATATCATTCTGGCATCCCCTCGCCGCCCAATGAAATAGATAGTGGTCAATCAGTCCAATTCTCCAGAGGTCATTCGGATATGGAATCTAACCGGATGCTTTCGCAACGTCCAAGAATTGCCTATTCACCAGACCGTACTAACGCTGAAACCCCTGGTAAGAACACAAGAGTTAATTGAAAACATGAAAACGTCGTTAAATGAGCATTAAATTTTATGTTGTACAACTGGTATTCAACCACTTTGTTTTTCGATGTAATGTATTCTTAATATGCAAGTATTATGTTTGATATTTCGTATGTATATTGTTAAAACTCATATTTTGGTTGAGTTATGTTCACTTATTTATTACAAAGTAAATCATTGTTTATTCAATTTTCTTATTTAGTTAATTCATTATTTTATTTACTGATATGTATGTCAATTACTTTATTGATTATGTTTACAAACTCTAAACGATGTAATGCAAAATGATTCTGAAATTCTAAACTTCATTTATAATTTAATTTATTATTGATATGAACACTTATGATTGATTATGTCGGATATGTTGACTATATTGATGGCGAAATGCAGCACTTTTCTGGGAGAAAATTCTCTTCACAACCTTCTTCAGTCACTGGAACCTTTGTACTCCTTCCCACATAAATTTAGTAATGGTGATCCCAACAATCATGATCACAATGTTGCATCATGAAAAACCCTTATCGCAAATGTCTAGACTTGATGATGTTTTACATTGTTGTAATTTAGACTTCATGATGGTTTACATTGTTGCAATTTTAAGGCAAAGATCACATTCAACATATATGATTTCTTATAACATTGTTCGACAAATCAATTATTTCGCGATTCACAATATTGTTTTTGCATCAAAATTCCGAAGACCCAAGGATGCAAAGCATGCCTGTTCAATATAATTATTTCTTTAATGGATCCCTCATTGAACTACAACATTTTTTTTTTTTTGGAAAAATATATCAAATTCTGAAGTACTTGGCACGAAAAGCAATTATCTAAAATAAGCAAGAGGTTCATCCTCACAATATCAAACATTTGACACTAGTTTCAGTCCTATTCACTCATCTGCATCTAATGGTTCCTGAATGCAAAATAAAGTTGAGTTAACTCTTACTGAAATGTCTCTACAAATATGTATATAAATGGAAAGTATGCAATTTTACTCATGCATAATAAGTATTGTTCGGTTGAGAAACGAGCATCGTGAATAGTACCAACACACTCTAAATAAATCAATTGATTCTGGCTTTACTTGATGGAGATCAAACATAATTTTGCTTTTAAATAAAACTTTTTATCTATTTTATAAATTTGCACTTTTTATTAATTAATTAATTTTGATGACACAATTAATTTCTTTTCGTTACGGGCGTTTCGACACACTGTGTCATTTTCAGACAGCGCGGCGGTGAGTTCAAGACTGCTATTTCTTATTTTTATTTTATTTTTACAAATTCTAGGTACATTTTAGTATATAAATAAAATCTTTATTACTCTAAAAGAGGGTAGACATCAATAAAGAGATCCAAGTGGGATCACAGGGAGTCAGAGTATACACTTTGTCAAAAAAGTACCATGAATTTGTCAATAAAACACAAAAATTTATTGTATCGCTCTAAAGTAGCCCTCCTGTGAAATGATAGATTTAACCCACCAAATAATCCAATCATTAGACAATTTTAATACGCATTTTTAGGCTTCCTTAGCCAATTGGCAAAAAGGCGCGTTTCCAATGCCAGCTTGGAGTGGACTGTGTTCACACTGACCCTGGCACTCGTTTCCAACACCAGACTTCATTGATTTCATGTCAATTTGCCGAGCACAGTTTCAGTCATTTAAATTATCACAATTATAATATTCTTTCCACATAAAATACCCATATATAAATTATTATACTTTTAAACTATTAAAACCTATTAGTTTTTTCCAATTTTACCTAATATGACTAAAAATAATACAAAAATAAGTCGCTTGCCTCGAACGATCTTGTCGTCTGCTGGAATCGCTCCGAAATAGACCTTTTTGCAACTCCAGCTTGGAAATAGAAATATATCCTATTTTAAATCCACGCTGCGCAAAGTTTGCACGAGAGGCCCATATGGCGGAGTGCGTGGGTGCGAAACCAGCGGAACATGTAAGCCAATCCAGTCAACTCCAAGCTGGCATTGCAAACGAGCCTTTATTGTTTCGTCATGTCCGTATGTAACATCCATTCTATTGAGAGACTATTGGGATTATATGGATCAAATTAAGAAGTAAGGTGTCTCCTGTGAACCGCTAGACAACAAAAAGTACCGAAAAAAGTTTTATTAAGAGTGGCGCTCCATTCATGTATCTGAGGGACAAATTTTTTTTCCAGTGCGCATAGGCGCGTGGTTAATAACGACGTTAATAACTTGTTTTCATTTACGCTAATAGCTCGTAAGATATGCGCTTTAAAATTTGGTTTGAGGATTAAGTGTCTTGCCGATAATTAGATATTCGAAGTTTTAGCTACCAACAAACTTATAACTTTAACTCAACACCGTACCGGCATTTCAGGGAACCCTGAGCTTATGCGTGACACGCGCTTGCTTTCTTTTTTAAATTGATTGCAAGTGTTGCCGCGAATTCTCCTTAATGCCCTCTATCGATTCAAAAATACGTGTGTACACTCCCATATTCACACTCGAGATATAATAGAAAGCATTTCCATGCGTGTGTGCCATTCACTGTGAATTTACACTGGATGGAAAAGCTCTGTATTTTCTCTTCCGCGAGTGAATGTACTATTTTCACACACCCACCCATCGAAAATACTCATGACAAAAACCCTCTCCAATAGTACGAGCCATGGAGTAGACTTTCTTATTACCACATTCACAACGAAGGCCTACCGTCTGCCATATGGAACGAAATGAAATTTTATATGACAAATGAAATTTTCATGGCGGGAATTTTGAAAAACTTAAATATGTTATAATAGAAATCACTTTTTTTATTATTAAACGAATTTTATTATTTGCCAAACTGAATACACTTGTATTTAAATCAGTATTAATATATATTTACATATTGAAAAGTGGAATAACACTAAATTATTATTATAATTAATTAATTATTAACACTAATTATATTATTTATTTAATTATAAGTTAAATCAGATATTACAAAAATTTAATAGCAAAATATGGACAAATTAACAACACAAGGCAATCAAATAAACGAAAAATATAACAATATAACGAGAAATTAACAAAAAATAATAAAATAATAAAAATTATATGGTATAAAAACTTAATTTAAACAAATTTTGTACCTGAAAATTTTAATAAAATACACTTTTTGATATTTTTTATGATTTCTTTATTATTGAACATTGAAATTTAAACAAATTATTTTTAACAGTTTATATGTATAAACATTTGTTTATAAATTTTTACTTGTTTTCATATTTTGAAACATTACAATTAATTTCTAATGAGCAATTTACATATTGCTACGATTTATTTTATCTACAAAACTTCACAATAAATTATAATTTTATTATTTATTATAGAAAAAAATATTTTTCACCATTTTAGTTTTCTTTCTTTTTATTAATTAAATGAATTTTATTATTTGCAAAAATAAATACACTTGTATGTAAATCAGTATTCATATACATTTACATATTGAAAAGTGGACTAAAATTAAATTGTATAGGAAACTTAAATCAGATATTGCAAAAATTTAATAGCAAAATTTCGTTATGGACAAATTAACAACAAAAGGCAATCAAATAAACAAAATACATAATAATCAAATAAACGAAAAAAATAATAAAACAAATAAAAATTATATGGTATAAAAACTAAATTTAAACAAATTTTGTCCCTAAAAATTTTAATAAAATACACTTTTTGATATTTTTTATGATTCCTTTATTATTGAACATTGAAATTTAAACAAATTATTTTTAACAGTTTATATGTACAGTAGAACTCCAATTATCCGGATCAATTGGGACCGGACCCCATCCGGATAATCAAATATCCGGATAATTGGATTTTTTAAGAAAATAAGGTGACTTTAAAGAATCAAACATTTATTATTAACAGAACTTAGTTTAGCTGCGTTCGTTATCAATGGCGAAAGTGGTTTTCTAAAATGGCGTGAACATTAACCTTTAAAATATCAAAATTACCCGCACTGAACTCAACAACGAATTAGTTTTCACAAAGGTCAAACACTGTCTGGGTTGAGGAGAAGTGCATTACAGTACACGGCCCGGCGGTGACTCATGGGGTTTTATCGGCGATTTTTTTTTTGTAAGAATCATGATAGCGATTTTGATCCGGATAATTGGCAATCCGGATAATTGGAGTCCGGTTAATCGGAGTTCTACTGTACAAACATTTGTTTATAAATTTTTACTATTTTTCATATTTTGAAACATTACAATTAATTTCTAATGAGCAATTTACATATTGCTACGATTTATTTTATCTACAAAACTTCACAATAAATTATAATTTTATTATTTATTATAGAAAATAATATTTTTTCACCATTTTAGTTTCGCAAGCATGTATTTATAAGCCATGAAGTAGGCCCTGTCAATGTGTTGATGGTAGGCCTTCATTTCGCACCATTTCGTATGGCGTAGTAGGAGAAATTTATATCGTTTCCGCGAATTTAATGTTAATTAAGTGTAAAAAGTTATTATTTTATTCAAAATTTAGTTTAGTGTGATTATTAAAGTTTTGTTAATTAATATATGTAATATAAATTTTCTATCGGAAAATCCGCGAAAAGTATATAAAAGTGAATTTTGTTTGCGGTCTGAATTTTGACGTTTGTTGGTTTCGGTGCAAAACAAAACGCAAATATTCATTAAATTCAGTGCTTGTGAAACTAAAATGGTGAAAAAATATTATTTTTTATAATAAATAATAAAATTATAATTTATTGTGAAGTTTTGTAGATAAAACAAATCGTAGCAATAAGTAAATTGCTCCTTAGAAATTAATTGTAATGTTTCAAAATACGAAAACAAGTAAAAATTTATAAACAAATGTTTATACATATAAACTGTTAAAAATAATTTGTTTAAATTTCAATGTTCAATAACAAAGAAATCATAAAAAATATTAAAAAGTGTATTTTATTAAAATTTTCAGGTACAAAATTTGTTTGTGTTGAGCACATAATTTTTATTTGTTTTATTATTTTTTTCGTTTATTTGATTATTATGTATTTCGTTTATTTGATTGCGTTTTGTTGTTAATTTTCCATAACGAAATTTTGCTATTAAATTTTTGCAATATCTGATTTAAGTTTCCTATACAATTTAATTTTAGTCCACTTTTCAATATGTAAATATAAATTAATACTGATTTACATACAAGTGTATTTATTTTTGCAAATAATAAAATTCATTTAATTAATAAAAAGAAAGAAAGTCTACTTCATGGTTTGTACTACTACAGAGGGTTTTGCTTGTCAAGACCGCTACCTCCAGGGGGTTTTGACGCAACGCAAACCGGAATTTTCAACGGAAGTGTGTGTGGAACTAACCTAGTATACCCACCGCGGGAGAACAAATACAACATCTTCATTGAGTGTACGCCACGTGCTTTGATATACAGTCATACCTCAAACTTATGCGATAGGTGGGACCGAGCCATAACCGCGTAAGTCGAATTGATAAGCAACAGATACGAAACACAAAATAAATTGTAGCTATGTTTTGATTTCGCGCGACAAGTCCGAACGTGTTCTCTAGCTGAACAATAGTGTGGGGGCAGTAAGTTTACAAAAGGCGAATCACCGAGATTTGAACATCGCGTAACTCCGGGTTCGCGTAAGTCGGGGTAGCGTAAGTTTAGGTATGGCTGTATTTCCACTGGGGTGTCCTTAAAAAAATTCAATAATATCGTCGGTGTTCTGAAGGGTGGTGAAAAGTGTGAGAAAAAATTGTAAGCGTCAAGTTCAAGCCACAGAAATAGTTTATTAGGCATCACCTGAGATACTTAAAGAGAATCCTTATTACGTATTTGATACGGATGAAAATTCGTTGTAATTTATGTGCTCAAACAACATCACAGAGATACGAGTAGGTGTGTTAACACGAACACGAACAGCTACTCGATAACTAGCCAGCAACGCTTTGTCATTTAGGTTGGACATTTGTACTATAGAAGTTTTTTGATGTTGAGGAGCTTTTGATTTTCTCTCAAAAAATTCCAAGGGTTTATTTCTTTCATTTGGATGTTTTGTGTTGAGGTGACGTGCCAACTTCGATGGCTTCATGCTTTCTCTTGATAATGTTTCAAAACAAATAACGCACTGCGGTTTATTCTCAATCACAGTAAATCTGAATTACAAATAATTGTCATTATAAAGACGTTTTTTCTTTGTTTTAGTTTCACTACTCCCGCTAGAAGTTGACGGTTCAATAATTTAAAATCACTTCAATTAAATAAAATAAACTGGAAAAATATCAATAAACTATGATAATAAGGTACATACTTCACAAAAAACTGTGATATTATTTTAAGCACAAAAATTTCAAAGGAATCAAGAATGGAATTGAGAATTTTCTCTCAAATAATAATTTCAAAAATAAAAATTCGCAGACGACTCTGGCCAAACAGCTGATTTCCTTATTTGAATGTCACTTACTGAAAATGTCAATAAAAGATCTTTGAGGCATAGGCAAATGTTTTCAGTTACTGCCACCGGTGGCGTACTGTCGCGGTTTCTATCTGAAACTGAAGGGGTTTGGGAATTTGGTACGATTTCTAAATAAAAAGACCATTTCCGAGGAAAAATAATATTCAGAAATTCATATAAATTGAAAATGTACGTTTCATAAGCATTGTTGTTTTTCGAATAAACGTCTTATGCGACTTTAAGAAATACTTTTCCGTCCAAGTTTAGTCGAACTTAGACCAAATCTCTAAAATTTCCAAGATCCAAACCTACGTTTATATAGGGAATCTGCACCAGTTTCTCGAATCGAGTCGCGAAAATTCCCTATTGATATACGTCAGGGTCTGTCCTTATCTCTTTGTTCGAAGCTGGCACTCACGAGTAAGTATTGCAATTTGTAAAGGTAAGATAGAGATATTAGCCAAATAGCATCAGCAATTTATATCAACGCATATATGCAATGACAATGATTTGAAGAATATATTCTGTAAACGAGCCATCCGACACAGTCAAATTCACAACCTTTCCATTTATTTTAGGATCGAAACGTGCACGGTTGTCCAACGATCCCGATCACGATACTGGTTCAGAGTCATCGCCGAGCAGTCCCGGACCTAAGAGCTTAGGATTGCATTTTCAAACTGCTCCTCCAAGTTCCCCTGAGTCCGATTTAGATGTTGACTCAGCAACAGATGAAATAGCACCACAAAACCTCAGTCTAAGAAAAGATGACTGTGTATTTCCAAGCCCACCCGAAAGCAATGTTTCGCACTTCCAGCAGTCAAACGAGTCAAGAGTGCATGGGTTTGTTCCGTACCAAAAATCTCCAGTTGATGTACTATTGAGAGTATTTCCGTCGCGTCGGCGTAGCGAAGTAGAGAATTTCCTTCAACGTTATAGGGGTAATGTACTGCAAGCAATGGAAGCGATGTTGCCGGGTGAAGACTTACCAGAACCCCAATCGAGTCGGGAGGATTCAGCATCTTCTTCTTATTCAATCAAATCAGCTTTTTCGCCAATGGCAACATCTACAGGTTTTGTATCATCAACTACCCGATATCCTCTCGCACACACCCAAGGAAAACGTTTTATAATTGCTTCATCTTCCGGAACTAAATACTTCCCATCTGGAATTCTGCCGAATTCTGATGAACTGGAGTCGAATGCGGTTGCAAAAAAAGGACCAACGACAGGAAAATCACCCCAGTAGCATCTAATGTTTCCATCGATTTCAGAAATATATATATGTTGATAATTCCACCCCATTTCAAATGTGAGAAATTGATTGAGTACTAGTTGGCGGACGAAGGTTCCCATTCGCTTTTTCTCTGAAATTAAGGTTCAATGTAAACATTAGGCAGCTTTTGTCCACAAAAATTATTTATCAATATCCATCTAGAGGTCTAAAATAATCTGATAAGATTGTTAAGGTATACGTATGTTATCCGTAGGTACATATATAAAAATAACTTATAATTTAGACAAAATATTACAAGATACAAGAAACACAATGTAGGTAGCGCACCCAAGAAACTTAATGTGTGAAGATCAAAACTAATTCATGAATAAATACGAATGCCCCACGAAATTAGGCAGCAAATAATTAAATAAGAAGCAAATATTAGTTTTTGAATAACGTATAATCCCAATCCCTATTTCAATACCATCCTAAACTATAGGCAATATATAATTTGGGAAAATCGTATCTGCAAAGGTTATATCACGATTGGTGTTACTAATTTTATTAAATCAATAAGATATATATTTCAAGATTTGATTGATATCAATGTTTCAAGATTTTATTAATCATACATATCTGAAAATACATACATACATATGTTCTTGACACTGAAACATTTTTTCAAACCAAATTAAGTTAACATGGTAACGTCGCAACATCTCAAAGAATTCCAAAATTCGATTTGGAACACTGTGGCCTTTAGGTTTGAAATCATGACTTACTTAGACTGTGTGATAATCGACGGCATAACCTTTCGAACAACATTTTGAATTGAAGTTCGAACTTTTTTTGACATTTGATACCTTCGCTTGTTACTAAAACTGAAAAAAACTATTAACTTATATTACTTCAAGAATATATTAAATACTTAAATGTGACGTTTCCGTTTTGTTTTGAAACTTTCCCTGAACGGAACAATAAAGTGCCAATATAAAGTTGGCATTTTCGGAGACAAGAACCTTTCGAAAATGTGACTTTGATATAATGCCAATTAAAATGTCAGTTGTATGAAAGTGCCGTCGATTGGCACACAGTCTTAGACTGTATGCGAATGTTCATCATTTCATTTCGGAATGTTCATTTCGATTTTTTTGACATCTGATACCCTCGCTTGTTACTAAAACAGAAGATAATTAATAAACTTATATTATTTCAAAAATATGTTAAAATACTGTAAAATAAATACAAAAATATGTTAAATAATTTCAAAACAAAATGGAAACGTCACGTGAATACAGCAAAAGACGTCAGTATTTCAACATATTTTTGAAATAATATAAGTGTAACAGAAATTTTCTTCTGTTTTAGTAACAAGCGACGGTATCAGATGTCAAAAAACATCGAAATGAAATGATGAACATTCGCGCAAAGTCATAGACTGTGTGCTACTTCAAGTCATTACAGTACAAAACATAACTTAAAATTTCGAAGGGATTGCGTCTCAGGAAATGTACACCTTGACGCTTTCATTTTATGTTCATTTCAGTGATAGCTTCAAACCAAAATGGAAACGCCACCTGAATACAGCAAAAGACGTAAGTATTTTAATATATTTTTGAAATAATATAAGTTTATTAATTTTTTCCTGTTCTAGTAACAAGCGAGGCTATCAAACGTCAAAAAAAATTTAAATGAAATAACTTGAAGTAGCACACACCATAAATATATTACCTAAATAGAGACAAATTTCTACTGTCAAAAAATATATACGCCCGACATTATACAAAGAACAGTACCATTGGAAATTGAGAGCAATTTTGCAAAGAAATTACTTGTTGGTCCGAAAACGTCTTTCTTTTCATTAAATATTGGTAACTAGTCAAACATTCTTGTTTTACAAAACACCGTCATATTTCAATCGCTAATAACTACGAGACTTATAATGCGATAATATCGATTGAGGTCGCAATCGATAGAGCATATATGTGCGTATTTATTGTGCAGCATTTGTTTTGTCAAAGACGTCATCGGGATCGCCCACGCGTGACTGTTGTAAATTAGCGTTGAGTAAAGTTATTTATGAGTGTAGCCTGAGAGTGTGTTTAGCTAGGACGTTGATTTGGGTATCATTGTAAAGAGTTTGAAAAGTGCTACCAGGACCTACAGTGAAATAATTACAAATATTCGCCAAAACATAGAAAAAAATCACTAATAATCTTAAAATTTAAAAAAAACTAAAGATGTAGTCTCATATGAGTCGCCAATATGCACCGAACCGTAAAAAACTCTAATTGGAGAAAACTCGTACCAAAATGAATGTAAAAAACCAAAAATGTCCAGTGCCGAGGAAGTTTCAGTTACGGCGGCATCGAAGGAGATATGTAAAAGCGGCGCAAAACAATAAACTTGCGATTTATCTATTCTGTAACCGTACTACTCTATATCATCATTGTATTGAAGAGATTGATAATTAAAGAATATATTAGTACGAAACACTTGTTTTGACTTTTTTGACAAACGTCTTTTCGCTCGTTAGGTATGTGCACTGATAAGCATTGTGTAAAATTATAAAATAATGTAGCGTGAGGACGGGTATAGCTAGAACATTCATTTTGGCGTCTTTGTAAAGAGCTTGAGAAGAATGTAAGTAAAAATCAGTGTTAAAATGCAAACTGAAAAATAATAAAAATATCGTCGCATATGAGTCGTAGATATGCGCCGATTCGAATAAAACACAAATCAGAGAAAGCTCGTATCAAAACGAATTTAGAAAACCTAAAATGCCTACTGTCGAGCAAATGTCAGAGCAACGCCAGCATCGAAAGAGAAATGTAAAAAGGCGCAAAACAATAAACTTGTGATTTATATAATATGTAGCCGTTCTACTCTATATAACCATTGTATTAAAGAGATTGATTTAAGTACACACTAATAAGAAACACTTATTTATCTTATCTTATTAAACCCCGACGTTTTCACAGAATCTTGACTACGCCTTTCGGTTTTTTGAAATTACAATTTACTTTACTCATGTAATTGGTACATATTATAAATGAATACTCCCTTATTACCCGTGACTTTTTCGGTCGTTCTACCGTCTGAAATAGACACACCTGCAATAAACATACCCCCATTTAGACAATTTTTATTTTGATACCGTATGCCTGCTTTGGAAGTCATATAATAGAAATATATATATAAATAGAGATGTATATAATCCATCTCTTATTGATAACTTCCCTATCGCTTGGGCGTCATTCAGAAATCTGTCGTAGTTTCGAAAAATGATTGTCATGTTACGGATTGCAGCTCATTTTGCCTGAAAACGAAGAAAGTTTGGATTTTGATAATTGGCCCAACACAGTGATAAATGTAATATAGGTGTCAATTTCAATTATCATGCCAGCGCAGATTTTACATGGAAACCCGCCGGACGTGATTCGAGAATTTCGAAACAAATAGATGACGGTGTAGGAGGAGTTTAGTTAAAAAGAATCCTAAAAACGTCGACGCATAAGATCTAAGGGAAAATATTTCGGTTTAAAAGGAAAATTCATGATAATATTTTCAAAATTTGTACATATGTGCATATACTCAAAATTATCTAAAATACCTCGACACCCTTGGCTCCTCTCACAACAACTTTATAGACTTGATGGTAATTATGGAGTCCCACCCTTGTATCCAACTGTACTATATCCGAAGTGCTACATGCTTTTTTCTGAGGCTGAAAGTATTACTTAACAAAGTCATTACTTAACAAAGTCTTAAACTTAGCTGGACCTGCTTTTTAGTTTTTAGTTAATTTTCTACGCAGTCAGGTTTTTGATTTGTTAAATTTACTTATTTTATTTATACCTTTTGTTACACCCATGAGTATGGAGATCATCACATCATCACATAAAACACCGCAATGTTCCTCTGCAAAAGTAATAAATCCTATTCAAGAGACATAAATTTATATTTTATCCTAACTAACAGTAGCCGTATTTTTTATTTCATTTGGTTCGGATCAGATAAAATGCATAACACGCAATTGCAACAACAACGAAGATCCAGACTGAAAGTTGGATCAATTATATGGATCATCGAAAATCGTTTCGTTTCGTTCCGTTTAAAGTTTTTCTTTAGTCAAAAACAGAAAAAATGCATTATATATTAATAAATAATACAGAATGGAATATGTAAGTCTTTTACATTCTACTGAAAATTTAGCTTTACAAATTTGGAAATTTTAAACTCAATAGCTGTATTTCTTTGGTCACTCCAGTAGGGCATAACTGTTAACTCCCATGCATTTATCCAGAACGAATAAGTTCTCGATAATAACTGGGTTTAATTTGCTCCGCTGGATAAATACTTGCGCTCGAAATATCCAGATGGCGACATGGTTCATTTACCTTGCCGCGAACCTAAATTTTTCTTTAAATTCCACAAATTACAATTTCTCCAAATTTTTAGTTAATTTCATCTGAAAGTTTAAATTCAACTGAAATATGAGGAAGGGTAAAAAAAGTTAGCGTCATAAAAATATTCCAAAACACTTTCTTGTTGTAAACGTTTACGCCAAACGACTGACAGCGTAAAATAAGCATGATCATGTTTTCTTCAGATAGACTTACTTCTATCGAGTGTAAAATTTGCACCCAATAGATGTACAGGATTTGATAGTTCTACACCACACGATGTCGCAAAATAACGTGTGTAGTATGTAAACTAATATATAAACAAATGCAGTATGTAAACCTATATATAAACAAATGCAGTATGTAAACTTATATATTTGAACAAATGTGGTATGTAAACTAATATGCAATTATAGCTTACTGAGAATGCTTAAGTTACTAATAAAACAAAGAACATCGAATAAGACATTGCAAGAACTGCATAATTGTAGACATGGCAAATTGAATATATCGAATAATTGAAATTTAAATAGCTTAATAGGTCGTAATAAGTTACTGAAATCAAAGACTCCGATTTCAATAACTTAACAAGAAACTAGGTGAGTCATAATTCAATAACTTATCAAGAATATTTAATATATTATTTGATTGTGCAATTAAATTATATAAGGTAGGTAATGATTTAGTATAATTTAAGCGATAAAATTTGATGTAAGTCAGTCATAGAAAATACATGAAAAGTGTTCGACCTCCTAGTTGCACCTTGACGAGACTCATATCTTTAAAAATTGTTTCTGAGAGTTAGAAATTGCGGGTCATATTCTTCTTGAATAGAAGCCATCAATTCGTGCCCGTCTGTTAGATGCACGGTGTTTGGTAACAACATTAACCGACCTTCATAATAACCCTAACATAACATGGCGATCCTGCAGACCACATAATGGACTCTTCTGATATAGATCAGATTTTCCAAACATTATTTACAAAAGCAGAAAAAAAATTGGAAGGAAAGAGGAGGCATACGACCCACCAGGCGCGGATTCAAGGGGGGGTCACGGGGGTCATGACCCCCCCAAAACAGCCCGCATTTCAAAAAATAGGGCTGAACCAATATTTTGAAAACCGAAAAACAAAAGAAACCAAACGAACAAAACCTAGTTTTTGAAAAATTATAAACCGGAAAGTAACCAAACGACCAGAATTAACTTACTTTTTTGCACTCTGAAAAAATTGGAATCAAAAAATGACTGAATCAACAAAATTGACTAATTTTCTTACACAATATTGATTTTTTATTACTTTTTCTATATTTGCATTGTAACTATACTTCGTCTGTTTACAAGTTCCAATTAAAAGCATTATTTGTAAGATAAAATCCAATCTTCTATTTTGTTTCGCAAATCTGTTAATGATCGCATCGATGTCCAATTCGATGTCGCGATGAATGTGTAGCAGTGCAAGCCCGGTGAGTCTGTCTTCTGCCATAGTTGATCTCGTTTCAGAAGAAAATTTAAAATAAAAACATTCATTGGCTAAGAAATTTCTTAGTTTTAAGGGATCATTCTTTACATAAACAGTTTATAATTTTATATAAACAATAAATTTATATATGAATGTAATGAATTTTATGGTAAATCAAATTGGACGAGTCTTTGCATAAGGATATTCTGACGTTCTTTTGTATTCATTGAAAAAATTCAGTTAGCTTTGTTTATTTGGGTATTCTTGTTATTTTTGTTATTTTTCATTATTTTCTATCCTGTGACCCCCTCCGGAAAAAAATCCTAGATCCGCGCCTGCGACCCACATCCAAAGGCGCAAAACACCCCATTAATACTCGAAAACATGACCACAAATGGAATTTTAACGAATAACGAGCTGGGCGAAATCCTTGAGGAAGCCACGAAATGGATAGCAGAATTAGGTATCGATCTTCCTGACAGCCCAAATAACGATACGGAAGCCGTAGGTATCAGCTACAATTGCATTGATGACAGCAACACTACAGCAGTCCTTGACCAACTAGCAAGGGAAGAAAGAGTCATGAATATGAAAGCCAAAAAACAAAATAAAGAAGTAGAACCACCTGAGGAACCGGAGTGGCCATTCAAAATGCCCAAGAAAGAACCCCCAATCCTGTTGCATCCAACATTTTTCAAATCAAAGTCTGCCCCTGCACCAAAAAAACGGACGGCTCAAGCGCAGAAATAAGACAACTGAACCCCAATTCGGCATCTTAGACACCAAAACAGGAAATGAAAACTTAACTAACATAAAACATAGATAAAGAAACCAAAATAAAAGTATATATAGCCAAGAAAACAAGAAAAATGGAATAAAATAAGATAAAACTATCAAACAATTAGAATAAAGGACCAAATAAACAAAATAAAAAATTAGAAATAAAATTAGCTAGAATCACAATTAAAAATTAAATTAAATATAATAAATAAACATAATAGAGCAGAAATAAATACAAACGCGGAAGCATTATACCGCGTCGAAGTTATAATTCCAACATATCAAAACAAATGATTCCGTTAGAAATAGACGAAAGCGTTAAGAAGACTTTGGCTATTTCTAAGGGCATGGCGAAGAATAATATAAGAAAAGATGAAATTGACGAAAACATAATACAAGATGAAAATCTTCCAAAGAAGCTTGATAAACTTCACATTTGGGATTGTACATCTTTAACTGACATCAGGAAAGTCAATAAACTTAAATTTTACGTACCGCTGACAGAAATGTATAGACTCATGTGTAGAAATGATAAAAATGATATAATTTATAACGCTAGCAAAAGAAACCTTCATATTGAAATAGTTCACACGAAAAAGGGAGTGAAAGTATACTGTAATAGTGATAGTTCTCTCAGCATACCAGTTTCTGATGAGTAGAAACCAACAGTTAAATACCGCGGCAAGAATCCTAATAAATTTGAATTTATCATGGAAAAGCTGTTAGAAGCAAACCATTATTGGAAGATAAATGAGCTAGTATTGGCCAATAATGATGATTTATTTGACTGTGTTCACAAGGAAGATCTCAAGAGATTATATAATAAATTAAATAAGAAGAAATGCGCAAATCTTAACATATTAATATATATGCCACCGAAGAAATGCGCAAATCTTAACATATTAATATATATGCCACCGAAGCCAGTAAAAGATTTAAACAAACATAGGGACTGGATAATTGAATATCATGAATCGCCACATTGAGGTCATTTAGGTATTTGAAAAACGATTTTAAAATTGAAACAGAGATACGGTTGGAAGGGTATGAGTACCATGATGTAACATGAAAATAATAGGTCTGTACATACTTTTCCAGTTTACTAGAGTTTACTAGACTTTACTCGAGGAAAAATCAGAGGTTTGATACGATGTCGCTCTGTTACTCAAATAGTAAGAAAACGCTTTTGAGTAACATTTAGCAAAATTACTTGAAAATTTGGCAACTTTGACAGTTGTCAAAGAAATTTTCAAGCACCTCGACTTTACTCGACCAAATTTTTTTAATAAAATTTTTCAATTTCCCCTCCATAACGTCACACAAAACTCTTTCAAAAATATTACTCAGGAAAGTACGTAAACGCCAATCTCGAGATTGAAACATGTTGCAATGTATTGAAAAATATTGCTATATCGTACGTAAACAGACCTAATTAATGCATGCAAAACCTTCCTGTTATCAAAACAAACTAGACATACTAAAGAAAGAATGTTATGTACCTATATACCTACTACTTCATTTGACGTTATACAAATAGATACAGTAGGATTTTTCAGAATTTCAAATCATTTTCGATACATTTTGACTATGCAATGTGAATTATCAAAATTTGTAATAGCTGCTCCCATAAAATCTAAAGATGCGAAAACAGTAGCTGTAACATTAGTAAAAGAACTAACAATGAAATTTGGTCAATCTAAAATACTGAAATCAGATAGAGGAACTGAATTTACAAAAGATTTAATGTGGAATATATGTAACACTTTAAAAATCAAACAAATCTTTTCAGATCCCTATCATCATGAAGCACTCGGTATCGTGGAAAGGATTGATGGAGTCATAAATGAGTAGCTATATGGTATCTTTTGCTAATGAAGATGAGTGGGAGATATTGCTTCTCTGCTATACATTGACTTACAATACTTCACCTAATGTCGATACTGGTTACACTCCTTATGAGTTCGTTTATGAAAAACTCCATTACTTACCAACCCAAGAAATAAACTGTATAGAAAATGTCTACAATTTAGAAAATTATGTTAATGAATTTAAGTTAAGAATGAAAAGGGCTCTGAACAGAGCTAAAGCTGTTAGAGAAAAAGTAAAAGTTCCAACAATAAAATGGTAAATCCTTTACCATTAGAGGTAGGAGATAAAGTGTCAGTAAGAGTAGATAGTAGAAAGAAGGCACAAAGGCCATACAAAGGCCCATATTATATTAGCCAAGAGAAATGGAATGAATACAATTGTGAATATCGATGGCAAACATGAGGAATTCCACAATAATCAATTAAAATTGTATATTGATCAATGAGTAAAGGAACATATGTCTCAACATAAGTTTCGACACTAAAAAGCCCTAAGGTGTAGTATGTGAACTAATATATAAACAAATGCAGTATGTAAACTAATATATAAACAAATGCATTATGTAAACTATTATATACAAACAAATGTAGTATGTAAACTTATATGTAATTATAGCTTACTGAGAATGCATAAGTTAGTAATAAATCAAAGAACACCGAATAATCGAATACGTTGCAAGATAAATATATCGAATAATCGAAAGTTAAATAGGTAAGCTAAATAGGTCGTAAGAAGTTACTGAAATCAAAAACATCGATTTCAATAACTTAACAAGAAAGAAATTTTATTATGTAATTAGGTAGGTCATAATTCAATAACTTAGAAAGAAGTTGATTTGATTGTGCAATTAAATTATATAAGGTAGGTAATGATTTAGTATAATTTAAGCGATAAAATTTGATGTAAGTCAGTCATAGAAAATACATGAAAAGTGTTCGACCTCCTAGTTGCACCTTGACGAGACTCATATCTTTAAAAATTGTTTCTGAGAGTTAGAAATTGCGGGTCATAGTCTTCTTGAATAGAAGCCATCATTTCGTGCCCGTCTGTTAGACGCACGGTATAAGGTAACAACTATTAACCAACCTTCTAATACTTATCATTAACATAACCCTACAATCGAATATTTCGTTTCATGCGTCCTCAACCATGCTGCAATGTCTTCCGAGCTGGTAGCTCTCAATTTACTTACGTACTCCACCACGCAACGCTGTGCAGTTAGCGTTCGTTTTCCACTACAATGAGCTCCGCACGGTGTTTCAAAGTGTTATAACTAGGCCTTGAAAAGAAGATTCACATGACGTAAGAGGATATTCATACACCTTCTCAAAGTCAATGGTTTATTCTAGGTAATTCTGGAGGCTAAGAACCCGAGCGTAAATTTTGTATCTTAATACACTTAGATGCCTAAGAAACGCAACACTTTGTTTTTCGGCATGTTTTTTGATTCTGAAAACTGTCTTTATATATTACTTAATATTTAAAAAAAAAATCCTTTTCATCACTATACTTAAATCGTTTTTTCGGCTCGGAAATGATTAAAAAAATTGAAAATATCAAACACATTACAAAGGTCCATTCGTTTGTTTTAAAAGTTTATTGTTTTTTGAATCAGTGTTGTCAACATAATATGGTGTGTTACCCCCCCCTTGCACGGAAGACAGCCTCCATACGTCTTTTGATGTCCGATACCAGATGCCGGATGTAATTGTGGCTGATTTGCTTCCATTCCTCCTTTAGGACTTGCTTCAACAAGCGAAGCTTGTGCGGAGCAGCTACACGTGCTCTAACACGGTCTTTCAAAATGGCCCAGACATGTTCGATTGGGTTTAGGTCTGGCGATCGAGCAGGCCACTCTATCTTTTCAATCCTCTGATTCTCAAGGAACTCTGTTACCCGATGAGCTCTGTGCAGCCTTGCATTTTCATTCGTAGAGACAAAGTTTCTTTCAATATTAGTGATGATCGGAAAGACATGTGGTGCCAAGATGTCATCCACGCAACGCTGTGCAGTTAGCGTTCGTTTTCCACTACAATGAGCTCCGCACGGTGTTTCAAAGAATGGCTGCCCAATCCATGACAGAGCCCCCTCGGAAAAGCACCCTTGGAGAGAAGGTGCACTCAGTAAATCTCTCATTAGGTCTTTGCCAAACTCTCTCTCTCTCTCTCAAACAGCGTTTGTAGCCCTTTTACTTCCCAGTCCAGGTCTCTTACTGTTGCCTCCCGTCTCCCGGTAGCGACTGGAGACCCTTAGGACAGTGCTTGTGCTTCCCTTCCTTCCTCAGCGCAATGGCTACTGCGCACTGCTCTTGTGTCAGGTGCATTCTAGGGTCTAAAGAACAATAAATTAAACAAAAGGAATAAAAACGACAAAAAAAAACAATTGCTCACCCAACTCCAACTCGTCCAACTCACCGAGTTGTTTTTTCAAACACAATTTGAATCTCTACTGTTCTTTTTTAAATTTTTGATAAAAAAGCACAAATTGATAATTAAAGTTTGATTTATTTACTCAATAAATATTTCAAAGTATCATTTATTTACTCAATAAATATAATGCGTTTTTCAGTTGGTGAAATTTTAGTTCAAACAAACATTTTTTTTTTTTTTAAGAAAACTACGGAAATCTAGTTGTTGCTTTTTTTTGCACCTGAATGCATATAAAATCCTAATGGTCGTGAAGCAGAAAATGATTTTCATTCACAGGAGAATGGGATTCACTCTCTGAAAGCTGGGACAATTAATTTTATGTAAATCAAACACAGAATGAATTTCTCTCCACTTCTTGGAAATGAATTTCGTTCACCGAAGAATGGGATTCACTCAAGCGGGGAAACTTCATTTTCAACATGACGTCATAAATATCTATCAATTTTAATTTTTTGTCCGTATGACGGGCTTTTTTTCTAGTTCTCTATAAGGTTCATTAAATTTGCTCAAGCTTTCTGTTTTAATTCGCTTCAAGAACGTTCAAATGCAGACTTGAAGCATTGATTCAAATCGGTTACATCTAATCCTTTCTGGAAGTATGTTAGGCACCTCATTATCTCTCGAAAAATGTAATCTTTTATGTGGAAATTTGACGTTTGGTTGACAATTAGTTGTATCAGTTCTTAGTGAAAAACAATTTGAAATATTGCAAGGGATCCTGACAGCTTTAATTTTCTTCTGGTGGTTCTTGTGGGTGAAATTCAGTGCAAGTCAAAGTTATCTCGTGTCTCTTACAAAGTGTAGAACCCAATACACACCACAGAAAGAATATGCTGTGCATATCGGTAAATCGTACCAAAAATTGGGTAAAACTACCGACCGTTAGTTAAAATGCACTACCAAGATCAAAGCTACAAAGTAGGGGCTACAAACTGTGAAGCAAAAGAAAGTGATAAGTGTTCTTATCTATTTTTCAGCACTGTAATTGATTTTAACATAGAAAATGTATGTATAACCTAATAGAAAATATTTTAATAATTGGCAGAAATTGTCGAAATGCCAAAAAAATATTTGTTTAAAAAATTCCTAAAAAAATTTTGTATTCTCTATGAAGTTCATTAAATTAGCTCATTGATGTACGGTGGCTGTTGTCCACTTTGCGTGGACTACGTAGCCTTATTAGCGTGAGTGCTAGGCGCGTGGGGCGTGTAACCCAGTTTTACCCTAGTTTTATAAAAATTGCATTATTTTTTATATTTTCACAGTTTAGCAATAAATTTAATATTTTTCCATTCATTTCTACACAACCACATACCAAAAAGAATAACATATTGTAACCTTGGTCGCAATAACAATTTTGTAAATGTTGGACTTTTGTTATAACAAGATATCGACTAAAAAAATAAGCTCACAACATTTTGAAGACGCCATTGATTGTCGTGTTACATATCAGACGCTATGCACTAATGGGTTAATGGTGGTCTTTTAATAAGAATAAATATTTGCGATTCCTTCTCATACATACTTAACGAGAGGAAAGACTCAGTAAAAAATTTTAAAAGATGATGTTGTAAGTAGGAAATAGTAAAGTTTTCATGAATGAGAAATTGCTTTCGAACAATGAGAATTTTAGAATTTAAATTTAATTTTACAAAATGGAAGGGGCACGAATCTTTAAGAAAATAGAAAACTAAAAAAGTGTTCCTTAAAGAGTGTAAACTTAAAATTTTGTTTATAAAAACCAACGTATTAAGTAAGAAATAGAAAAGTTTCGGGAAATAAAAATTTGCTTTTATGCAGTGAGAATTGAAGAAATGAGAAATAAATGGTTTTCAATTAAAAAAAAAATTTGCTTCTAAATTTCGAAAATAAAACGACAAGGATTTGAGGAACCAAAGAGCAATTATCCTTTCTTGAGAAAATGCTATCTTGCAAACGCTGGGAAAAAGAAATAAACAGCAAAAAAAACAGTTCTCGAACGTGTTTGTTCCTGGGATACAAGTGAACTTCTCACTCGAGAAAATAATCTCTGTTCCTTTCATCCCAAAGAAAAAAATCACCTGGGTATAAAACAATTGATGGCGGCGGTGGGATCTCGCAAAAAAAATCCAGAAGAACCAAAATTTCATTGCGAGAAGTGTCGTACTTTTTTAAAATATGTAGCGAAAATGATTTATCCAAGGTATCTGTGAAATATTTTAAATCGCCAATATGTTACAGCCATTTCAACCAGGTTTAAAACCAAAACAATTTTTTTCAATATATCAACAGAGCACAAGTTACGTTCACACTTCAATGGTAAGGCACGTCCTTACAGTTCAACTGTGAGCAGGTGGATGATGAACAAAAAGTACCACCCACAAAAACGACATTACTTTCCGGTAACCCTAATACATACCTTTAACAGACTTATTTCCTTTTATGCCTCGATAATTAAAAAGAGTCAAACAAGTTCGAATGCTTAGTCGTATTACATGTTGCGTTGCATTACACGCCCGCGTTTATCTCCTTATACAGATCCTAAAATTTCTTCTATCTGGTAGTAAGGAAATACACGAAGTTTGGGTAACGTCACGTTTAGAGGATCTACTTTTGTTTTGCATTGAGGTCGTTTCCTTGTTTTGATTCTTGGTCAATCTAGCTCGTGCTTGTTGTTTTACTCCTGGTTGTTGTTAATATCTTATTGTCGTCTCAATCTGCCCTATTTTTTCGTATCTTTCCAGTACTACTTGACCCCGAATCGTACAATAATGACTTCCCAAACGTTTGACGGTTCTAGCCCTGCGCACATGCAGATAAATGCAGATATCCTAAAAATATATACGAACTTCACTTCGCGCTGTGAAATCCGCAAGAACGATCGATAATACTAACAAAAAGTTCAATCTGAACGACGATGAAGAAGAGGACGCCTTTTTAACGGACAACACCTTCAAGAACATCCAATGCCAAAACGAAAATATCCTCAATCTCCTGCAAGACGGGTTTCATAATAGACATCTTTACCAAGAAACCATTACTCAAGACCAGTTACATCATTCAAAACCAACTTCCGAGTTTTCCTTTGCGAATTATCAAAGATTGTTGTCAGAATTAAATAGGAATACCTAGGGATCTACAGCGACTTATTTTTTGCGCTGATGATATTTTTTCCACTGTGGCTTTGGGTATCAATTACCGAAGCTTTTTGGAGTTCATCAAAAGTAAAGTTAGTGGTACAGCGTATGATGTAAATAAGTATAACCTCAGCGACGACTGCGCAGTTTTGCGCTCCGCCCTAACCACCAAATTCGAAACTAGTCTCTATCAATTCACCCTTCAGACTCAATGAGAGCAGCTAAAACAAAAATCAAATGAAAGTGTCAAGGAATTCTAAGAACGGCGGACTAAAATTCTTACCACGTTACTTGAATGATCGCATGGGGTTGGTAAATGACCAATTGAAAATGTTAGCCAAGATTTTCTCAGAAGAGAAGTTGACCAGAACAAAATTGAAAAGAACGGCAGAACTGACCAAAGCCCCAAGTAACCCCAACGTAACAAAACCCTATAAGGAATCTTACTTACCTTAGAATGGCCAACCTTGTCACTTGGTGCATCAGTGTGCAGTACTAGGGATGTCGAAAAAATATCGATATATCGAAATATCGCTATTATTTTTTCGATATATCAATATTTTTAAGCGATATTCAATTTTCCGATAATTCGATATAAAATTCTTACTATTGAAAAGGTATGAAAAAACGATATTTTTTTAGACCTGCAAATATATCACTTTTACCGTGAATAAGGAAAAATTAATATTTATTAATATTTTTAGAAAAATAAAATTTAACTTTTCAAGAAATATGTGTTAAACGTATGTTCTTTTATAAATTGAACCGATATATCGATATTTTTTTTGCAAACGATAAATATCGATTTCGATATTTCCAAAAAATATCGATACGATATACATATATCGATATTTTTTTAATTTTCGACATCCCTATCCAGTACCTCCTTGTTCTGTACATTGGCCTGAAAGACGTAGTCCACCGCTCTACATCAGCTCTGTTCTGTGAGAAGGATTTCTGGCATTCACAAGCTATTGAAAAGGCATTCACAAGCATTCACAAGCTTTTGACGAATTTCGGACAAAGGAAGCCAATAGACGAAGAAGACGTTTATTGCACCAGCGCATTTCACAATATCCCGGCTTCTCTACCCCCAAGGACTCCAAAACAGACTCACTTACCCCCTGATAAATCAGCCGTGCAGAAAACTCCAAAATGCGGGGGAATATTGTTGGCAATCCCTCGCTGATTGTCGTTCAGGCCGACATAAATCATAATCCGACTCAACCTCCCGACATTCAACGATAAAACTCCCCATAATTATTCGACTCTCATCCATGACCCCAACCCTTGCCTCTAATATGCCAATCCATATGCCGAATTGGTGATAGATACCGGAGCGAAGATCAGCTTAATCTGACACCAGTCTTTGGAAGCAAATATTACAAGGACATCGTCTAAACCATTAAAACAGTATTTGCTTAATCCACTTCTACAGGAAGATATAACGAAAAAAAACAGCAACCAAAATTATCTTCTTCGACAGTTTATAGTCCTGGGCATGACGTTCAACTGCAGCCAAAATTATCGTCATCAGTGGGTTATAGTACTGGGCGTGAAGCTAAACTGCGGCCAAAATTTTCTTGTTCAATGGATTCTAATTAGGGATGCATCCGATACTGACACCGATACCAATATATGGACGATATCGCGAGTTTCAGGGTGACCGGAATTAGCAGAATTATGCTATTTTGGCAGAATTTGCCACCAATTTAGGGCTTAGCAGAATTGAAAAATTTGGCAGACTTAAGCATGGTCTGACCAAACTTCACCAAGATAATGTCCGGATTCGCCCTTTATTAACTTAATGGATTTTATTTTGAAAATCAAGTTTACCTGTTATTTGAATTATTTGAGCAAATGCATTTTCTTGATCCATAAAATGTTGTTAACAAAGAATTCGCAATTTAATCAATTAGTTTCAAAATTTCCCACTTTATATACATGTGCCTGACATACAAACAATTGACGCCGAATACAGGGAGATAAAATTGCACAGAGCAGTGAGCGATCTGCTAGAATCGCAAGGTATTTCTGGTAGCACGGCAATGGACACCGAAACCATCTGGAGCACCATTTCCCAAATGACCAGGCCAGATGGAACTGAAAAGTTTCCACTTTTGGTCAATTTAACAAAGGCCATGATGATTTTCCCTACGTCCAATACGGCTTGTGAACTAATGTTCTCTGAAATTTAAGAACGAGCACGTTTCGGCGAGCACACGCAGTAAAAGACCAGTACGGGTACGGAAATTTTACGCGTTCCAAAAATATGATCAAGATGGCCCAAGACTCAGCACTTGCATATCAAAATTCCGACACACCAGATATAGATGATGTTTAAAACAAGCTTAAAATTAAGAAAAAGTTTGAAAACTCTTGTCAGCAAGAATCATAAAAGCTTTCAAAAAGTTTAGCAGAATTCAGCAGAATTTACGCAAACATCTACCAGAATGTTGAAACCATTCGAAGACCTTCAACATTCAGGATCCAACAAAGCATGTAATATGAGATCTGTTCACGTACTCTTCGAGTTTACTAGACTTTACTCAAGCAAAAATAAGAGGTTTAATACGATTTCGCTCTGTTATATGGCGTTTAAACCGACCGAAATCTAGTAGATTAAGCGACTTGAGAAGATTTAGCCCGAAGTCATGCTGAAACCTCCAAGATTTACCATACGTTTTCGAAATCTTCTCGGGAGTAGATTTATTCGAAATCTGCACTAAATCACCTCAGTGGCACCATCTAGTGGTGATCATTTGTGCTATTTTACGTCCTTTAGCACAATTTAGTACTCTTTCGACGTATCCGAAGTGAGTTCAATTGGTTGTTGTGCGCGATGTTTAATTTCATTATGTGGCGCGATTTTTGATTTTGAAAATGTATTTTAGTTTCAATAAAAAAAATTCAAAAGAGGCAAAGGAAGGCATGAACTATTGTCAAAGATAGTTTTGTAGTAGATATGTGGCAAAACAGAACCACAAAACACTACAATTTCACATGAAAAATGTCGAAGTGTCAAACTAAATCTCCTCACTGGCGGTGTAAACGGGCGAGAAGATTTATCAAATCATCTCACGAAATCTATTAGATTTCGGTCAGTGTCAACGCGGTATTACTCAAAAAGTAAAAAAACGCTTTTGAGTAACATGTTGCAACCTCATATGCGGCATTAACTAATTTGACATTTGAAATTGTTAAATGAACGGCATTTTCCTGGTAGCTTGAAGTTACTCCAACAAATGTCTCGAGTAACAGCTAGCACTTTCCAGCATATTTCCGCTCCGTCAGTTTTTATCAAACTCTCTCAAAACAATTTTTTTAGAGAGTACAAAAACGAAAATTTCGTGCTCAGAACATACTGCAATATGTTCGAGCAAGTACGTGAACAAACCTATAAGGAAAGTACTTCATGTTTGGAGTATACAGGGCAGAGTTCGAGCTACAGTTACCGACAATGCCGAAAATATGGGTGCCGCAATCAGAGAAATTCACCACACATACAATTTAGTACACGTCGTATGTTTGGCTCATTCACTATAATTGGTACTTAAAGCTGGAGTACTCAATCATGGTCTATTATTCGTCATTTAAGCCATTCTACAAGCAGCAGCAAAATTTTAAAGGAAATACAAGACACTCATAATGTTCCGGACGCAAACATAATAATCGATTAAAGCTGTTCCACTAAAAACCAGCCCATTTCTGTCCTTCCAGAAATGCTCACACTGATTATGATAACAACACTGGGAGCCCAAATTCAATAAGCACCTGTTAAGATACTTCCGATCGGCCGTAAGAGGGTGGTGTTCGAGCAGCTAAAAAAGTTCAGGTTTATCATGACTATTGGACCATAGTAACTAGTACCAAAACCAACGTGCGAGCTACAAATAAAATACATCCAATATTGTGAAGCCGCGATATATCGTCTCTTTGACAACACGGGCAGTTTAGCCGGCGAAGAGTATTACCAACATGAGCAAGGTTAAATCAAGAAACGAGTAGCACAAATACGGGATCTCATGGACAAGGCAGACTTTACTCTAACACCTCGCCGCTAGAATCTAGGGGGAAGATAATAAAAAGCATATTCAGAACCATGGATAGCGAAGACTTGGAACACATTCATCAAAAATTAGCGGAGTTCGAAGATGACATAAAAGCCAATCTGGATCTAGCAAAATTGCAAGTCACAGTGATGAAAATCATTTTAAACGCTATGAGCAAGTCAAACTTAGAGATGACCAAGAGACAGAACAAATTAGTACAAAGGGCTAAACTCTTCAACTCAAAAAAAGGAGAGTTAGCTAAACACTCGGACTAAATCCGTGCCATACATGTACGTTTAGACCTTAACGAGTTAATAATTACTTAGAATTAACGGATCTGTTCAAAGTACTGGAGACGTTGAATAGATGAGAACTTAGCCCATGGTTGCTACCGTCCAGTCAAATTTTGGAGATTTACGCCAAGGTGATCGAGAAACAGCACGTAGCAGAAAATTTCAAGGGTGGACTATGAGGAAAGCCCATGGGGAACGCTCATACAAATTCAAATCCCATTACTGGAAGGCCAACTATTAACCTTGAATAGGGTGTACACAACAACAATTGACTCAGGGCATAATTCATACCACGTGTATGACATAGAGACAACGTAGTATTTCCTGAACACCAGTAGATCCCAACAAAATTTTTGACTAACCCAATCAGATTATCAAACCCAATGCATCCAGGTGAACACAACCTATAGTATCTGTCACCAAGGCGATCCAATCTACGCAAAGTCTACCCGTACCGATGGAGGAAGTTATTGTTGTTATTAGTTTTAGTTGAATAAGATTCATTTGGCCCCGTACATAATTGAGTAAAATTATAGAAATTGCAAGAATTATTGTACCAAACATAATTAATTACCAGTTAAGGTAATTGAAATTCAGGCATAAGCTGTTTGACATCCTGATAATAAACGAATAAATTAGACTAAAAAACGAATAAAAACGTAAGAAAATATGTAAGAAATAAGCAATTACAAAATTAGGAACTTATAGAAAAATGTAAAATGAAGATATAGAATGTAAGAAAATATGCAAACAAATAGGAAATTAAAAAATATAGGAAGTCAAAAAAAAATGTAAAAGGAATACATAAAATGTAACTAAATGTATGGATAATTATAAGATCAAAAGCACTAGAATCAATGAGTTAAGAGATACATAAATGTAAATACGAACTACCAGGATATCAAAACACAAGAACTAAGGTCAAGGAAGAATGTAGATAATGTTAATAATGTAAAATGTACAAAAATTAAACAAGAAACACACTTGTGTAAACCAAATATTGAAATTAGAAGGATTTAGGAAGTTAGCAATTAAGAAAGCTTTACCGTGCCCCAACCATCGCCACGTCCACATGACTCCAACCAAGAATCAACCCGGCCACCACAACCAGAAAAACGCTCCTGCCCCGGCGAGGGTCCTCCAGAGAGGGGAGGAGTCTTCTATTAGTACGGCAAAAAAACGACTTGGAGAGTTACTGGATTCACAAACCATATCAGAATTGATGACGCCACGATCAAGTACAAGCTCTGAACCATCTTCAAAATGTGGGATACGGCGCGTTTGTGAAGATATTATTTTAGAGGCTGAAGCAGATGAACCGTTGTCCATTTTGAGCACTGATTCTCATAAAGAATAACATGCAAGATATCTGAGATCACCCAAAATATGAAGAGAATTAGATCCTCTCGTTTTCTGGCGGAATTACGTTCTATACCCAAATTTGAAAATAATAGCGCAAAAATATATCAGTTTTCAAATGAGTTTTGTTGCATCTGAAAGATTATTCTCAACATCAGGTCTCATCCAAACAGACGTACGAAATCGACTTTTACCGAATAATTTAAGAATATTGTGTTTCCTGAACAAAAATCTCATAACTGTGAATTTTAATTATTGAGCTTTGTCTTCTCATCTGTTATCAAGTAATTATCATTTCTAAATAAATATTATTGTAAGTATCAGAAATTTTGTCTGTTTCTAAAGCCACAACTTTTTATAGCTTTCTTTGAATCTTAACTCTCCGTATCGGTATCGGTATCGCCGATACTTTTTTATAAATACATATCTGTATCGGTATCGTATTGGCTGAAGTGCGTATCGATACATTCCTGGTATAAGTACCTTTTTAATCATGAAGTTTGATTTTCTTTATTGTCTTAGCTTAAGTGTTCTTACTAATAAGTAATGTGTCTTAACTAATGTGTTGTCTTTACTTATCTTTAGAGTTATGCTGTAAACACAACACGGGCTATAAATATCGAAAATATTTCATAGCTGCTAGCCAGCTATGGTGAGCTAAAAATTAGAAGCACAATTGCAGCTATAAATGTAGCTTGACGTCACACTTACAGTTGTCAAAACACATGAAAATTAATTTGAAATTTGAACTTTGAATTTTCCACCAAAATATAAGTTAATAATTTTAATTTTATATATATGTTATAATTAATAATTTTGATTAAAATAATTTCCACCGGAATAAAAATATGTTTCATTCAAAACATACGAAAATGAAACACAAACCTGAAACACATGAAACGTTCGTTCAGTGCAGCCAACATATTCATAATATTTATGAGTATTAAGTTGGCTGCACCGCGGCTACGGCTAGAAAAATAGAAAAAAACTCTAAGCCAGCTATGAAATATTTTATAGCCGATAGCTGACGCCGCAGTTTTGTGCACCTCCATTGAAAACTACGGCGGGCTATTTTTCTAGCTGCTATTTTCAAGCCCATAGCCCGTGTTGTGTTTACAGCATTACAGCATAATACTCATAAATATTCATTTGAATTTTGAGTGAAACATATTTTTATTCCGGTGGAAATTATTTTAATCAAAATTATTAATTATAACATATATTTTCAATTAAAATTATTAACTTATATTTTGGTGGAAAATTCAAAGTTCAAATTTCAAATTAATTTTCATGTGTTTTGACAACTGTAAGTGTGACGTCAAGCTACATTTATAGCTGCAATTGTGCTTCTAATTTTTAGCTCACCATAGCTGGCTAGCAGCTATGAAATATTTTCGATATTTATAGCCCGTGTTGTGTTTACAGCATTAACTTGAGAATATTTTCCAATAAGCTTCCATGTACCTTGATTTTGGTGTTTGGTGTTTCTAATTAAATCAACAGGTTGCAGCTTTCTCGGAGCTCTGCAGGTTCTTCAGGTTTAATTTTGTACAACAACATTTATTTTACATCGCATTTTCATTATTATATTTGCGTGATTTACACTTGAAAATTTATTTTATTAAATTTTAAGTGTTTATTAATTATTATGATTGTAATCATTAGTTTATGAACACAAATAAATCTTTGCTTTGAAAGAAATCTTCATTTAATAATTGTCAGATTTGTCACATATATATTCTTTTTACATATTTTGTCACTTCAAATATTTTCACTTTTATTAATAATTTCTATTAAATTCCACTAAATGCATTTTTGTTTTTTGTTGAATCCACTAAATTTAAATATTTGCTAGTAAAATCCACTAATTAACCTTCGTTTCTTGTTGTACTTGTCCTCTTGAGATGTTCTTTTGTCGGGTCGCCAAATGTTGGAATGAAACCCAAACTGCGAAAAACAAGATTATTAAAAACTCAATTTTTGAACAAATCATAAAATTTTTCATTTATCACGTCTTCAAGTTTGGTCTCACTAAGTGAAAAATAATTATGAAACCTTTGAAACCAAACTCCTCCTAGTCTGTTTGATCAATCTATCTCAAATTTTACATTTATTTTTTTTTACTAAATTCGCGAAAAAAATCACTAGGGGTCGGGTTCTTATTTAAAAAATTTTCTGATGAACGAACCAAATTTAGTACAAATGTTTGTGTCATTGAAGGAAGGAGGGTAAATAATGTCAAAAAAATGGGAGTCAGTCAAACATATGGACATGATACCACGCTTCGCTTAGCCGCTACAGGCAAAAAACCGTTGAAAATTCAAATTTTTACCGGAAAAGTACTCTAAAAACCGGAAGAAAATTGTTTAATTTCTGATTCCCGGAATCTTTGATGTCCTATGATTTAAAATAATTTTCTCAATTTCAAAGGTTCTCAATTTTGTAAATTTTAGTAATACACAATATTCTCATTTCCAGTGGTTCTAAATTTTAACAATTTAAGTAGTTCTAAATGTTGTAAATTCCAGTGGTTCTAAACTTAACCATCATCACTGTTTCTCAATCTAGTCAATACTAGTGTCATTTTTGTGTGGCTCTGGTGAGGTGAAGTTGTAGATACGTAGATTACGATTTTTGTATATTTGAAAATTTAGTGCATTAATATGCAAATTTATGATTTAGTTGCATTCTCTAGCATATAATTAATGTTCTCTGCTAGATCTGAAATCCCATTGAAAAGGGTTAAAATTCAAGAAATAAGAGATGTTACTCGTCCAACATCCACGACCAGAAAGATGAATGTGACACTCCGAATAATTCGGACACACACACACTAAGAAAACGAACTTTCGGAATCCACATAGGGATAGGGATTTCTGATCGACTGGCCATTCCTCTCTTCATCTCGCTTTACCAACGCTTTCCTGGATTCCACGATTAGCTTTGAGTATCTTACATTGGATGCACGTTAATTGCCCGGAGCATAATAGGTACTAGAGAGATTTGATTAGTACTTGAATCAATAAGGCTTAGTCTGCAGGTATTTTGGCAGGTTAGGTATATACGAAACACATACCTAAATAAAAATACCGCGGATTTCGGTAAATACCAAAGATTCACATATAATATGAATTTTATTACAGGCGAAATCATTTGATATTCAGCAGAGAAGGTGGCAAAACGAATGAGTATAGAATTAAAATCTTCAAAAAAATAAACCTGCGAAAAACTTATGAGAACGAGACGACGTAAATTTAAATTTTTAGGGTGTGTGCGAATCATTGGAATTTCATTGGAATCCTTTATGAGTCTTTAAGCCATATCAGTACCAAACACTCAATTTTGCTTTTAAAGAGAAGGCACCTGATACTCGAGTTATTCAAAAGCTAACCACAACAGATTAAAAAGATTAGCTTTTTACAATGCGCACGTTTTGTAAGCTACGAACTAAAACTTCATATCTTTTCTTATCTTCATCTTGAAGACGTAATGTACTTTATTGAAAACACAAATTTGGAACTGTCTTTCAATGTTTGCTTTAAAGTAATTGATAAACTTTCAATATTCAACTTTCCTTGGTTTATTGTTCTTTTCTTGAAACCTACATAATATGGAATGTAACATTTTGTATTACGAAAATAGAACCAAGGGTGTTGTCGTCATTGCCGCCATCGCCATCCAGTTCCCCATTCCTTTTTATGTCCACGAAAAATTCCTTAGATCTATATGGATCACGAAAGTAGTAAATTTTTTGAATGTATTCTTGATAACTATCGGGATCACGAATTGTTGTTGGAATAAATGCAAAAACCTATCGGGTTTTAGCTCAACTGCTACCTATCCGGCTCTCGCTCAAGTGCATAATAAAACACGGCTCTTGTCTCCTTTAGTTGTCCTTGGATCTATAATACATATTTTTATCCCCGCGAAAAACTTAGCCGGGTATACTTATTTATAGTTCGCCTTTTAAAATTTGTTTTATCCTTCAAAGCTAACAGATTCGACTTGCAGCCAACATTTTTAAAATCTGCTAGAGCGTAATCGTTTCGAAAATAAGTTATACATACAATAAACTTAACAAAATGGTTTAAAAACATAATAACGCGATGCAATTGTTTCACAAAACATCATTTCTATAAAGATATATGAAACCAAAGACATATAATGGCTTTGAGTGAATACGGTGAATACAATGGTACATATTAAACATGTAGGGGAAGACAATATAAGACATTATGTGAGTCATAAATGAAACTGAACATCACTTGATTTAAAATTGAATTAAACAAGCCCCTTGAGCTCGTAACCAGACAGTCGCATAGCAAGCGATGGAAGCGAATGAACACTAGTCCATTGAACTACAAATAAGAGGGTATATTATCAAAGCCTTCTATTGTCCTTTAGTAATTGAGAAATCCACAGAAATTATACGCAGGATTGAGCTCGCTTTCGGATAAAGGCTATTATATTCCTTCAATACCCTTCGTTTTATCCATTCCTTTGAGATGCCTTTACAAGCATTTAAAAATTAAACTTAATGTGAATGAATGCACGTCCCTCTTGATAAAACAGCACACAATAGCAATTAAATCTGAATACTTCAAACCAATGGAAATTGTATTTTCGAACATATCTCTTATGAGTACTAAAAACGATCGCATTGTCGGTCTCTTATGGTTACCGACCATAAAATGACATATTCACCTATCATTAATTTGATCACTGACAAGCAGTGAAAAGAATGAATTTTGTATAGAAGTTTTGAAACAACAAAAACAAAGGTCATAAATGATAGCTATACAATTTCCTCATAGAAATTGGTTTTTGGAAAAGTGAAGTCCATTACCACAGTAGGATTGATCCTATTGATGAAAGTATGTAAGAATTCATTCTTTGTGTGAGCATAATCGACGCACTGAATTAATCACTAGAGAATGGCCCTAACGTACACATACAGTGTCCGTGAGCGACGCAAATGCCCCCGAATCCTTCCCCTCCCTCAACAAACCAAACATTTTGAAAATTACTGGTACAGAATGTCAAATTCTTTCACTGATTGGCCCAACTGTAGTGTTAGTAGCTGTTTTTTTAGTGGCGTGGTGAGATATTTTAATTCATGTTAGTATTGCGGTGGTACAGAATGTCAAATTGGCTGTTCATATACATTTCGGTTGTGTAGTGGTATTTCTGTACCACCATTGACTAGTTCTATTGGCCAAAACTCCCTGGATGTAGTGGTCTTGACAAGCCATGAAGCAGATTTTGCCTATGTGTGTGTAAGGGCCGTCGTCTCTCGATATTCCGCGTAGTGAAGTACGAGAAATTCATCGCGTTTATTATTTCGTCCGCGAATTTCATGTAATTTAAGTGTTTAAAATGGTTATTTTATATAAAATTTATGATGAGTGCTATTATTAAAGTATTTTTAATTAATCTAAAACAAAGTCTAAATCGAAAAATCCGCCAAACGCGCACAAAATCGGATTTTGTCGGCGATATGAATTTTGACGTTTGTTGTTTTGTCGGTAAACAAACGCAAATATTTATTAAACTTAGTGTTTGTGATTCTAAAATAGTGAAATAATATTTATATTAATAATGATATAATAAAATAACAATTTATTGTGATGGTTTGAATATAAAGTAAATTATAGCAATATATAAATTGCTAAAAAAAATTATTTTTATATGCTGAACTTGTGAAAATATGTAACAATTCAAATAAAACGTTTATAAATGTAACATGTTAAAAATGATTTATGTAAATTTCAATTTTTTATAATAAAGGAAACTTGAAATATAATAAAAAGTGTTTTTTTATTTAATTTTTCAGGTACAAAAATTGTTAACATTTTTTATTTTTATATTATAATTTTAATTTTTTTATTATTTTTTGTTGATTTCCCTTGTTATTGTTTTATATATCGTATATTTGGTTGTTTTTTATGTTTAATTTGTAAATAACGCAATTTTCGCATTCATTTTTATATATGTGAATTCATTTTCCTATATAATTTAATTTTATTCCACTTTTCTATATATAAATATATATTAATACTTATTTCTATATAATTGCATTCATTTTTGTATATAAAAAATAACATAAAATGAATAACAAAGTGATTTTAGTATAAAATATTTGCGTTTTTCAAAATTCCCGCAATGAAAATTTCATTTCTCGTATGAAATTTCATTTTCTTCGATGTGGCAACCGGCCCTTTGATGCTAAGCGTGTGGTAGTAGAAAAGTCTGGTTCATGGCTTGTATTACTACCACATCCAGGGGGTTTTGATGTCTTGTCAAGCCCACTACATCCAGGGGGTTTTGGTATCAAGAAGAAATTTTGGTACAATGTACTTTTATGATTAAAATTATAGCCTGAAAGTGTGTATATATGCAGGGACAAGATGATGAGCTGACCCAAAACCCTCTGTAGTAGTACAAGCCATTACGTAAGCTTTCTCACTACCACATTCATAGGGATCGGCCTCTCTTGGGTCACATGGAACAATATGAAATTTCATATGAAAAAAGAAATTTTGATCGCGGTAATTTTGAAAAACTCAAATATTTTATAATAAAAATCACTTTTCTATTAATTCAACTATTGTTTTATGTAAGAAAATGTATACACTTGTATAGAAATAAGTATTAATATATTTTACGTATTGATAACTAGAATAAAATTATATTGAACAATGAATTCAGATACATAAAAATTCAGTAACAAACTTACGTTATAAACAATTTAACAACGAAAAGCAACCAAAATATGCGAAATATGTAACAATAAAACGAGAAATTAACAAAAGATAATTTCAAATATAAAAATTATAAGGTATAAAAAATTTAAACAAATTTTGTACTTGAGAAATTTAATAAAAAACACGTTTTAACATATTTCAAGTTTTCTTTATTATCACAAATTGAAATTTATTAAAATAACTTGTTTTTAAACAATTTACATTTATAAACATTTTATATAAATTATTACAGATTTTCATAATTTGAAAATATAAAAACAATTTCTAATTAGCAATTTACATAATGCTACAATGTATTTTATCTTCAAAACATCACAATAAATTATTATATAATTAATTATTGTAATGTTATTATTAATAATAGTATTATTTCATTATTGTTATCATAAACACTAAATTTAATGAATATTTGCGTTTGTTTTCCGACAAAACAACAAACGTGAAAATTCATTCCGCTGACAAAAATCGATTTAGGACACTCATTAGAAACCTATATATAAAATAAACATTTTAAACACTTAAATTACATTAAATTCGCGTACAAAAGAACAAACAGGATGAATTTTCCGTAATACGCTATACTTAATATGTAGTGCGAAACGATGGCCTCATCAAGCACATAGACAAAGCCTACTTCATGGCTTGTCAATACAAACTAAGGGTTTTGGTTCCCACATGTTACTTACACGTGGGACAAATTGTCAATTTCAAAATTAAATATGGGTTTGATAAAAACACCTGTGTAGTCGGTAAAAAAGTTTTCAAGGGGTAGGTGTATAATTTAAACTACATTTCGTGGTGACTATCCGGTTCGTTTTTCAGCCTAGCAATATAAAGTTGTGGATGAACTAATGGACAATGATGGCAACTAAATTTATATTTTATATTAGGTCTATTCATACTCGAAAATCTTACTGATTCTTACTGAATTTGAATATTTTGCATTTTCGTACGAAGAAAATTGGGAATACTGTCAGAATGAAAGCATTTACAGTTGTTAGTTTGATTTTCAATTTCTTTGTATAAAGGTATGTTATTAAATTATAATTAGTATTGTAGTACACTAGCATATTATTAATTTGCATAAATTTTAGTAAACAGTTTTTCAAATTTTTGGAGTGAAAAAAGAATTTAAGTTTAGAGTTAAGAATAATTTAAAGTCAAAACAGAAGAAGGCAATGATGTAAAATTTTGAACATAATAAAATTATTATAAAGTTTAGAAAAACCAAATCTGTTTATTACTTTGTGTATGAAATTAGAGTGTTTGCACACATTTTCGGGTAAATTATCAAAATGTAAATATTCCCCAGTTATATCATCAAGTAAAATTTGAAAAACCCGCCCTAAAATTAAAAATAATGCACCCGTGGTTTTAACGTGAAAACGACTTTCTTCTCGTTGAGTATGTTCATTAATAGCCAGTCTTACATTGTTGTGTTACAAAACACCGTCATTTTTCAATCGCCAATAACTACGAGACTAGTCACGCGATAGCAACGGCTGAGGTCACTGTGGATTGAACATATTTTTACGTATTTATTGTGTGGCGCTTGTTTTTGTCGTGACGTCATCGGGCTAGTGCAAGCACCCACGCGTGATTGTTGTTTTTCAGCGTTGTGTGAGGATATTTATGAGTGTAGCGTGAGAACGCGTTAAGCCAGGACGTTGATTGGGGTATCATTGTAAAAAGCATGAAAAGAGCTACCAGGACCTAAAGCAAAACAATAAAAATATCCTCCGAAATATATGCTTATATCGGTATGAATTTGAAAATCGAAAATATATGGGAGATATCGTCTCACATGAGGCGTAAATATGCACCGAATTGTAAAAAACTCAAATCGGAGAAAACCTGCATTAAACCGAATATTAAAAGCTAAAAAAATGCTCAGTGCCGAGCAAGTGTGAGAGCTACAGCGGCACCGAGAAGAAGTAAAAAAACAGCGGAAACAAATAAACTTGTGATTTATTCATTCTGTAACCGTACTACTCTCCATAATCATTGTAATCAATAGTTTGATAATTAAAGTACATATTAGTATGAAAATTTTGTTGTGATTTTTTTGACGTTAAAACTTCTTTTCGCTCGTTAAATACACTGATAGCCAGTCAAACTTTCTTGCGGTACACTATATAGTCAGATTTCAATCGCCAATAACTACGAGGCTAATAAAGCGATAACAACTATTGACGTCACAATTGATAGAGAATTCCTGTACGTGTTTATCGTCCAGCATCGGTTTTGCGCGTGACGTTATCGGGCTAGTTCACTTACGCATGATTTTTGTTAATAAGCGTTGCGTAAAATTATAAAACAGTGTAACGTGAGAACACGATCATGTAAGACGTTCGTTCGTGTGATATTGTAAAGAGTTTGAGAAGAGCTACCAGGACCTAAATTGAAACAAGAAAAGTATTTGCTGAAGTATAAGTAAAGATCGGTATTAACTTGAAAAAACAATTGAAAATATCGGCTCATATGAGTCGTAAATATGGGCCGAATTGAATAAAATGCAAATCAAAAAGAGATTGCATCAAGTCGAATTCAAAAAAGCCTAAAGTGTCCCGTGCCGAGTAAATGTTAGAGCTATGGCAGCATTAAAGAAGAAATGAAAAAAGGCGCGAAATATAAACTTGTGATTTATATTTTCTGTCACCGTATTACTTTATGTAACGGTAACCATTATGATATAAGAGACATTGCTTTAAGTACTAACTAATAAGAAACACTTATTATAATTTTATCCCCAAGTTTTCACGAAAAATCTATGGCGCGGACCTTGACCGGGCCTTTCGGTTTTTTTCTGGACTCTGGAATTACAAACACATGCAAGCGCACAAATACAACTTAAAGAAAATTGCATATTTTGTTTCGGCTTTTCTGTTTATGGTCCCTTCCTAATTTAGCTATTTGTTTTTTTTTCCCCAAAATGGGCTGTGACGATCTTTTCGGGGCCGTCTCATGCCATTAGATGGAAGAGCCGGACACTTCCGGGGGTTCTAGTGACCGTCCGAGATTGCTGAATAAAACTGTCGCTAGTTCTCTTGCTTCTTTTAAGCTTGTTTTAATAACTTCTTGTAGGCGTCCTTTCCATTTGTAGTTTCCGTGGATCTCACGGTGAGATTGTTCTTCTTGTCAATTATTGAGTTCATCAATGATTTCCCTCCAGGGATGTCTCTAGTTCGCTTTCTTCTGGTCAGCTCGATGTGATACGTCACTTTTCTTAAGATTGAGTTCAGTTATCATTTGCAAAAACAGTTATTATAATATGACAGTATTGGGCATTTCCATTCATCGTGCAAAAGAGGCATTAAGTATAATTAATATTATAGCCGCAGTATGAGTGGAGTGCATGCTGCCGCGCAGGAAATATAGCAGGGAGTATAGAAGGGGCGTGCGTCTGCGTGTTCAAGTAAGGAGACATTAAACCGATTATTTCTTTGGTAGATAGGTATAAAAAACGCGCTATCCCAAAAGGGATAACCTTGCATACGCAGTGAAATGTGTAGCTTGTTATCCTTTGCAAAATCGAACAGAGTCTTACATAACATGATGTTATTGCCGAAAATGAGTTTGTTTACATCAAAATTAACAATACGAGTATTGTAGCTCTTGTATAGGTTTAACATTAAGTTGTCGGATTTTTCCTTGGTTAGTTTGCACGAGAAGAACATATGGTTTATGTCCTCGATGCTCTCCTCGCATTCACAGTACGGGTTGTCTATGATCTTTAATTGGTGCAGATGGGCGCGACACCTAGTGTGGCCCGATCTGATTCTAGAGATAAAGCATATGAGATTTCTATCCGCGTGTATGTTATGGAACTAAGGGATATCGAAGATTTTGCTTTTTTGTTGAAAGTATTTGCCACCTTTGGTGTATCTTTGATTAGCTAGTCAGGATATAGTCTCGTTGTGGAGGGATTGTTTGAAGTGACTGAAGAGATGGTAGTACGAGTATTTGGATATTCCTATTTGGTTGAGCTCAAGAGCTGTATTCGCCAAAGAGTCAGCTTTCTCATTCCCTAGGATTCCTACGTGACTCGGGATCCACAGGAATTTCACTGAGAAGCCTTTCTTGGTCGCAGAAAGGACAAGCTTTTTAATTGTATATATGCTTGTTGCTTTTTTTGTCTTCGTCTCAGCGGTTCTCAGTGCACAGAGAACACTACGTGAGTCCGGCTCTCTCAATTGCGAATGCTTCCGCCTGGATAATGGAAAAATGTTCCCCAATTCTTACGCGAAGCTCGCCAAGTTCCAAGCTGAACACACCAAAGCCCACACTGTTTCTATTTCTGTCCTTGGATCCATCTGTGTATAAAACTGTGTGGTTCTTATATTTATTCGTAATAATGAGTTCAAAGAATCTGTTGGCTTTGATGTATTTTAACTCCTTGGAGCACAGGTCTGATCCTTGTGTCTCGACAATTTTGTACCCAGACGTTATATCCAGGAACCTAACCTAACTTTTCGTTTAGGGGTTCAGGCAATTCTCTTACGATGATATCCTTCAAAAGCGGTTGTATGTTTCTGTTCACTTCTGCCAGGTTGAATTTTTTATCACTCCTTGTATACTCTCTTCTAAGGAATAGAGGTGGCTCACGGGCCATGTCGAAAATAATGTTAGTGGGCGTGGATTTCATGAGGCCCAGACATGTTCTGAGTGCACCGAGATGGACGGTGTCTAGTTTTTTGAGGCATGTTTTTGGGGCGTCCGCAAAGATGTGTGAGCCCCAGTCAAGTTTGGATCTGACGATTCCTTTGAAGTTGTTCCTAATTTAGTTATTATATCAATGAATCGACGTTACACATATATAAAGAAGACTTTTCTTTATGCCACACACAATGTATTGTATCTATAGTGCTCGTATAAGCGATGGTTCACATATATATGTAGGTCTATTTCTGTACTCGAATATATTACTGAGTTTTATTGAACTTGAGAGTTTTGCGTTTTCGAACGGAGAAAATAGGAAAAATCAAGTCTGTTCACGTACTTTTCGAGTTTACTGTAGGAAATATAAGAGGTGTGATGCAATTTCCATCTGTTACTCGAACAGTAAAAGCACACTTTTGAATAACATCTAGCAACGTCATAAGCGATATAGACATATATGACATTGTCAAATGAACCGCATTTTCCTAGAAGCTTGAAGTTCAGGTGCCTACAGACGATCATAGAAAAATACATCATATTATAGGACATATTTGTATCATATCATATCTATGACATATTATATGATGAACTGTACACACACGGTTTTGAAAATATGACGAAAAATATGATGTAAATTTTCCATGATGGAAAAATATGACAAAACGATTTTTGCTGTGCACATGACACAATTTAATATGACATGTATTTCTCATATTGTGTGTTGTTCGAAGTTGTCAAACACAAATTGTATTTCATGAATAATAGAAGTGAGAAAATTGCAGATAAAATGAGTGATGAATATAAAATTGTTTGAAAATTATAAATAATATATAAAATTTAGAATTTATTTTCCTGATCACCATACTCCCTTTTATTTGCAAAGTAATTACGTGCTGCATAAATGTTATTTAGTTTCGTCACAGACAGGAAAATTGAACCCCAAAACTATTTCCAAAACAAAGAGTTAATATATAAAGCTGCCGCCACTTTTCATAATATATTTTCATCAAAGATTTCTTTTCTATCGAAAATGGAAAAGAAAACTATGATATATTTATATGTCACATATATGATGAACTGTTCACACGATCATATAATATGATATATTGAAACATCACAGAAATATGTCATATTTTTTCGTCATATTCCGTGTGTACAGCTTCATCATATATATGAAGAAAAATCATAGAAATATGATCGTGTGTAGGCACCTTTCCTCGAGTAACATCTAGCAATTTCAAGCATATTTTTCCTCTGTCAGTTCTTATCAAACTCTCTAGAACAAATTTTTGGGCGGGTACAAAGACATCAATTGCGTCCTCGAAACATTATGCAATATATTAGGACCTAGTACGTGAACAGACCTATTGTGAGAAAGCTTCTCGCACCAGCCTTTCCTCACCTTACTGAAGTAATTTGGTTCAGTAAACACATGAAGACTGTCAAATGCATGTATCTTACAATTGCTAATTTGACTTGAAATTTCTTTGTATATAGCTATTTTGTTAATTTATTAGTTTGAACGATTTGATTGAACGTTTTATATTATGTTTAGTTTAAATACTACATTTTTGCTGAAAAATACGGAATTTCTGTTCCCGTACTTTTTTCAGGTTTTCGCTCTCACATTGGAAATTACGCACTTGATAGTAAATTTTGATAGTTTTCAGATTAGTGAAAAAGTACGGGATCAGGCCTTACTAATCGCTAAATCTAGCTATCCAAAATTCGGTTAAATCTACAAACAACCACAAGATATCATTTTTTTCGCTCTCATGAGAAGCGGCTCTCAATTCGTGTTCTACAGTTTTCGTAAATTATGATAATTAATATATCATATAAATAAAACAAATTATTAGCCAGATGAGCTCTCTAACAATTATTTATGGGTAGAGTACACTTTAACTAATTGCTTGTTAGTGGTTATTTTTTTTGTTCAAAGAAAAACATATTTAGGTAGATGTAATTATTATCTTCATGTTTAGGGGCGGAAAACAAGGTTTCTCCGCTCCAAAACACTAAATTTTCAATTTTATTCCGCGAGGTGCTCATACAAAAATTTGACATTTGTAACCCCTTTAATGCACAGAATAGTCTAATACATATATCTAAATAAAAAAGAAATTTTGAAACAAAATATCACTAATAAAATATTAGCTAGAGTGTACTCTACCCTAATTTATATATACTAGAAGATTTAAACCCGTAAAAATAATCAAATTTATAAAATAAGCAATGTTACCCCTAGAACATGCAAGAGAAGACTGGCGTGTGTGACTGTGACACTAATCACTATGAATATATCGGCCACACACGCATTTACATTTGTATGTATGTAGTTCCTGTTCACACGTTCGATTATGTTCGAGCATTCACACATATTACGCCGGCGTAAAAAGTTAAAATTTTGATATATGTTTTGTTGACAAATTGCAAATTTAAAAAGGTCATCAGAAAAGTAATATTATTATTATGTTGTTCATCGTAAGTTTTAAGATCCTGTAAGAGAAAAATAATAATCACAATTCAATTCTTCATTTGCAAACAAATATAAGAAGGAATAAAGGCTGACTTTGACGTTTCTACGTCGACGAACTAGTTCGCACCTATTTACACGCACCGAATCAGTTGTTCGAACCACTAAATCAGGATTAAACGAACCACTGTTCCAATCAATTCACTCGCTATGCGAGAAAGACCCATTCCCCCATTCCTAGGAATTGGGCTCAAAGGAGAGTAACATTTCTGAAACCTCCGTAACTCGAACTTCTGAACAAAAGAGTTAAAAATTTATATTAGCTGAATAAAAGTCAATCAACTAAAATAATTTATAACAAATCATAATACGATAAATAAAATTTAATTAAAACTAGATAAATTATATTAAAAAAAAAAAAATTAAGTAATATAAATAAATAAAGCGAAATTATATGAAGGAAAATAATAACAAGATGAGGGCTAGATGAAATAGGCCTGTTTAGAAGACGGAGAAGACGCCTGAACTTGCATAAAAGGTGAGTTTAATATTGATATGATCAATTTCTCTAAACTCAAGATGGATGGGTGAAGTTATACAGTGGAGAGTAGGGTGGATAGTTATAGCTAATTGACTAAAGGAAAGATTTATAGTTTACTCATTTGTAAACTCGATGCTGTGGGCCAAAATAGCCTCGATGGTAGAGTGGTATGTTAGCAGTGTTGAGCTCTTCTTGTAAATACTGTTGAAGGTATTGAGGGGGTTTGATTCGGAGAGAATCAATCAATGGTCGGTCAATTGCACAAGCTTCCCTAAGTAGTTCGTTGTCACTGACTGACACGCGTGAGATATTTATACCCAATGGACAGGAGAAAATTTTCGATTGGAACGATGTTAGCCTTTTTATATAGGTAAGAATTGCTGAAGTGTATTCCATTGTGTTTCCTACTATAGTTAACACAATGGCGGAGAATTTTCTGTTCCTGAACACGGAGCTTTTCCATTTGGGCAGATGAAATGCAATTCCAAACAGGAAAGGCGTATGAATGGATAGGACGAATAAGTTGCTTGTAGCAAAGGATCTTTATTTTAGGGTCAAGTTGATTATTATGGCGAAGAGAATTGTGCAGGTATTTGGGTCGTATAAGAACCTTCTGCGAAATTTTCTTGATATGCTCAATAAAATTGATTTTGGGTGTGAAGTGTACACCAAGGTATTTCATGGAGCTTTTTAAGGCAATTGGGGCAAGCAGTAGATTGACGTTGGTAGACTTGTAGTTACGCGGGCGATCTCTCTGGGTACCAGTGAAGCATATTGCAGTTACCTTGGATAGATTCAACTTGACATTCCATCGGAGATAGTAATGTACTAGACGATCTAGATTCTCATTGAGCGAGTTTGCGGCATGAGCTGGGTTGGATGATGCTGTGTAAACAATCAAATTAGCCGCAAAGCTGAGTTGTTTAACTAAAGGTGGAGGACAGGGCAGATCACTGACATAAATGTTGAAGAGAGTTGGACCCAATAGAGAGCCTTGGGGAACTCCAGCTGCAACTGAAAATACTCCGGATAACTTCCTCTGGACGCCAAGTCAGGGAAGGTTCTGTGCAGCATAAATTGGTAAACAATGCTACACAGTACTTTTGGAAAACTATAAGATAGAAGTTTGTGGATCAGACCGTCTATCCACGTGGTGTCGAACGCTTTCTCTATATCCAGGCTGACAGCAAGGACAGGTTGCTTTCTACTTGCATTGACGCAAATGAAGTTTTGAAATATATTCAGTGGCATGGTGGTACTATGGAAAGTGCGAAAACCAAATTGAGAATTTGGTATTATACCATGGTCATCAATAAAGCGGGGGATCTTCCTAGCTATGAATCTTTCATATAGCTTGCTGATTGATGTAAGTAGGGATATCGGTTTGAAGCTGGTCGCTAAATGACTCGGCTTCCCAGGTTTGGCGATAGAACACACAATAGCATGTCTCCAAATTTTAGGAATGTAACCTGCATTGAAGGCATGGTTGAAAAGAATAGTCGAGATTGCTTTAGGAGTGAATAGTTGGAAATTTTATAGGCTCCTGGGGTTTTCTTTAGGTTCCTGGTTTTGGCAAGCAGACGAAGAGAGGTTGGGGTAGCAAAACCATTTGGATTGGAACAATTGGTTCCGAAGCTTGCTGGATTTTCGGGACAGAAGTCTACAATGTAGTCAGTGTAGTTTTCAAACTCACTTTTGATGCGAGTGTTAACATCATGGGAAAAGGTGGGATCGCCAGAGTTCAAGGTGAGTTTGTGGTTACGTTGAAAAGTTTCACCAATTATGTTGGCTTTAGTGATGGGATTGTTAATAAGATTGCCACTGTGAAGGATAGGACCATTGTAGGGTGTGGTTTGTTAGGATTCTAGAATAAGAAAGAAGACAAATTTGTTAAAATTCTACAAGATTATATTTTATTCAACATATGTTCTGGACCGCATCAAATTGGTTGAATAGGTGAACTGCTGCCGAAGATTGTTGTCTGGTAGCCCGAAAAGTTGCTTACAGTAGATTACTGCAAGGCTCACCTGGATTCATCTGATAGATGATATCCAGAACGCTAGAACAAGAAGTCAATTATTGTAATTTGCTTACATTGACAAGACGTCAATGTAAGGCTCCATTGAATCGGTTGTAAGCCGATTGATTGAGTAAATTGTGCTCACAAATGACCGGCAGTCAATGTGAGGCTCCATTGAAATCAGCTGGGAGCTGGATTTCCAAACTGCTTGGTTGACAAGCGAGTGCAAATTGTGGTGCTCACAGATGACAGGAAGTCACTGTGAGGCTCAACTGGAATAGGCTAGGAGCCTATTACCAGAACGCTATGGAACAAGAGAGTCAAGATCTAGGCTGCCTCTCAGTCGATTCAAAGTCAACTAGAGGCTCAGCCCGACTCAGACGAGAGTCACGATCAAGCCGCCTCTCAATTGACGAAGAGTCAATTAGAAGCTCAGCCCGACTCATAGTTAGGTTGTATGAATTACCTCAATTTGAACAAGTCTTGTTGAAGGGATCCCTTAGACGAAGTTTAATCCGGAAGATTGAAAAGGCCGCTCGTGTTGAGGTGACGTAGCTAATATCCTTGAAATAATCGTATGTCCTGAAATTATAGATCTTGAAATTGTAAATTGTTCAATAATTGTGGTCGCACGAAAGATGTCCTGAGACTGGTTTTTGTTCAATTTCGTCCTGATTATATATGGCATTCGAGTGCCAAGAAAGGATTGAGGACAAAGAAAATGACGCATGAGAGTGAACTAGGTGCGAAATTCCAATCCTGCACCGAGGACAAATTTCACCACCTGAGTAAACATTATCCACCTAAGCAAACACACCAAAAGGAAAATGCAGCGTCGATATGGTCATTAAAATGCACGCGTCTTGTGGTTGTGTTTCGTTTTATACATCTCAAACATGGTTCCACTCATTTTTTTAACATTTTTGAAAACATTCTTGTCAGGCTGAATGCCCTTGAATCTGTCTTCAAATTCTTTCGAACGGCAGAGATTAATGCGCTGTTTGATGATCATATCAAGGTTGCGCAGGGTGGATCGAAGTAATGAGATAAGATCGGGCAGTTAAGCACGATGAAGCGCACGTCTTAGGGACGTGCGCTCTCGTATAAGTGGAAGGGTGATGTCACAGAGACGGGACATGTTGAACAGTTGTTCGAACCAATTCGTCGACGTGCTTTTGCATTCAGTCGGTAAAAAAGTGGTTCGAACCATTTCGCCGACGTAGATGTTCGGGGCGTGTGAATGGGTAGCAGTTCTGTATTCGTAGTAGGGATGTCGAAAATTAAAAATATATCGATATATATCGTATCTATATTTTTTGGAAATATCTAAATCGATATTTATCGTTTGCAAAAAAAATATCGATATATCGATATATCGGTTCAATTTATAAAAGAATGATCGCGTTCCAAAAAATAGTATATTGATCCTAACATACGTTAATCACAAATTTTTTGAAAAGTTAAATTATATTTTTCTCAAAATATTAATATATATTAATTTTTCCTTATTCAGGTAAAAGTAATATATTTGTCGGTCTGAAAAAAATATCGTTTTTTCATACCTTTTCGATAGTAAGGATTCTATATCGATATATCGATGTATAGGAAAATTAAATATCGTTAAAAATATCGATATATCGAACAAATAATATCGATATTTCGATATATCGATATTTTTTCGGTACATCCCTAGTCCGTAGTCGGTCACCGGTATAACAATTGAAATGATTTGTAGATAAGGAAGGGAAAATAAATAAAAAACTAAAGCAAAATATGCAAATCTGCTTAGAGATGTTAGTGCGCTTTCCTTTGTAGTAGTATGAAATATTTCACTAAGAAAAAACTTGTTTTGTTTAAAGGTGGCCTACCTTTTTCCACATGGAACATTGGGATCTATTGTGGTCGTTAATAACTGATTTTGATTATTTCCATAGCCATTTTATTGTGTTTTTCATTGAATTTTTGTTATTTTTTCGAAAATACAACAAAAATGCTATAGAAAATAGCAGATTGTCATAATAGCAGAATCTGTTTTGAGCGAGCAGAATAGACCCCAATATGAAATCTCAGATGAAAAATGATATTTCCATCGCGGGAATTTTGAAACACTCATATATGTTTTAATAAATATACTTTTTTATTAATTAAATGAATTTTATTATTTAAGAGAAGAGTACACTTGTTTATTAATCAGTATTAATTCATATTTACGTATTGAAAATTCGACTAAAATTAAATTATATAGGAAAATGAATTTATATATACTAAAATGAAATAACAAAATTACTTTATGAACAAATTAACAAAAAAGCAACCAAAATATAGGCAATATAAGACAATAATACGAAATATTAACAAAAAATAATAAAAAAATAAATATTAATCGGTGTAAAAATAAAATTTCAAAAATTTTCGTTCCTGGAAAATTAAAACAAAAACTTTTTTAATATTTTTAAAGTTTTTTTTATTATCACAAATTTCAATTTATATAAATTAGGTTTAAAATTTTACATTTATGAACATTTTGTATAAATTATTACCTATTTCCATAATTTCAAAACAAAAATAATTTCTTATTAGCAATTTACATATTAGGTTCATTTGTTTTGAGTTCGGAACATTGTGGAACTTTGTACTAAAAGTGCAATTTGACACTTCTAGCGTTCCATTCTGTTCCGTTGTAACTAACGCGTCAGGGTAAAGTGAGAACAAAATCGTTAAACTAGCATACTTTCTCATTACAAAATGGATCAGTTTAGTACTACACCAAACTTAAAAACCACCGCGGAATTTAGTACTAGAAGTACAATTTGGTATTCCGGAGCAGTTCCGAACTCAAAACAATTGGACCTATTGCTATGATATACTTTATCACATTTAATAAATTATTATTTTATTATAAGTTACTAAGTTATAATTAAAAAAAAACATTAATTCATTGTCATTATCATTATTTAATTTAAGCAAATTTTGTACATGAAATATTTAAAATAACAAACGTCAAAATTCATACCGCCAACAAAATTCGATTTTATACTAGTTTCGCGGATTCTCCGACACAAAAATTTACTTTTCATGGATAAAAAACATTTTAGTAATAAAACTTATTCTCAATTTTATGTAAAATAAACATATTAAGCACATTGATTACGTTAAATTCGCGGACAAAGCAACAAACGCGATGCATTTGCCGTACCTCACTACACGGAAATTCGAGAGACGATGGCCTACCTTGCACACATTGACAAGGCCTACTTCATCACTTGTCAAGCCATGCAGAGAGTTTTGCATGAACTAGACTTTCTACCACCACATTCATGGGTCAAAGTAGTGGACATCGTGGGATATGAAATTTTCGTCGTGCGAAAATTGAAAAAATGAAATACTATAAATTACTGTTCAATAATTTAATTAATGTAATGTACGGTTCATTTATATGGGAAGAACATATATTTATATTTGTAAAAATATAAAAACAAAATTTAATTTTACGCAAAAATGTACATATTTGTTCGTACATAAAACAATCTAATTTTATAAAAACATTTCATAAATAACCGTTCATTATGCAATTAAATTTTAAAAATAACAAATATAAACATTTCTTATTATTTTATAACAAAATTTAATGAAAAATCACTTAACAAAAAAGCTTTAATAACAAATGAAAATTATAATAACAGAAATCAGCCAAAAATAGTCACAAAATCATATTATAACATATAAAAATAAATAAAAATTTCAAATACTTCAGTTAAATAAAAAAACAAACAAATGAAAAGAATAAATATAATACATACTTATAACCCTAATAAAAAATGTATGGCAAATATATAAACAACGAAATTACAAAACACAAGCAAACATATACACATAATAAAAATGGATTAAACATTTAGAGATATTTTAATATTAATTTATCAAATAGTTAAAGTAAACATACATGTATATACGAAAACACATTTTCACGAAGTTGACATTACCTCTTGCAAAATGACAAATGTCAAAATGTCTAGTGCGGCGACAAAAGTTAATTTTACTAATTTTAGAACAAATGCGGAAAATTTTACACAAACTTCACCTAATACTAATGAATAACCCTTTAACTAATAATCGGGGCGATTCTGGCCACTTTCGTTAAGTTAACAGATTTCTGTTAAGAAAGTTAGCAGATTTGGTTTCTAACATAATTTTTTAAGTTGGTATTCTGGCCAAAATTTACGCTCAAATCTAATACGAAACCGGTTTTTGTTCCAAATCTCTCAACTTTCTTAACAAAAAACCTGTTACGTTTAAGTTGAAGAATTTCGGGCTTAAGAAAAATCTGTTAACTTTTGGCGCCCAGAATACTATTCGACCGTAACTAAACTTTTCGAAATCCATCAATAAATTACACGGGCTGTTATATTGACGGAATCTGTTAAGTGCGCACAGAATTGCCCCGATTGGGGTTACACTTAGACTATGAGACGATTACACTTAGACTGTGTGCTGATCGACGGCACTTTCATACAAATGACCTTTTGATTGGCATTATAGCAAAGTCCCAAATTCGAAAGGTTTGCGTCTCAGAAAGTGCCAACTTTAAATTGACATTTTATTGTTCCGTTCAGTGATTGTTTCAAAACAAAATGGAAACGTTACGTGAATGCAGGAAAACACGTAAGTATTTTACTATATTGTTGAAGTAACATTAGTTTACAATGTTTTTCCTGTTTTAGTTACAAGCGAGGGTAACACATGTCAAAAAGCTTCGAATTTCAATTCAAAACTTCATTCGAAGAAAAGTGCCGTCAATCAGCACACAGTCTAAGCGATCGCGACATCCACAGTTTCTAAAGGCGCCTACAGATTAGCAGAATACATCATATTATATGACATATTTGTATCATATTCATCATTATATGATGACCTGCATACACACATTTTTGAAAATACAACGAAATATATGATGGAACTTTTCTATGATGAAAAAATATGACAAAGCGATTTTTACTGTACACACGATACAATTTAATATGACATATATTTCTAATGTTTATGTGTTGTTCGAAGTTTTAATATACCGATTGTAAGCCAATCATAAGATATCATTTTTGTTTGGCTCTCGTGAGGTGAATTTGTAAATACGTGTCTGATGATTTTCGTAAATTTTAAATTTTAGTGCATTAATATCCAAATTAATGATATAGTTGCATTCTCTAGCAGATAATTAATGTTCCCTGCTAGATTTAAACTCATAAAAATGGGTAAAACTCAAAAAACAAGAGCTGTTACTCGTTCAACATCCACGACCAGAATGATGAATGTGACACTCCGAATAATTCGGACACACACACACTAAGAAAACCAAATCCCGGAATCCAAATCAGGCACTCCTCTCTTCCACTCACCTTACCATCACTTTCCTGGATTTCGCGATTTTATTCACCGATGTGAACCCTCGCTAATATATCATATAATTTCGTCACATTCCGTGTGTATAGCTTCATTATATATGTGATGAAACATAATCTTCTGTAGGCACCGTAAAATATACGTAATGGCGCAAAGTAGTCGGGCTACTTTCACACGCACGCATTTTCGAGTTCATGGCTTGTACTACTACAGAGGGTTTAGAATTGACATATGTGAGCCCATTTTTGCGCATAAATTCGTTTTTTAAGGAGGTGAAGCTCGAGAATATTTGCCTCGCTCATCTGCAGTATAGATGAGCGTTAGGGCCATTCCTTACTTATTAATTCAATGGGTATAACGCTCATCAATACTCTTGGCGAGTGGAAGAAATTAGTTTTTATTTCCTTAGTTCCTTATTCTTTGGTTGTAATCATACAGGCGTAGTGGTTATCAGTCGGTGTCTATGAAGACTTGACGAAGTGGATTTTAACGATATCAAATTGAATTTAGCTAAACGCACACTTTGTTTTATTGTTACGAGAATTGCTCGTTTTAAGCAAGATGACCGATGCTGTACTTTCACTAAATTGGATATTTTTATGGGCAGACTGTCAAGAGGTAATTGTCAACGAAATGTAAAATATTATTGAATTGACTAAGGATTTCCTGACATGGGTACATTATGATATCCTGAAATCTGACAGTTACTTAATGTTTGTTTTTCTAACTGACACTGGCTGAGCTGGCCCACTTAAGGCCTGCTAATAGCACTAAAATGACATATGTGAGATTATTTTTCCGAATATACTAAGTCGTCGCTACAGATTCTCTGTTTTTCTTCCCCAATTCTGAGCTTAGTATGTTGTCCTGTTTAAATGTACAGGAACTGTTTTAGATGTATTTCCAACTGATCTGCGCAACCATAGGTTAGTGAGACTCTTCCTTAGAAAAAATTGAGTTACGAATATAACAAGAAAACAACGTATAAACGCGAATTACCAGAAAACATAACGTGAAAGCTACTCTATATCTCTCTTTCAGTGACAAAAGTTTGTATAGTTGTTCTTTACAATTGACTGTTACAGGTACTGTACTTGACATTGATTGGTTCATAAACCTATATCGGGCTATTGAATTGCTTAGCAAATTCAACTAACAATTTATAGTCTTTTTGGTTTACCGTAAAAGCTCAACTTCCTGTCATCATAACACGTCATGTTGTGTTTTTCAACATTCTTTTTCTAAAACATAATTTGATATTGAAGAAGAGCTGGTTAAGATCTTGGTTACTCTCTTCACAATCACATCTGGCGGTGGCAATGATAATATATAAAATATGAGCCCTGCATTTGGTGTGATCTGTCCTAATCCATGAAATGAAGCTTGTCACGTTCGCATATTTTTGCTGAAAATACTTGATTCCTTTTGATCTGCTTAGGTAATCTGTATCACTTCTGACATTTAAAATATTTAGTTTTAAATTTAAATTAATAACAACAAATATTAATGTGTTTAAAACGGAAGGCCAATGAAGAAACTCTTCATGAAGCCTGTTGAACCAGTACATCTCAGTCAACTGAAAATAAAACACCCATGCAAAAGGTAATATCAAAGAAACAAAATAATTAAGGTCGTCACTCTATCAATCATGAACTCAAAACTGGGATAACTCCTTCACTTCAACTCTTCTTTACTACAACAACTCTGTCGCTCATTCGACAGCACATCTACGCTCACCCAGCATCCAAGTGCCAAAAATCACACCAGCAGTCCTCACTCACTAATCCTGTATAGCACACTACATCCAACAAGGTTAACTCAATAAAAAAACAATAAGAGCTCAGTGATAACTCACCTGTCAGCACTATAACTTAGAATACTTTACTTCACTTCAGGAACGATTTCAATAATACATAATATCACCAAATAATGTGTAAAGGTAGCATCAGACTGCATGTCAGAATGCCTTATATATGGCATTTCACTTAACATGAACTGGTCGAAAGAGGTCCTTCGTTTGGATACTTCAATTAAAGCTGAGAAATTGTTCACACAATATACGTTCATGAAAGTATTTTGTTAAAATGAAACAAATTTATGTAATGGTTTTTTCCCCGTAATTTGCGAGCATTGCCACGAGCTCTCTCTTCCTCTTCCTCAAGCACGCATGTTGCCAAAATAATAGCGAGACACTTTCGATTTTTGCTATCCTTTTGGTCTCTTTTTCGGCGTCCCTGATAGCAGTGAACACGAAGCGCGAGTCTGATACTATAAGGGCCTTTTTTACATTATGGTTAAGAATCCATGTTAACACTGGCTATCGCAAAAGCTTCTGCTTGGACGATAGAAAACACACAGGTTGCCAATTCTTTTACTTGCGTTATCTCACTGCGGGGTGAAAACGCCAAAACCTTTTTTTTTTGATTATCCTTCGACTCAACTGAAAAGATCAGAGTGTGGTTGTCAAAATTCCTGTTGATGATACTGATGAATTTCCTGTTGACTTTCTGTGATCTTTTCTCTTTGGTAGTCAACTTCATGTTTTCAAGATCCGCGATTTTGTATTCTTTAGATATGTCGACTATATTGTTGCGAACAAGAAATCTAGCTTCTAGCTTTATATTAAGTGTTTCTGGTAAATCGTGTGACTTAATTTTGTCCACCAGTGTTTGAAAGTCTTGATCTCGCCAAGGTTGCACACCTTACTGGAATTGGGGTATTTCCTCTCTGATTGAATCTAATTGATCTAGATTTTCAGAGAGTGATTCTTTGAAGCGAAGAATTTGAGAATATATTTCGAAAGAAATCCACGTCCGAAATAAATCCTGTTGAAACCAGACAAGCTGAAAGTTATGCCCGGTTTCAAGAAGGTTTCCACTAGACAGAATAGTTGCGTTCCTTTCGCTGCTCTGCTCATGAGCAGATCAACTTTAACATGAGGAACAACAACAATTCGTGAGCAATCCTGCTCACGTTTTGAAACGCAACGAAAGCTCTCCACCGCATACGATTCTCGGCCATCCGCTTCGCTTCTCCCCAACTCTTGCCTTCCTCTTGCAGCTCTTTTTCAACCGTTCTTCTCCATGTCATTCTTGGTCTGCCCCTCCTCTTTCTTCCTTGTGGGTTCCACTCTCGGGATTGGCGGCTATTCTCATTGTTTTCCTTCCGTGAAGTGTGCTCTATCCGCCTATATTTTCTTTTTTTTTTAATTATATCCGTTAGCTCCTCGTTGGTGATCCTGTCTTGCACCGGCTTATGAATAATTGGAGTTTGGCTGATACGATTTTTGTAACTTTCCAAGTTTGGCAACCATAAAGAAGTACAGATGTTACATTAGTTCCAAGGATCCTGAGTTTGGTGTTTCTTCTTAGTTGGTTTGATCGCCAAATTGGAGCCAGCTGTGCGAAAACTCCCTCGGTCTTTCTATCTTTAAGGACTGCTGTTATTTCTGCTATTGTTAGTGTTGTTGAGTTTATTCTTGAGTCTTTATGGTATTGTTGCTCCCGATCCTGCTCAGCATTTCTGATGTCCGTCTGTCTTCTACTTTGCTATTCACTAATTCTTCAAAGAACTCCTTCCATACCTTCATTGGCTCAGTTTCCATGACTACGAATGTAGTCGGTTTCCTTGTAGTAAATTTTTTATTAGCTAGCGTTTTTGTTATTTTGTAGAGCTCCTTACTGTCGTTTTGGTCAGCCGCATCTTGTGGATCTTTTGCTAATTCTTCCACATATTTTCGTTTACTTTTCCTGCAGCTCCGCTTCACCTCTCTGTGTTTTGTATTGTAGGCAAGTAGACACCTAATACAATTTATAATAAATTTTGCAATTTTGTCATTCATTAAAATTTAATTTAAAATTTCTAATTCATAACTTGTAACTATATTTTCCTTCTGTTGAAGACGTCATCCAACTTGCATAATAAATGGGATGCAACATGTTATCAGTGGCATCTTTTTTAAAAAGGATTGCGCCTAATCCGAACATACAGGCGTCAGTATGTAACTCCGTTTCAGCTCCCACTTGGTACAGTTTTAACACAGGTCCTTCAGTCAATGCTTTTTGAAGTGTCTAAAAAGCAACCTCTTGTTTATGTCCAAATTCAAATTTCGCATTATCTCTCAACAATTGTGACAACGGCCGGGCCTTAAGGGCAAAATGTGGAATAAATATATGGAAATATCCAGTTAAACCCAAATTAGACTGGACTTGCTTTATTGTCTTACGTTTAGGAAAATTCATTACCTCAATTACATACCTTAGATGCTCAACGGATTGACACTTCAGTAATTGACACTTCTTCCAATTGATTATAAGACTAAAGTCACTGACCGTCGACAATACTTCTTTAACTTTACCTAAACAAACTTTTACCTTCTTACCTAACACAATTATATCGTCCAGATATGTTTGTTAAAACAATGCCGTTTGCTATCAGTTCTCGAAAAACAGCTCTTATAAACCTTGAAAAGCAAGCAGGTGAGTTAGTTAGACCAAAAGGTGCTCGAAGAAATTCGAATTTTCATCAGGTACAATAAAAGATGTATATTCAATACTCTCTTCTTCAATCTGCACATGGAAAAAACCGTGTTTTAAATCTAAACAGCTAAAATTTTGTTGATTTTCGAAGAGCTACCCCCAGCTAATGCTTCACGCAACTTTGCTCAAAGCACAGCTTTGGGTCCACAGATCTGACCCCGCAATTCCTCCTTCTTCCACACTTTCTTTCATTTTATTTGCGCATATCTGTTTCGACATCTTATTATTTTTTGATTGAAGTGAAAACGTCTTTTTTCTCGTTGAGTATGTACAGTGGTAGCCAGTCTAACATTCTTGTGTTACAAAATACCGTCATTTTTCAATCGCTAATAACAACGAGACTAATAACGCGATAACAACGGTTGAGGTCACAGTGGATGGAGCTTAATTGTACGTATTTATTTTTCGGCGTTTGTTTTGCCAGTAACGTCATCGGTTTGTTGTTTTTAGCGTTGCGTAAAATTATTTATGAGTGTAGCGTGAGAACGCGTTAAGATTTCATGTTGATTTGGGTGTCATTTTGAAGGACTTGAAAATAACTACCAGGACCTAAGGTGAAACAATAAAAGTATTGGCCGAAATATAAATAAAAATTGGTATGAATTTGAAAATGAAAAAAAGTGAAAGATATCGTTTCATATGAGTCGTGAATATGCACCGAATTGTAGAAAAATTCAAATCGGAGAAAACTAGCATCAAAACAAATTTAAAAAACCAAAAATGCCCAGTACCGAGCCATTGTCAGAGGTGCGGTGGCATCGAAGAAGAAATGAAAAATCGGCGCAAAACAACAAACTTGTGATTTATCTATTCTGTAACCCTACTACTATATATAATGATTGTATTTAAGAGATTAATAATTGAAGAACAGATCAGTACGAAACACTCATTATAATTTCTTTGACCTGAAAATGTCTTTTCGCACGTTAATTACGCTGATAGCCAGGCAAACTTTCTTGCGGTAAAATATACAGTCAGAATTCAATCGCTAATAACTACGACGCTCATAATGCGATAACAACGATCGAGGACACTATGCAGAGCATGCTTGTACTTGTTTATCGTGCAGCGTTTGTTTTGCCCGTGCAGTCATCGGGCTAGTATAAGGGCCTATGCGAGATTGTTGTTGATTAACGTTGGGTAAAACCATAAATAAGTGTAGCGTGAGACCGCGTTAGGACGTAGATTGCCATTGCAGAGAACTTTCAAAGTGCTATTAGGACCTAAAGCATATTCGCCAATAAGCATATTTGTACGTCGTTTTGTACGTGTCATAAATATGCGCAGAATTGAATAAAACGCAAATCAGAGAAAGCTTGCATCAAAACAAGTTTTACAAACCTAAAATTCCCATTGCCGATCAAGTGTCAGGGCTACGGCAGCATCGAAGAAGAAATGAAAAAACGGCGTTAAATAATAAACTTCTGATTTATCTATTCTGTCACCGTACTACTCTAGACAACCATTGTATTGAAGAGATTGATTTAAGTACAAACTAATGAGAAACACTTATTATAATTGATTGACTTGACTTGATTACGCCTTTCGGTTTTTTTCTTTTGGTTGAACCCCCAAAATTGTGGCTTAAAACGAGTTCTCGCTGGCTTCTGTCGGCTATCTTCTGATTCGGTTGTCTTTTGGCTTGGTTATATCTGGATCGGCTATCATCTGTTTCGGTTGTCTTCTGGTTTGATTGAATCTGAATCGGCTATCATCTGCTTCGGCTGTCTTCTGGTTGGTTTAAATTTGGATCGGCTAGCATTTGCTTCAATTGTGTTCTGGTTTGGTTTAATCTGATACGACTGGTTCTGGGTCGACTCACTAGCCGTATTCTGTTGGTTATCGGTATCGAGTACAAAACTAAAATAGCAAAAGAACGCACCGGACTTGTTCTTGATAGATTACAAACTTTTACCAACTTCACTTCACATTTATATGAACTTTCTTCGATTTTTTCCATTTTGTTAGCCTGTTAAGGAATTCGACATTTCACCTATTGAAATGTAGAATTTCAATCGAACGTATATTTTCTTTATCTTCTTGCCTGATAGGTTCTTTCGAACCATGTTCAGGTTGCTGAAGGTAAGGGGCATTTTGCCCGCTTTACCTCTTGATGATTTTTGCCTGTCAGGACGCTGAGGGTATATGACATTACGGCCATGTTACCCTTGAGTCAATGAAACACACTCGTTCGAGGAGACGTAGTGTATTTCTGACTAACTTCTGCACATTTCTTAACCTTAATATATACTTATATCTAGCTTAGTCAGTAATTTTCCTTACTCTTACCTTATTTTCAAAAATGGTCAAATGCAAATTCCATCGATTGGATCATTGATCGGGAATTACTGAAAGCGATCAATGCTCCAATCGAACTTGATCTATATTTGCACAATATTACTTTGAATGTATTAACCTTTTGCACTTTCCCGAGTCAGCAGAATTGCCGACTCGGGCAAATATTTTATTAAAATTAAATTTTTCCTGATTCAACACATATGCTGACTCAGGTGCAAATATTTATTAAACTTTCCATGACCTTTCCCAAGGGTTATTTCCCTTAGGGAAGGTCATAGTTCCTCCTAAAAGGAACCGAAATTTTGGTTCACAACAAGCCCTTGGTTGCACAAATCCCTCACATATTATTATATTAAATTTTCAGATGAAATCAAATGAAAGTTTTGAAGAAATTGTAATTTTGTGGAATTTAAAGAAAAATTTAGGTTCGCGTCAAGGAAAATGAACCTTGTCGCTATCTGGACATTTCTAACTCAACTGTTCTTTTCAGAACAGCAAATTAGTTCTAGTTATTATCGAGAACTAAACTTGTTCTGTTAAATGTATGGGATTTGACAGTTCTGTTCTGTTAGAGTGACCAAAAGAACACGGCTAATAGTACCGTTCTTTTGGGACTGGCTATCGAGTGCAAATTTGAAGTTGCAAAAAAGACAAAAAGCCAAAAGCTCAATACTTTTGACATTTAAAAATTGTTTATGTTTCTTTCGGTTCGTAGGTTCGCATGTAACTTTTATTTAATTTTATTTTTAACTTTTCTTATGCACTTACCCAAAAGTATTAACTAAATTTTTATATATTTGAAATTTATGGGAGTGGCATCCAGTGGTGTTAGACTGTCAAATCCCATAAATTTATCGAGCGCAAATTTAACACCCGCTATAACTTCGGTTAAAAATTACAACACTCGATAGTAGTCCATCTAGTGTTATGTGGATGGCGCCACGCTAAATTTCCTCTTGAAATTTATGCAAAATTTGAAAAAATAAAACAAGAATCAAAACTTTTGGGTAATTTCATAAGAAAAGTTTAAAATAAAATTAAATTAATTAATTAGTTAATTCATATCATATGACCATTTTATAACTTAAAATAAACTTTTCTCAAAATCTTACAGAGATCTTCACTTATAAAACGTGCAACTACAGAAAAATTACGTGCAGTCTTTCAAAAGTACGCAACTGTCGACAAAGATGGTGAGCTTTTTATGACAAGTGAAGATTTTGTGCGTGAATATTTAGGATTGTTCAACGAAGCTGGATATAACATAGTAACAAATACTCAATTAGCAGTTGCAAAAATATGTTATTGGTAATTTAAGGAATCCGTGAAGCTCTTAGCGGGTATAGCTGATACAAGTAAAGATGGACTTATATCGTTTTCCGAATTTCAAGCGTTTGAGGGACTTCTTTGTACTCCGGATGCATTGTATAGAACTGCTTTTCAATTATTTGACACAAAAGGAAATGGAACTGTCACATATGGTAATATAGAATTAAATAGCTGATTTTATAATTAGTTTATTTATTTTTCAGACGATTTTGTTTCTGTGGTAGAAAAAACCGAACTACATGCAAAGATACCTTTCAAATTAGATGGACCATTTATTCAAAGGTATTTCGGAAAGGTTTGTGTGTTTAATATCCTAACTTTTCCTAATTAATGTCATTAGTAGCGTTCTTTTGGGACTCGCTATCGAGTGCAAATTTGTAGTTGCAAAAAAGACAACTTTTGTGGTTTTCGACTGATAAAAACAGATTGATCTAAAAATTGATTTATTTTTTGATCTTTCTAAACCGTTTTGAGCATGCTAACGTCAAACTGTAAGAACTTCTTTGTGTGAGTGAAGCGTCGCCTTGATTCAAAAATCATTCATTATTTTTTATTGAAAATTATTTTTTGTTAACTCAATTTAATTTAATTAAAATTTTCTAGTTGATATTAGCACAAAATTGATAACAGCACAAAACTGTTTTTGACAACAGAATTTTGGCAAATGCCAAACGACAGTTTTGTGCATGTATTGGTAAATCTGAAAATAAATCGAGATCTCGGAAAAGTGATCTAGATCAAAAAATAAATCAATTTTCTTGCCCAGTCGAACATCATTTTTTGATCTAGATCAAAAAAATTGATTTCAAAATAGATTTTTGTGCCCAGTTGAAAACCACATTTGATTTGCACTCGATAGCACAACACTTTTACGAAGTTCTATAAAAATAAAAAGTGAATTTCTATAAAAATTTTTACGCTTTTTCCGGTTCGAAAGTGTACAAGCCACTTTTATTTAATTTTATTTCAAATTTTCAGCATTAAATTATTCTAAAGTTTTAATTAACCTTAATTTTCTCAAATTTCCCAAAAATTTTGAGGGGAATTTTTGGGTGGCGCCATCTACATAACACCTGACGGACTTCTATCGAGTGGTGTAATTTTTATCTCAAGTGTTATCGGGTGTTAAATTTACACTCGATAGATGTATAGGATTTGACAGTCTTACACCACTCGATGTCCCAAAAGATCGCAACTAGGTCTGTTCCTGTACTTTTTGAGTGAAAATCAGTAAACTCTCAAATATCACCCACAAGAGTGTAACTCTCACAGTTTGAGCAAAACACTGAAAATAGTACGGGAACGGAAAGTCAGTAACTTTCAGTAAAACTAAACATAAAAAATGTAAAAAAAATGTTCCAAAATCAATAATATATTAGTTACTAATAATTAATTTACTAATAATGTAACAAAATACCTATAAATAAACAAATTTGAAGTCAAATTACCAACTATCAAATATCAAACACATGCATTTGACAATTTTCAGATTTTTACTGAACGAAATTTGTTATTTTGCACGCGATTCGGTATAAAAATTTGTTATGGCGAGTTCTGATGAGTTCTGATCGACTCGTGCGATGAAACAAACGCTTACTTTGCGATACGAGTGGTTACACTGGCAGTGAAGAAAACATCAGAACATGCAAGAACTTTTAGTTGCTAGAATGCGGTACAATAATGTGACACTGAAGAAATATAGTCTCCTCCTCGTAGTGAGCCATCCAAGAGATGAGCGATATTTTGTAACGTGCTCTCGTTTGCTAATGCCGTTTACCGAAATTTATAATAGTCTAATTATGTAGTTATTCGGGTTTTTTGATTTTTTAAATTTACTTTTTTCATTTTATTATCTTATTAATTTTAAAACTCTCGAGCAATTAACATGTTACTTGTATTTGGTTTCTAGGCAAGACAAAGACTTATAAATTATGCAGAGTTCAGTCAATTTCTTCATGATTTTCATGAGGAATATGCAAGGGAAGCTTTTCGCTCCAAAGATTCCGCGGGCACTGGCTACATAACTTCGCTAGATTTTCGAGACATAATGGTTAACATCAAAAGCCATTTATTGACCAGCGATGTTAAAGATAATCTAGTGGCTGTAAGTTCCAGATTTTTTGATTTTTAAAAACTGTATTCAAAATTTTTTCTGCTCATATCGATCGGTAAACAATAAAAAAATTTTGCAATCTTGTAAGGTTACAGAAGGTCACAAAGTTAGTTTCCCATATTATATGGCATTTAATTCACTTCTAAATAACATGGAGTTGATAAAAAGAGTGTATCTCAATGCCACTGGAGGAAGTCGCGTCGAACCAATAACTAAAGACGAACTTCTACATTCAGCACAAAGGATGTCTCAAATAACACCCTTGGAAATAGATATACTTTTCCAATTAACCGGAACGTTACATCAAACGGGGTGAGTAAAATACAGAAAATTATATATTATTGTGTGGGCTTCATATATCCCCTATATTAATTCGATCACTGTTATTTGGGATACTTGTGTAATAACCGTTGAATGTTAATATTAGTATAGTTTGTTGACACTCAAAATTGAGTATCTAGCCACATCTCGACAATAACTTCAAAATGTTATGAATCTAAATTAAAATATTGATTTTTAGATCATAGTAACAAAATATTCAAAACAATCCTATTACATATAAGTTTTGAAATTTTTCTAAAAATAATTAATTAATATATGCAACTCAATTCAATTTGAACGGAAAATTTCCTATTAAAGTTTGCTTCATAATATTATCGCTGCTTACATCGAGAGATGGTGGAACAGAATAAAAAATAATCGCAATAGGCGTTGAGTACCTTGCTGTCATTGAAAATAATAAAATTAACGATGTTAGTTTTCTCATCGAATTATCCTAATCAACTTTTTCTAAAACATGAGGAAAATATACATATATGTCCAATCATGAAATGGATTATCATGCAATATCATATGCCTCGACAGTTTAGTTCGGAAAAAGAAGAAGTCTCAGCAGGTTTTAGTTGACTATCTATTATCTATTTATTGCAATATGTGAAACTACAATAATTTCATTTGAATTGAATTTGCACAATCGAGAAAACAGACGAATTGTTTACAATGATTTGAACAATATCGCACCCGAGCATTACACGAAACACATAACTGCGCGTTTAACTGATATAAGAGCCGTAACTAGTCCTGCTGATCGGTCAGTTCTTATCCAAATGCTTGAAAGCGTTTATAGATTCGTACTTGGATCCGTTGGTGGAGGTAAGCTATACTATAGAAACTCTATTTTATAACAATCTAAATGCTTAAATTGTTTTGATACTTAAAAGCTGTTGGTGCCACTGCTGTGTATCCAATCGACTTAGTCAAAACAAGAATGCAAAATCAACGTACAGGGTCTTTCATTGGAGAAGTAGCATATAGAAACTCTTGGGATTGTTGTAAGAAGGTTGAACATTGGTTGCTGTTTCATTAAATTTATATGCTTGATACTATTCCAAAATCCATATATTAGGTTATACGACACGAAGGATTTCTGGGATTGTACCGTGGTTTGATGCCTCAATTGGTAGGAGTAGCACCAGAAAAGGCGATTAAATTAACAGTAAACGACTTTCTTAGGGATAGTCTCTCGATAAATGGTTTGGTGCCATTTTATGGAGAAGTTATTGCTGGAGCATGTGTAGGATGCATACAATTTCATTGTTATGGTTTTGCAATTGAGCTTTAAATATTTCAGGCTGGTGCTTGCCAAGTCGTGTTTACAAATCCGTTAGAAATTGTGAAAATAAGACTACAAGTAGCGGGCGAAATTGCCGGTAGTGTTCAATTGAAATTTTGCTCTTCAAAGTAAGGTTCTATTAATTTTAATTGTACGACAGGTGGAGCAAAGGTTCGTGCCTTAACAGTGGTGCGTGAGCTAGGACTTTTCGGCTTGTACAAAGGTGCCCGTGCCTGTTTACTCCGAGATGTGCCATTTTCGGCAATATACTTCCCTACGTATTCTCATACAAAATCATTTTTTGCCGATGATGATGGGTTTGAAATATATTTATTCACGAGAGAAACTCATAAATTTTGGAAATAATAGATACAATCATCCATTTACACTTCTCGCTGCTGGAGCTATAGCTGGCGTGCCCGCTGCTTCGTTGGTAACACCGGCCGATGTGATCAAGACAAGACTGCAAGTCGTAGCAAAAACGGGACAAACTACATACCATGGGGTTTGGGACGCATTTAAAAAAATATTGCATGAAGAGGGTCCGAGGGCTTTTTGGAAAGGCACTGCTGGTAAGTTAAATGAGAAAAACGAGAATTTTTTTAACATACAGTTAGGAGCAAAAGTGTCCCAACCACACAAGAAATTTGTTTCAGTAATGTAAAAACTTAAATAAAAAACTTATTTATGTTAATTATTACAGGTTTATATTACTGACATGATATATTATTGCAAATAACAAAATAAATTTTAATTACTTATAACTAGAGAATGAAAATGGTACACTTTTGCACCGCTTTGTGAAAAATAAAATTCAGTAGTCTTAATATTTAGTCCAGAGCCCTTTGGCTCTTTTAACTGCTGCCAATCGCTTCGGCATACTTTTCACGAGTTTTTCGCAGTACTCAGAAGAAATTTGGTTCCACTGTTCCTCTACTCGTTCCCATAGAAAATTGACTGACGATGGAGGTGAGTCATAGCTGTTTAATAGAGTTCTTTTCAAATAGGACCATAAATTTTCTATGGGATTGAGATCTGGACTCTGTGCAGGCCACTGTAGCACTTCAAATTTTTGCTGAGCTAGCCAGTCCTTAACAATTTTCGCGGTATGTTTCGGGTCGTTGTCTTGTTGGAAAAATATTTCTTCTTCAGGCGCCGGAAAATTGTTCATAGTTTCTAGTAAATTTGTTTTTAAAATATTCAGATACATTTCTTTTTTCATAATTCCGTCAATTTTTCTGACAGATCCAGTTCCATAAGCAGTCATACATCCCCAAACTTTAACATTTCCTCCTCCATGTTTCACAGTCTGTATGAAATCTTTCGTATTCATCTTCTCTCCTTCTCTCTTCCAATTCCATTGTCTTCCGTCCGTACAATATCTATTAATTTTTGTTTCATCCGACCAAATTACACGACTCCAATCATCAGGTGTCCATGATTCATACCTTTTGACAAACTCGAGACGAGCTTTTATATTCTTGCTCGAGAGTAAAGGCTTCTTTTTTTTTCTATAGCTCTAAAACCAGCCGAACGTAGAGCTCGTTGCACCGTCCACTTACTTACCACTCTTCCAGTGTCTCTGCGAATTAGTGCAGAAGCGTTTGAAGCCGATTTTGCTTCACCTGTCGCCAGGTACCTAATCACTCGTCGAGTGTCGGTGGAACTCAGTTTTTTTGGCCTTCCTCCTACGTTATTTTCCAACTCACATTTTAAGTTTTGCCTAATCCTCTGCACGGCGCTTTTACTGACGTTTACTAATTCTGCAACTTTTCTAACAGAATTCCCTTCTTTCAACTTTTCTGATATTGCATTTTTCAAAGATTTTGTAATTGGTTTCATTGTGGCAAATATTTCAAATCAACTGAATTAAACAGATTTTATTGTACGAAAACGTTCTATAGATAAAAATTCAAATAAATAATTCTAATTGTAGAAGTAAACCGTCAGTTGTAGTTCAGTGTTTTGACGAGTTGTGCTTCACACTTGCATCGTTGCAAAACTGTCCCAATGAGATTTTGTTCTTTTTCAACGAACCTCAGACATAACGGTATCAAATCGAGGGTTTATTATTGCGTCGTTTGTAAGCGATAAGATGCTGCCAGTGTAAATCCTAAACTAACAGAAGCAAAAATATTATCACACTTCTAAGCAACATGCCTACTGCTTGGGACACTTTTGCTCCTAACTGTATAATGTAGATAGTTCTGAACTTACAATGCTGTTCAAACAAATATCAGAATACCATTATTCAGCTCAAGACTCCATAGAAGATTCTGCTATCTTGAAAACCTGCTATTTCCCGTAGCATTTTTGTTGTGTTTTCGAAACGTCTCCAGAAAAGATGGTTTACATACATCACACATCTAAGAATTTAAGGGAAATTTTTACAGGGCGCTCTATAACTTTTTGCCACCTCAGATTTTTATATAGTCCATCATGAAGATGTGGCGACCAATTCGAACGGCAACTTACACCGCTTTTACCGTATATTTACATCCGGCTTTGAATGATTTACAAGATTGTAAATATGTGTTCATTGGAAGTGAATCGATTAGACCTTGATTCTCTGTGTACCCCTATAAAGTAAACGCCGGATTCTTATTACCTTCGTGGTACAACTTGGATAGCGCAACTACACTATTTCCCTGGACAGAAATTAACCCACCTTCGTTTGAAAGGATAGTTACAGATATTAACCGCACAAGACTTCGCGCAAAAAATTATAATTCAAAAAAGGGTAGATAATTAATCTATATAATGGGGGAGTTTATTTTTGCGCTAGTACAAAAATACTTATTGCGCGCCTGATCAGTAGTGTCTGTCTGCCGGCGAATATTATTGCCCCGCTGCGAGAATGCTCTAGTTGCTGTAAATAAATTTCATTGATTAATAGTATATTCTGCACCATGGGAGAAAAATACAATATTTCCATCGAGTGTAAATGTAGATGTTGTATTTGTTCTCCCGAGGTCAGCATATTTGTTTTTCACAAACACTTCCTCCGAAAATTCCGTTATCCAGCGGCGCAGAAGTAATTTTTTTATCGGGTAAAGATTATTTTCGACGGATGATTCTCTCGCGAGTGAATGTGCTAATTACACACTCACCTGTTTGAAATACGCCCGATGAAAAAATTCCCTACTTCGCACCTCGATAACGAGTTTTCGATCGGCGTGTGTGCATTAAGTATATTTACATATTCCTCTTTTGCAGCTCGTGTGTTTCGCTCCTCACCGCAGTTCGGTGTCACACTGGTGACGTATGAAATATTACAACGTCTCTTCTACATTGACTTTGGTGGATCTCGCCCTAGCGGTTCAGATGTTCACACCTCAAAACTTATGCCTGAACCCATGGTAGAAATAAATGCAGATCACGTTGGTGGTTATCAGGCAGCTGTACCTATGTTAACCGGAATAGAAACAAAGTTCGGACTATGTTTACCACGATTTGCGACAACGTTGCGCATTTCTGATCAAGCCAGATCATAACATGCTTATTTTTAAGAGCAATAATAACTAGTAAATGGTGCACTTGAATGTGAAAGGATGGATTAACAAAATAAAAAGCAGTATATTTATAACAGTATAGGATATTATTTTGTATTTCCCTGTGCAGCGTTAAAACAAATGATATCTATGTCGGGAATCGTAGAATCCAGGAAACTGTAGGTATAGTGAGTTGAAGAGAAGAATGGCTAGCCGACCAGAAATCCCTATCCCGATGTGGATTCCGAGAAAGCGTTTTCTTAGTGTGTGTATGTCTGATTTATTCGCGGTGTCATATTCATCATTCTGATCGTGGATGTTGGGCGAGTAACATCTCTTGGACATGTTGGACGAGTAACATATTTTTTGAATTTTAACCATTTTTATTAGTTTAAATTTAGCAGGGAACATTAATTATCTGCTAAAGATTGCAACTACATTATAATTTGCTTATTAATGCACTTTTAAGGCTCACATCTTTATATTAATGCACTAAATTTTAACTAAAATCTTAAGAACGTATTTACAACTTCATTGGATTCCTGAAAGTGGACTCACTGGATTCATGTAAGCTGGATTCCGCGATTGCATTCATAGATGTGAACCCTAGCTAACAAAAAATTGGATTATTTGGACGACGTTGAGTGTGTGGGGGCTGATCAAATGTAATTTGTGGATGAGGTAGTTGTGACATGATAAGCAAACTGTGTCCTGCCCATGAATGCTCCCGTGGAAAAAGTTTATTCTTTGAAGAGGCGCCGTTCACAACCAATCACCGACAGACGCGGACTCAGCATACGAGGCAGTTCAGACCTGGATATAGGCGCAGGGTAAAGAGGAGAGAATAAGGGCTCAACAATAAATATTGAAGGTTAATCTAGAAAGGCTGAATTGTAAGGAGGTGGGAATGTAAAGAGACATGTCGGCGTCGAGAAATCCATAAAAATGATTCAAAGAAAATCTAACAAAATAGAGGAATTTTCAGAAGATATGTGAATAAATTAAAAAGAGATTATGTTAAAAGGGAACCTCTAGCTCACGCGTGTTCTGACCTGCGTTTTCTTCCTCCCTGTCGATTTATACCCAGACAAAATTGATCTTAACTTCACGATTTTTTCTACACGCGGGCTTCAACACTCCTTGTTTCCACTTGTCTCCCCTGTTCAACGTCTCGACTTCGATCGACCTCGGAAGATATACCCAAAAACCAATGGCCCATTTCCGGTCGCGGACTGCACACGGCATTAATCTCTTTCTCCGCGCGTGCCCTGAAACTGGATTCACTGGTACGTTCGGAGAACTCCATTTGCACGCAGGCGTGTCGTTCGTTCAATTCCATGGTGCCATTTGTTTGAACGGAAGGTTCCTCGCCCCATTGAGCGGTAGAGAACAGCATTTCTTCCCACGCTATGTCCTGATGGCAAATTGGGACGAGGTCAATGATCGAAACTTCGAGGCGATCTTTGACCTGTGGCGCGTGTGAATTGTATTGCTCTCAGCTGTGCTCAAGGGGGCGGGGTCATCTCATCATCGCTGGCCGTACTTAAATATTGTTTGGCGGCACTATCAGTAGAGATGGGGGAAAAGTGTGATTTTCCAAACACAGTCGGAGTAGTTACTGTGTATCGAAAATCACAGTTACAAATCACCGTGATTGTGAAACGTTGGTCTCTTTGAACAGATAGAGATATTAAAAATTACCCGTATGTAGACATTAATTTTCATATGGCATTCCTACTTCCAATTGTGAACTTTTCTTATAATCGACTTTATTCTCATATATTGTACGAAATTTGACAGCAGAATAATTAACGTGTTACTCGAACAGCAGCTAGTTTGAAACTAAAACAAAGACCGTAGCCAGTGTGACCAGATTTTGATTCAACATTCTGCTAGATGTTTGGGTAAATTCTACTGAATTCTGCTAAACTTTTTGAAAGCTGTTTTGATACTTGCTGAAAGTAGTTTTCAAACGTTTTTTTAATTTTAAGCTTATTTTAAGCATCATATACATCTGGTGTGGCAGTATTTTTATATGCAAGTAAGTCGTGAGCCATCATGATCATATTTCTGGATGGTGTAAAATTTACGCACCCTTCCTGGTCTTTTACTTCCTCTTTTACAAGGAGGATTGCTGAAACGTGTTCGTTCTTAAATTTGTTCCGTAACTCCGTCATTTCAGAGAATATTCGTTCAAAAGCCGTATAGGACATTGGTATAATCATCGCGGCCTTTGTAAAATTGACCAAAAGTGGACACTTTTCAGTTCCATCTGCCCTGGTCATTTCGGTTTCGGAATCCATTACTGTGCTACCAGAACTTCCTCGCCAACTGCTCTGTCCAATTTAAGCTCCCTGTATTTGGTGTCAATTGTTTGTATGTCAGGCTTACGTACAAAATTGGGAAATTTTGAATCTATATTGATCAAAATAGCAAATTCTTTGTAAACAACATTTTACGGATCAAGAAAATGGATTTGCTCAAATAATTTACTGATATGTAAATGCGATTTTCAAAATAAAATCCAGAAAGGTAGTAAAAGGCGAATACTGCCAATTGTCTGGTGAATTTGGGTCTGATTATGCTGAAGTCTGCCAAATTTTTCAATTCTGCTAGGGATACTGCTAAGCCGTAAATTGGTGGGTAAATTCTGCCAAAATAGCAGAATTCTGCTAAATCTGGTCACCCTGACCGTAGCGGCGTGCTGATCAGACAGCATCACCTAATGATCGCCAAGGAATAGTCACATGCCAGAGATGGACGGACTCCAGTGAGTGCAACACTGTTATATTACACTTTCATACCAAACGAATACAAGTGTTACAAAATGCCGACACGTACTTCACTCATTAGCCGTGTTTTTTATTCTGATCCGGATAAAGTTGTGAATAAAAAACGTTACGAGATGATCCAATTTTGTTCTTTAAAGTTGGCGAAACTTCTTCGTTGTGTCAAGTGTCCAAAATAAATTTCTTCCTTGTGATAAGTGTCAAGTGCCCAGTTTACTTCTCAGATTATCAGAAACTAAATTAAATTATAATTGCAAACTTAATCCATTCCAACTTTATTTATTAATATATGTCAAAGAGAAAAAAAAAAAAAACGTTTCGCGACGAAACACCTCTTTTAAACGTTTTCATACAATTTTTCAGTTTGTCTTTTAATACATTTCAGATTATGCTTACTTTTTATTTCCTAAATCGAATAAAATTTCCGCGCCATAAATAACAAACAGAAAATGTACTACATGATGACAAAAGCCGCGTTTTATTATGAAAGAGATCTATATGGATCACGAACGTACTAGATCTTTTAAATGTATTCCAACAACAACTCGTGATCTTGCTTGCTATCGGGATCATTTCGATTGATCCATTTTTTAGTTCGCGAGTTACACACGTTTTAGTTTGTACTTTTTGGCGTGTGTCAGATTTTTATTTGGAAGGTTGGCGAATTGTAAATTTATACGTCAAAATCATTGTTTTGACATATAAAAATAATTGTTTGGCTAATTAAAATTACAAAAATGGAAAAATCGGGAAAGTAATGATTTATATTTTCGAGGGAGTGATTCGTTTCGTGGGGAATATTATATGTGTATGTTAATTTAGTGGATTTGTGTAATATTTGTGTAACAGCTGTTCTCAGTTTGGCATGTCAAAACTCACATTGCTGCCAACCTCCGGAAATAATGATCCGTATCGTTTTATTATAACTGAGCCAGAGCCATATAGATAAACGTGCATAATAAAACGCGGCTAAATATTAAAGTGTAAAACTTTAAACGTGGCGACATCTGTCCACGAGAAACGAAACGATTCTCGTTGATCCGCATAGTTGATCCAACTTTCAGTCTGGATCATCGTTGTTGTTGCAATTGCGTGTTAAGGACTTGATCTGATCCGGACCGAATGCAATAAAAAACACGGCTATTAGTACCTTCCGGAATGATAAAATAATAAAAAAATTATTGATTCATTCACGTGACTCCCAGAATAAGGGCCATAATAAAAATCTATTTGACGATGAAGCGAAGAGAAAAAAATTTAGTTTTTAGGGAAAAAATAGATAGGAAGGAAAACGATTCCAGACTTAGATGTGAACCCTGGCTCAGTAAATCATTTTAGCAAATGCATTTTCTTGATCCGTAAAATGTTGTTTACAAAGAGTTCGCAAATTTGATCAATATAGTTTCAAAATTTGCCAATTTGGTACATGTGCCTGATATACAAGCAATTGACACCGAATACAGCGAGCTAAAATTGGACAGACCAGTGAGCGATCTGCTAAAATCCCAAGGAAGTTCTCGTAGCACGGCAATGGACACCGAAACCTTGTGGAGCAACATTTGCCAAATGACTAGGGCAGATGGAACTAAAAACTTTCCACTTTTGGTCACTTTTACAAAGGCCATGTTGATTATGAATATGTTCGTGAGCCTCACTAAGCGAAGCAGTTGTCGAGTGCATGCGGTTTGTGGCAGTGAAAATTTTAACAAAAAATAGTGTTGTCGTTTTGTCTCGTAGATTATAGGTCTGTTCCCGTACACGAAAATCTTACTTCTTTTACCACTTTTTTACTGCATTTGAGTATTTTGCGTTCTCGTACTAGAGCAAATAGGGAGAAGTATAACAGATTTACTCGCGCAAGCACGTCCCCTCCTTACTACTTTTTCCTACAAAAATTTGGTGTAGGTATTTTGAAAATTGTTTAGTAAATTAACTATTAGTAACTAATAAATTATAAACTACGTTACTCAACGAAACACTAGTTCTCGATAATCAAATATTTATTCATGAAAAGTACAATATGGCTTCTTAAGCTTACTCCTTTTTTCACTTTGATCAACACACCAGGTTATTCTAAACTGAAGGCACGCGCAGACCGCGGACTGAGAACAAAGAACAGACGCCGCTTCTTATCAGTCCGCCGATCTGCTAATGACCGACGCTACTTACACAAGTGACAGAAGATCTTACATACTAATACTAACCTAAAACTTACAACTAAATACAGCAGAGGGCCGCAGTACAGTTAGGTGACTTAATACTAAGCTATGCAGTGCCTAAACACGTAGTAGTACTGGCCGAAGACTAGTGTATAGACTACAACTCGGCCATCCTACACTTGAATTGTCCTCAATTTACATAAGTATTTAATAATCGTACAATCTTTCAAGCTCAAGTCCGTCGGAGGAACAATCCACTTTTTCAATTTATTTGCCTCTAGCACTCCGCCATAGGGCATTTGGGTTATTTGACATCCATCTATATCCCGAATTACATATCGGTCGTTCGGCAGTTTTTTGTGAACTACATAAGGACCTTTGAATAATGGCATAAGTTTCTTATTAACACCAACCGTGTGGTCAACGCTTCTTATAACAACAAACCCACCCTCACTGAATTCAGGAGCAAGGGAATGTGATTTAAGGAACTGATTCAGATTGTTTTCCTGAGACTTCAGGATATTATCAGAGGCCTCTTGCCGAAATATACTCAAGTCATGGACAACATCCCCATTTTTACTATTTAAATGTTCAGTGATTTCATCTACTCTGGTTCCACGTTGCTCGACCCCGAATAGTAGCACAGAAGGGCTAAATTTAGTGGAAGAATGTACCGTATTATTCAGAGCGTATTCGACATCAGTTAAATGAGAACTCCAATCCTCATGATTGATAGGATCGGATAGTTTACTAAATATGGGCCGCAGTACTCTATTTACTCTTTCTACTTGGCCATTAGCTTGTGGAGAAGCAGTTGCATTAAGTATGTGCTGTATATTCTTTTCCTCCAGAAAGTTATCAAACTCGACAGAGGTGAAACAAGTGCCTCGGTCACTCACTAGGCGTTTTGATCGACTATAATAAGAGAAGTATTGACCTAAAGCACGGCAAACTTCTTTAGAACTTGTCGAATTTGTAGGATATAATTTTACAAATTTAGTAAACCCATCTATAATAACTAGAAGGTATTTTTTCTTAAATTGGAGGGATGGAAGTGGGCCTAAATGGTCAATATGTATCGTATCAAATGGGACGGAAGCTTTCGGTATGTTATATAAGTTACGTTGCCTGGAACGAGCAGGTGCAGAATAAACAATACACTTAAGACAGTTCTGAATAAAATTTTTAACTCTGTTCTTCATTTGTGTGAAATAATAATTTTTTTTTATTTGACTGCAAGTTTTGTCAACACTTAGATGACCGATCTTCTCGTGTATTACCCGAATGACATTCTCTATCATTTCCCGCGGGACATAGAGTTGGTTATTACCAGAAGGGGATCTACGGATTACCAATCCGTCTTTTAATTCAAATTCATCAAGAGGGCCATTTTCTAATTCTATCTTAAGTTTTTCGATTTCAGGGTCACGACATTGCGTTACTTGTAATAGAAAGTCTAAATCTGCTTCATCATAGGTAGCAGCTACTTGGGCTCGACTTAGGGCATCAACGTGACTCATAGCGGTACCACTACGATGTTGAATAGTATAATCATAGTTTTCTAGAAATAAGGACCATCGAGCTATCTTTGCAGAATGAGAACGATTCTTCAGGGTCTCGGCAAGTTAATTACAATCAGTTATAATTTTGAAGGGTATGCCTTCAACGTAAGTGTGGAATCGTTTAAGGGCATAAATGATCGAAAGTGCTTCTAATTCGTAACTATGAAGCTTAGCTTCATTGGCGGAAGTAGTTTTGGAAAAGTAGGCGACAGGGTGGAATTTTTTATCACCTTGCTTCTGAAGGAATACTGAACCAAATCCAAGTGCGCTAGCATCACAATGTAACTCAGTTTCACGTTTGGGGTCATACATAGAAAGAACTGGAGACTGAAGGAGTTTTTGTTGTAAGAGTTTAAAAGATTGGACACAATCAGAATTAAAATTATAAGGGGTATCTTGCCGCAATAGTAAAGTCATAGGTTTGGCAATTGCTGAAAATGACTCCACGAACCGTCGGAAGTATGAGAATAGTCCCAAACAACGTTCTAGCTGCTTTCGGTCACTGGGCATAGGATAATTTTTTATGGCACTCAAATGCGTATTACTTGGTCTAATTCCAGAAGCATTGGCACGGTACCCCAAGTAGTCCAACTCAGTATAAGCGAATTTACATTTTTTTAACTGCAGTTCAAGACCATGCGTTTTCAGAAGACACTGTACACTAGCGACCAATTTAAGGTGGAATTCGTTATTTTCAGAAGCAATTAAAATGTCATCTAAGTAGACTACAATTTGCTTCTCTCGGATAAGTTCCTTAAGTATGTTATTAATATAGCGCTGAAATACGGCAGGGGCATTCTTAAGTCCAAATGGCATTCTCAAGTATTCGTATTGGCCATCGGGTGTAACGAAGGCAGTATATTTAATAGAGTCTTCTTCATTCATCTTAACTTGATGAAATCCACTCTTAAGATCAAGGAGCGTGAAGAAATGTTTTCCACCTAAGTGCTCAAGGCAATCATCGATAAGCGGCAGGGGGTAGTTATCTCGAACAGTTATTTTATTCAAAGGACGATAGTCGACACATTTGCGAATTTCGCCAGTCTTTTTCCTAACGAGTACAAGGGCCGAAGCATAAGGGGAATTGCTAGGGCGTATGATATTCTTTTCTAGAAGGTCATCAATAATTTTCTGAACTTCAGTTCTTTCAGAGTGTGACAGTCGACGAGGTCGACAAAAAATCGGGGTATTGTGCTGAAGTCTTATGGACATTCGAAAGTGGTCACCACTCGTTTCACTAGCAGGAGCTTCACAATAATTTTCAACAATGGTTTTCATAAGGGCTTTGTGTTGTATATGATTGAGCTGAGGACTTATATCGATCGGGACTTCGGACGAACAATCAATGGCACACAGTTCTCCAAAAGCCGCGTTGACTGAATAATCAATTTTACTAAGCTGCATTTTGTTTCCTACGATAAAATCATTTTGTATTGGTAATGAGGATTGTTTCTCCGCAGTGATCTCACTCCTGAAATTCGTCCTTACTAGGTTCAAATGTTCAATTTTGGCAGTCACATGTGGTTTTAAACTAGTATTTTTTCCTTTTAATTGTAACAATTTATTTTTAGAATATTTAATAAATGAATAGCATAAGTGAGTGTGTAATTTAGGCACAAGGTCTCTTCCTATAATAATAGGATAAGAGGAGGAACTTTCAGATACAACAATAAATTCATGCTTAACGCTAATGTCCCTAAACTTAACTAAACAGCAGATCTTCCCGCAGGATATTATATCTTGGTTTCCAAGACCGCGATATCCGGAAGGTTTACGTTGATTCCTTAAGGCCGAAGGTACTTGTTTCTCCGAAATGAAACTTCTAGGACTACCAGAGTCAAATAAAGAAACCACATGTGAGTGCTTAAGGTAATTTGGACTGAAGGAAACACTTACCAGTTGCAAAGATCTCATTCCTTGACAGACGGCGTCATTACTGCCACTGCTACTGTTTCCATCTCCATCTCTTTGAGAGTGTCGCATAATCGGGGCAGCAATCCTATTGGGCCGATGTGGGCAGTCTTTGTAAATATGGTCCAACGCACCACAACGGAAGCAGGAACCCTCAGGACGTCTGGGCTTCGGGCATCGACTTTGATAGTGGCCAAAACGAGAGCAATTATAACACCTCACAAGAGCATCATCCGACTTGTTTGTAGGACGTGGTAGAAGAGCTGGGTAGATATTTTGAGGTTGACCCAGAAGAAGTAGTTGGTCGAACAGAAGACATAGAGGATGGCGTTGCAATAGTCGTCCTTCTCGTCGTTGGTGTACAAATAGCGGCAGCAGGTATGGTCAGTCGGGATTCAGTACGTGGAGCGGAAGAGCGAGCAGCAAGTTTCCTTTCATAACGTTTTATTAACACCTTCAGCTCTCTCATCGTGGTAGCGTTATACAGAATAGTTGCATCAGTTGACCGATCTTCAATCCCCTCTATGATGGTGTCTACCAATTCGGTCTCTGGTATATTGCCTCGGGTTGCTATTTCTTGCATTTCGATTACATATCTATGGACACTTTCATCAGGCCTCAGACGTCTAGAGCGGAGCTGATGATACACTTCATTTGTGGTATGCAAATAGCCAAATTCCTCAATTAAAGCTGCTCGTAATTCATCGTAAGTATGAACAGCGATAGTCCTTGCATAAACTTTAGCAGGCGTCGTGTTCCCACGAAACGAGCTCTTTCATCAAACTGCAGTATGCCGAAGGCGTCCTCCAAGTCTTCAATCCACTTGTGAACATCATAGGTGTTGTCGCCATTAAATGGTTGGACCATAGCCTCTATCGTGCTTATGTCCAAGTGTATCGGTGACATCATTTGATGTTGCGGGTTCCTTAAGGTGGCGATCTCCTGCTGCAATAAAAGAATTTCTTTTTCCTTCCGCAACTTACTTAACAAACGGTCTATTTCATCCGTAGAGGCCTCAGGTTGGGTTGGTGGAGTAACCCTAGGAAGTTCGTCTGGTTCCTCGTACACACTTGCAGCAGGACTTAAAACTCTAGGTGGAACTGGACTGACCTCCACTTGAGCTGGTGGCAACGACTGTCTCAGGTGCTCGTCGAACAGGGCCTTTACTTGGGCTATAGATGCGTTTGGGGGCACTGACACCTCAGCCGCGTCCAACACCGTTAAAATATCGGCTTTACTCATCTTTAAAAATTTTTTTTAAATTACACTTTATATAAGTCTAAGTTTTCCAATAAGGCACAGCGTTTTCAAATTTTCAGTTCGAATTTTCCACAACAAAGTTCAAGTAAGGTAAATAAGGCACCACATTTTCTTTAAGCATCAGAGTTCTAAGGAAAATTTTATGTCCGGAAGATTACTAATTTTATCTCTATTTCACCCGCACGTTAGGTTTTATCCCACTTCTGAAGTTATAAACTACGTTACTCAACGAAACACTAGTTCTCGATAATCAAATATTTATTCATGAAAAGTACAATATGGCTTCTTAAGCTTACTCCTTTTTTCACTCTGATCAACACACCAGGTTATTCTAAACTGAAGGCACGCGCAGACCGCGGACTGAGAACAAAGAACAGACGCCGCTTCTTATCAGTCCGCAGATCTGCTAATGACCGACGCTACTTACACAAGTGACAGAAGATCTTACATACTAATACTAACCTAAAACTTACAACTAAATACAGCAGAGGGCCGCAGTACAGTTAGGTGACTTAATACTAAGCTATGCAGTGCCTAAACACGTAGTAGTACTGGCCGAAGACTAGTGTATAGACTACAAAATTATTGATTTTCTTATATATGTGTAAAAATTTTTTATGTTAAGTATAAGTTAAGTTTTTATGTATACTCCATATCAAAATTTGATTGCAATTCCGTTCCCGTACTTTTTTCTGTTTATCGCTCACACTGTGAGAGTTACGCTCTTGGTAGCAAAATTTGAGAGATTACTGATGTTTACTACAAAAGTACGGGAACAGACGCTATGATTCAAAAGTCTCAATGACATTTCAGAACCATAAATCACTGTGAAATGGAATCACACCTATCTCAATTACTTCGTTTCCTTAGTTATTTATTCGTAGCTTGACACAACCCTGCGAAAATGAATAGTAAATAAAATATAAATCTGACGTTAACTTGGAAACTGAATAATTTTCATATTTTCCAATGAATAAGTTGTAGAACATTATATAAAAACGACACAGTAATGCTTTTGCAGCTAGAAAGTTTTCAAAACTGATATATTTAATATCATCGCAAAAGATATCTATTCATTCCATTTAAAATTAAATGGCACGCTGTTGGTCTGATAATGTCCATACAACTGCTTTTACCCCTCGGGATTATCAGGTGGAGCTGATAGCAGCAGCCAAAGAGAAAAACGTTATGTTATGCTTAGGGCATAAATCATCAAAAGAATTTATAGCACTCAAATTGCTTCAGGAGCTTGGTCATGAAGTGCGGAACAAAAATGGCCGCAATAGAAAAGTTTCCTTATATGTGACAAACGGTGGAGATGGTTGTTCAGCATATAATTTGGTACACTATCTTAGTGACCTGCAAGTGATTTACGTCAAAAAAGATGATGAAACCAATACTGATTGGAACTATTTACTTATAGACAATCAAGTTGTTATACTATGTGCTAGCACATTACTCAGCGCCTTGAACTGCAAGCATATAAGCTTGGAAAATGTGAATATAATCATAATTGAAGACTGCCACAAAGATACACAACTGGATGATCTTATGAGTGTGTTTAGTAAATTTTATGGTACATCTGTCTCTAAGCCACGAATTGTGGGTTTGGCTGGTCCTATTTACACTGCAAATTGTTTAGTTTCTCGACTCGCCGGGGAGTTAAAGCAAATGGAGCTTGTCTTTGATTGTATAACGGAGACTGCTAGCGACATTGTAAATGTTTTAAGGTAAATTTACCATTGTATATCTACGTGGTATTAACATGTAACTTAATTTGCCCTCAATGTATATAAATTTTAGATATTGTGTGCAACCAATAGAACGCATTGTGCAATGTCAGCCGCAGGATTATAATGAAGTCGTTCTAGTCTTACAAGGTATGATTCTTTCGAAGAAACATTTCATCGAAGACCACCGTTACGACCCGTCTGAAATTTATAATGACGATTTTTCTGAGGAACTCCAAGGTAATCCATAGTTTCAATAAAATATTATTTCCCCGCTTTCAGAGAGTGAATCCTATTCTCCGGTGAATGAAATTCACTTTCTGCTCGACGACTCTTAGGATTTTATATGTTAAAGATAGTTGCGTTATTTTGCGTTCATCGAGTGGTGCAGAACTGTGAAATTCAAAACAAAATTTTTTATTATGTTGACTTCTGTGGTTTTGAAATTCGTTGATCTCAACTAGGATATCTAAAATTTTACAAAATTTAACGCAGTCACTCATCTACCTTTCGTGAATTTTAGATGTCAATTAAAGTTGGAAAAAGGTTGTCTTCTATCGAGTTAAAGTCAGGAGCTCTGTGAACCTGGAACCCGAGTTTAAGATACCGAAAAAATAAATATAGATTCGGATTTGTCTAACGGCATTACACACTTTCGCGTCAATCATTGTAAGCATCATTGTATGCTTTACGGAATATAAGTTTCCTTCCAATAAAAATGTTGCATGTTGATGGAATTTAGCACAAACTCAATTTCTTCTTGGGAGTGAAAAAAGAACGTAAATCCCGTTACCAGTAGCGTAGAAAATGAAATTAACAATTTTGATTCGGTGTAGAACACCCGTTTCCTGGGATCAATAGGAACTGCAAACGATTTTTTTCCACTTAAAATTCCTAAATCGTTTGTAGTTACAGGAAAGTCAAAAAATAATTTTCTTTTTCAATTGATACTCGTAGTAAGCGTTTCCCATAGAAACCGCATTTCTGCGGTTTTCCCAGGTTGTATGATAGCTAAACGAATTTATTTTTTCACTATAAATCTCTACGTCGTTTGCAATAGTAGGAAAGGTAGAAAGTATTTGGAAATGTCTTTTGATGCCCTAGACAAATAGAAACAAAAGAACTACAATCTATTTTGAAGGAGCTGGTGAAAAAATTTTCCAACTGCACGTAAATTGGCCGTAGAAACTGAATTTTTTGATCTCTACGTAATTGCCGGAACTAATTTTCGAACCTACCTTTATTTTTTTGATATCCTAAACTCGGGTTCCAGATTCACAGAGTTCAAGTCAGGGCTGTCTTTTTTAATTCTTCGTATTTGTACTCGGTAGCGATTTGCAAAGGACACGGCTAATATGTAACTCAACTTTTAAGTAGCTGTATTACGGAAACGACATGAGATATCAAAAATATGTTCTAGAATCCATCATCAGATTTCAAAACCACGGAAATCAGAATCTCTCCGAACACACCTATAACTAGCCATATGCCTTTTAGAGCAATTATATGGAAAAAACTTAGCGTGTTTAGTGTTTAAACATTATTCTTGTTTCAGGTATTCCTGACCCGAAAAAAGAACCTCTAGAATTTTTAGATAATATTTTAAATATATTGAATGAAATGGGGCCATGGGCTGCAGACCGTGCCGCCTTTTACATTTTGCGTCTGATCGAGAAGCAGAAAATTAAAACTCCATACGAGAGACATTTCATGCTTTTGTGCTTGATTTCTACGACATTCGTGGAAATTCGGTCTTATTGCGACTATTTATTTAAACACATTGATGAAAAACAGCGAATTGATAAATTTTCAAGTCCAAAAGTTTTACGCCTACTTGAAATTTTAAAAAATTTCCAACCAAATAAGTTTAAAAATAGATTAAGGGAATGCTGCCAGATGGAAGAAAATGCTGTAACATCTGAAAACTTAAAACAAGTAGCGAAATTGCATTTAAAGCAAGAAACTGAAACGGGTCATACGAGTAACCTTGACAGCTTTTTGGAAACAAGATTGGAACAAGACGTAAATGTTTTAAATACGGAAGAGATTTTATATAACAATCATGGAAGAGTGTCAAATACTAAAGGAACTTTTTTAAGAAAAGGAAATGATAAAGAATGTCTCGTACACATGGCCAATAGCAATGTTCAGAGTAAGCGACCAAATGAAGCAAAATACAGTGGAACTAAAGTGAATAATAGAAACTGCTGTGATTCCGATGTTCTTTGTGGAATAGTATACTGCAATAACAGAACTACTGCTAAAATTTTATTTAACCTCTTAAGTGAAGCATCTAGAAGTGACCTAGGACTTAGTTTCTTGATTGTTCAGTATACAGTCGACAGAGCGGCTGATATATTATTGGAACCAAACGAAGCGGAACTTGAACATCGAATTCAGGAAGAAGTACTCAAAAAATTTCGGACGCATGAATGCAACTTATTGATAGGAACAAGTGTCTTAGAAGAAGGAATAGAACTACCAAAGTGTAATTTAGTTGTTCGGTGGGACCCTCCTCGAACATATCGAAGCTATGTCCAATGCAAGGGGCGAGTTCGTGCCACGAACGGAGTGCATGTTATTATGGTAGCCCCGAAATTGATAATACCATTTGAAGTTGTAAGTGATAACTGTGAAAAACTGGGTCATAAAATCATGTGTCGCTTACGTGATAATAACAAGAAATCCAGAAGAAAATCACTACGAACTTTAGGCAGTAGGGACGTGGAGGCAACAATTATCGAAGACACAATTTCGGAAAACCTAACTGAGAACAATCAATTGTCTTCAGCAAGCATGTTAGGTCATCAATATTACGAAGAAGATAATGCATTATTTAGGTGCATATTAGAAGATACGGATCTATCGATCAACGTCAAAAAGGTTTTTGAACTAGGTTTAGAAAATGTTGAATATTCTACAAACAAAATTCTAGATAGCCTAGCACAGTATGGGGAAATAGATAAGGTAAAATATGTTCAATTCCATAACATAGAACAAAGTTGGGGTGAGAGTACACTTTTTGTTCGTAAGTTTAAAAAAAAAAAATACATATTAGGTCTGTTCACGTACTTGCTCAGAACATATTGCTATATATTTTGAGCACGAAATTGGCGTTATTGTACTCCTCAAAAAATTGTTTTGAAAGAATTTTACGGAAAGTAACGGAGGGGAAATATACTTGAGAGTGCTAGATGTTACTTGAGAAACTTGCTCGAGTAAAGGTGGGTACAAACGATCATATTTCTACATGTTTCATCATATATATAACGAAAAAATATGATGAAGCTGTACACGGAATATGACGAAAAAATATGACAAATTTCTATGATGTTTCATCATATATATGACATCGAAATATGTCATATTATATGATCGTGTGGACGATTCATTATATTATATATATGACGAAAACATATGACGAAAAGAAGCCCCAGTTTTAAATTTTAACTGTTTCTGTTGGAAACAGTATTGGGCTTCAATATTTGTTTTTGTGACGAATGTATAAAACTATTATATTTATGCAGCAGGTAATTTCTTTGTTAATCAAAAGGAGTGTGGTAATTAGGAAAATAAATTATAATTTTTATATATTATTTATAATTTTCAAACACAATTTTATTTTCATCACTCATTTTATTTGCAATTTGCTCACTTCTATTTTTCATAAAATACAATCTGTATATTAAAACTTCGGACAACACACAACATTAGAAATATATGTCATATTAAATTGTATCCTGTGTACAGTAAAAAACGCTTTGTCATATTTTTTCATCATAGAAAATTTACATCATATGTATTTTCAAAAACGTGTGTGTACAGGTCATCATATAATATGTAATAGATATGATATGATAGAACTATGGCATATAGTATGATGTATTTTTCTATGATCGTCTGCAGGCACCTTAACTTCAAGCTAGTTGGAACATCGTGTTCATTTGACAGGAAAATGTAACAGACGTTACAAAATTCAAATTTGTTTATGATAGTTCATGAAGTTGCTCTATGTTATGTGTTTTTGTAATATTCGAGTAACTAGACAGAACTTAGAAAAATCCTCCCAAATTGCTCTTTTACAGCCGAGTAAACTCTAATAAACCCAAGCCGTACGTAAATAACCCTATTTAGTTAGATGTGATTAAAATGCACAGAATAGTTTAATATATCTAAGTAGTATGTGATTTAAGAAAAAAAAAGAAGTTGGTTAAAGTGTACTCTCCCCAAAGTTGGCTCTAGTGCTTCGCATGTACGTACTGCTTTTAAGTGTATCTCGAACGATTTTGGTGACTGTCTTAACCTGAAAATTTCAAATATTGACTTCAGAGCAATATAACATATCCAAGAAACTAATTATTATTTAATGACCAGTTATCAGTTTTTTGGGTACTTTTATTAAGTCTGTTCATGTACTTCTCGAGTTTACTAGACTTTCTCGAGGAAAAATTAGAGCTTTGAAACATCTAGCAACTTCATAAGCGATATAAACAAATTTGACATTGACGTTGCAAATGAACCGCATTTTCCTAGTACCTTGAAGCTACTCGAGTAAATGTCTCTATCTAGCACTTTCAAGCATATGTCCCCTTCATCAGTCTTTCTTAAATTTTCTCAAAACAAGTTTTTGAGCGAGTACTAAAACAGCAACTTCGTCCTCGAAACATTTTGCAATTTGTTCCGAGCTAGTACGTGAACAGGCCTATTATATCGTTTGTTTTTCACTTTGTTATTATAATGGTAATGGAACCGTTTTGAATTATATATTCTCTTTATTATAGCTACTACTTCAAAAGTGTGAAAACGTTGAACCCTCACAAATTGAGCATATAATTGCTGATGGTTTTACCAACTGCATTCAAACGTTCAAACCATTAGGAAGCTCTGGAGAATGTGATTCAGTTAATTTATCAACAGCGGTAGCCTTGTTAAACAAATATTGCGCTAAACTTCCTAGTGATACATTTACAAAATTAACCCCATTATGGCGTTGTTCAAAAACGTATAGAAATGGATTGTGTATGTTTTTGTACACTTTGAGACTTCCAATTAATTCACCATTGAAAAGTGATATAAGGGTAAATGAATTATCATTTGCAATTCTTGTACTACAAATATTTTGGTAAAAGGGTATCCCCATGCCGTCCAGAATACTTGCTCGGAGAGTGGCGGCACTTGTTGCGTGTATACGCTTATATGAATGCGGCGAATTAGACAACTCTTTGAAGCCAATCGGTAAAGAAGCTTTCAGAATCACTGAGGAAAACTGGGAGGGGTGTGACTTTGAACTACAAGATCACCAAACTGTAAACGAAAATATCGAGCCTAAACCTGGCACAACGAAGAGGAGGCAATATTATTATAAGAAAGTTAGTAATGTTTCCGTTATGCTCTCTAATTTGATGTAATGGAAGTAACTACAAATTGTTCGTTTAAACATTGCATTGCATAATCATTTTTGTCTCAGATTGCATCTGCATTTTCAAATTGTCGTCCAACTGCTGGTTCGAATCCATTCTTGTACCACATTAAATTGAAATTGGAATGTCCTATTCCCGAAGAACAAAATACTAGAGGAAGAAAAGTTTATGCCCCGGAAGATTATGTTCAAGGATTTGGCATACTAACTCTAAGAAAAATTCCAAAAGTGAGTGCCTTTCCCATATATACACGTTCAGGTGAAGTACGAGTTTCGCTAGAACTGTCGAACGACGACATATCATTAAATGAACTACGAATTAATCATATAAATGCTTTCCTGAGCTACACATTTACTAATGTATTAAGGCTACAAAAATATTTAATGCTCTTCGATTCTGAAGCAACAGAAAATTGTTTCTTAATCGTTCCTACAATTCGTCGTGAGGACAGCGAGGTCACAGTTGATTGGAAATTTCTTGAAAAAATTAGCAAAAATTCAAACAAGATGCCCAAGCCAGTGTCGGAGGAATTTCGGCGAGATGCTGTGTTTGATCCAAATAAATTCAAAGATGCAGTAGTTATGCCCTGGTACAGAAATCAAGACCAGCCACAATATTTCTATATAGCTGAAATTTGTGACCACCTTTCACCGCAAAGCTCTTTCCCTGGTGAAAACTATAGAACATTTGAAGAATATTATTTAAGGAAATACGGCATTCGAATACAAAATTTGAAACAACCACTCTTGGATGTAGATCATACTAGTGCAAGACTGAACTTTCTGACACCTAGATATGTGAATCGAAAGGGAGTTGCACTACCAACCAGTTCCGATGAAACAAAACGTGCTAAACGTGAAAATTTAGAACAAAAACAAATCCTAGTACCAGAACTATGTACAATTCATCCGTTTCCTGCATCCCTCTGGAGAGTGGCAGTTTGCCTTCCATGCATACTTTATAGGATAAATGCGTTGCTATTAGCTGATGAAGTACGAAGAAGAGTTGCAATTGATATTGGGCTAGGTAGAGTTGAACCACTGGAAAATGATTTTGAATGGCCCATTTTGGACTTCGGTTGGAGTTTGAAAGAGGTTTTCAGTAAAGCTGTAGATTTGAAATCAACTAAACTGGGTTGTAAGAATAAACCAAATGTTCATTATGTAGGCGAAGATTTATGCAAAATAGAACGAAACAACACGAAAACTAAATTAAACATGGAAAATGTGGAACTGAACAATTCAACTCAAGACAGTTACTGTAATAAAACACCCAACGAATTAGAAGAAAACAAAACTACCACCAAAGTCAAACTGCTTAATTTATTCTTGTCATTACTTTTAACTGTTTCTATTTTTAGAATGAATGTTTGCTGGAGATCGGCACGTGGTCAAATGATATGGCTGCAAAAATTAATGTGACGTGTGAAGGAGACAAAAAATTTGATTTCACGGACGAAAATTGTCCTCTTGATAATAACAGTATGTTCCTGAATTGATAACTTTTTATATACAGCCGAAGTCCTCTAATTTGAAATTCCCTTAACTTGAAGTTTCATCCAACTTAAAATTTTTCTTAAAAAACTGGCACTCCCTTCAAATTTTCATACAAACACCATTCATTAACATTAAATTTACTTTAAGTTGCAGTAAAAACTTTGGTTCTTGAAATTAAAAACAAAGCAATTGTCACCCTCTAACTCGAATAAATAATGTACTTCGCAATTAATACTTAGCGCGATAAGGATTGTAGCGGTAGTGGTTTTAGGATGGTGGATATTTTGATATGGAAGTTCTTTGTGCGAAAAATCTTTGTTTCCCTTATGATTAAAGGAAAAAGAATGCAGCAAGTGAATAAGTTGAAAATTCCAGTTCATTAGCACATTTCAATAAGTGCGTGTCTTTTCCAGTTTTATTAGATACAAATTTGAAATGGTAGGGCGAAAATAGATATTTCTAAATTTCAAAGCAAACGTTCAAAACATTAATGAAATAAAGAATGGAACAAAAAAAGAAAAACTTGCAAAAAAAATGGTGGAACAGAGATTCCGTCTTGAGGCAGTCGTCATTAGGCGATTAATATCAATAATATGAATTGAATAAATTCTAACTGAATAATATAAATTGAATTTCACAACTTAACTTGGCTCTTCCTTTAACGCGAAATATTTTCAGTGGCAACAGCGATTTCAAGTTAGAGAACTTTGACTGTACTACTCTCACTAATCAGTTACTAATAAATTAAAATTGGCGTGTATCTTTTTTGGTAGAAGTCCGTTATGCGTCTCCTACGTCCTGGAACATCACACAACATAAAGATTCAGTCGATACTTCTTTTCTCGATTCTGACGGATCGTATAATTCAGATGATAGTAATGATGTCTTATCTTCGGATAGTTCAAGAAATCATTCAGGTTTAATCCGAATTGAATTTACATCTGAAAATGTTGCCGAAGCATTTGAAACAGAAGAGGAAATCAAAAAGCGTCAAAAACAACTTGCTCTAATTGCTGAAACCAATCCAAATGAAAAATTAGGTTTAGATGCTCAAAATGTTGAGTCTGGGTTTGATTGTTTTTTGAACATCGCTACAGATAATCAAATTATTCAAAACGCAAAAAAATGTGAGGAAATATTTGATAAGAATGTTTGTTCCTTTGTGAATAATATGCGAAATTCTGATGTACTCGTGAAACTTAATAAAAGTTTTCAAATTTGTAAGAACCAGAAACAAAGTTCACCTATTTTGAAGCAAAATGTAAAAGCAATCATTGAAATGGTTCCATATATAGCGACTGATAAGTTACTGGAATATTTGGAAACAAAGTACAAAAATTGTGACTACGTTTCAGTAACATTATCTTTGGACGATTTGTTCGTGCTAGATAGTATGTACACATCTTCGAAAAAGGCAGAAGTTTACGAAGTTGAAGGGACCGGTGACATTTTTGATAATTTCATCGATGGACACATCGAGATGAACAATGGTTCTAAAAAATTTATTCTGGAGTACACTGCCAGTAACGACAAACCGGACGATACGTTCAGTACTGTAAAAAAATCGAAATGTTTTCAAATGACAAAGTTGACTGAATCTCATCCTACTGCATTCAGTTTTGATTATCAACCTAATCTGAATAATCATCCTGGTCCTAGTCCAAGCATTATATTACAGGCTCTTACAATGTCTAATGCGAACGATGGAATAAACTTAGAAAGGCTTGAAACAATTGGAGATTCATTTTTGAAATATGCCATTACGGCGTATCTATATTGCAATTATGAAAATGTTCATGAAGGAAAATTGAGTCATTTACGATCGAAGCAAGTTTCCAATCTTAACTTGTACCGACTTGGCTCAGTGAAAGCGTTGGGTGAGTATATGATAGCTTCAAAATTTGAGCCACATGACAATTGGCTACCTCCATGCTATTATGTCCCAAAGGAATTGGAGAAGGCGTTGATAGAAGCAAGGGTATTAAAGCGCTAATTTTCAAGCCATGTTTACAACTACATAATTCTTATCACGTAGATTCCGGCATGCCAGTGGAATTTGGCTGATTTGGTTGATGTCAAGCAGTTGAGCAGTGAGGAAATTTGCAGACTTGTAAAATCTAAGGCAGATGCGCACGGATACGTCGATGAAGTAAAGGTGGTATACGGACACATAATTGTATAAAATTCTTTCTTTAATTTTTAGTATAACTTGCAGGTTAACCAAATGGAGGAGGCAAAGCAAGCCGTGTCACCTGAAAATTTCCCATGTTTTATTCCCTATAATTTAGTCACGCAGCACAGCATTCCAGGTAAGAGTAAAATTTTTTCCAACATACAGTGAGTGGAAAAAGTATTCCTACGACGCCTAAGTTTTCAGAAAAAGACGAACTTTCCATATTTCTTGATATTTTTTTGCAACGAAAAAAATTGTGATTATAGAACTAAATATACTTTATTCATTGCGTCAACAATATGCAGAAAAAAACTATTACATATTATATATTAAAAATATGTCATATACCGACGCGCAAAAAGTATTCGTACGGTAACAGTTCTTGTGTAAGATTAACCCTGTTTTTTTTTGCCAACCAGCTTCATTTAATATTTATACTTTTTATTGAAAATATCCCTTTTCTACAATACAATGCAATATTGCTACAAATGCTCTATTGGATTTTGTTCAGGAGATTGAACAGGGGTTTCGAAGCGCTTTGGAGTGTTGTAGAGCAACCACAGCCGAGTATTTAGGGCCATATACTTTGGGTCATTATCTTGTTGGAAAAGATAATCTTTTTCCAGATCCATCTGCTCCACGCTGGAGCACAAATTTTGCTTTAAAATGTCAATATACACTATATGGACAATTTTGCCTGTGAATAAATGCATATTTCCTACTTCTTTTGCGCCCATACGCACCACATCATTACGGATCCACCTCTGTGTATCACGGTTGAAATTAGATCCATAGGCTAATATTCGGTGTTCGGCTGTCGCCATATTTGGCGGCTTCTATCTGAGCCATAGATGTTGTACTTGCTTTCATTCGTCCAAATAGTTTGTTAAAGACTTCATGGTCGGTGTTTCGATGCTCCTTAGCAAAGCGAAGTCGTTTTATACAATTCACTTTGCATACGAGGAACTTCTTGCGTGCTCTTCGTCCGTGGAAATTAGTGTTGCGGGACGTATACCTTACTGTTGAAGCATTTACTGTGGTACCTAGTCGTCCCAGCTCAGCAGCAATCCTTGGAGCACCGGATCTTGAGTCTGTATGAGTTAGGACTCGGCGACGTCCGTTTCTTCGCCTACTTTGCAGCGTTTTATTTCTGAAAAGTGGTCGATGATTGACAGCACCGTTCACTTAAACCTCCGAACAGCTTCTGCTATCTTCTCAAGGGACCACGTTTAGTTGTGGAGCCTAATGATAAGTTTCCTTTCACTGTTTGTTGTTTCTGATCTTTTTCGCGACATTTTGACCAAATTCAATAAATCTTACTATACGAATGGTGTGAATATTGTACTAGCTTAGGTATTTATTAAAAGAGCCTCTTTAACAAATCCTTCTGAGTAAACCATTAAGCTTAATAAAAGTTAAACTGTTGCCGTACGAATACTTTTTACGCGTCGGTGTATGATAAATTGTTGTTTTTAATTTTTTAAAAGTATATGTAAAAGTTTTAACTTGATATTGTTAACAGGATATTTAGTTCTACAATTAAAGGGTGTTTTTTTTAGATGCATGAGAAGTTTCGATGGTTGTTGTCTATGGTTTGACAGTTGAGAATGTCAAACTGTGTTGACATTTCTGTTCAATAAGGTTTGGCGATTCATCATGCCTAACGCCAGAACAACGCTTCCAAGTTGTGGAAATTTACTTTGAAAAAAATAAGTCTGTTCGCGAAGTTCATAGAGCACTTTGTCCATTACGGTCAACATAATCGGCCATTATAAAACCAAAATTGCCGTATATGGAGGGAAGACAATCCTCAAGCCATTAACGAATCAGCATAAGATCCATTAAGATTAACTGTTTGGTGAGGCTTATACGCTGGCGGCATCAACGGTCCTTATTTCTATTGAAATGAGGAAGGAGCTGCCGTTACGGTGAATGGCGAGCGCTATCGAGCAATGCTGACTGATATTGTGTTTCCAAAAATTAATCAGCTTAGCATCGACGACATTTGGTTCCAACAAGACGGCGCAACTTGCCATACAGCACGCTGAACCATCAATTTATTGCAAAATCAATTTGGTGACAACTTTATTTCCAGAAGTAAAACTGTTAACTGGCCCCCTGGCCGTGCGACTTAACGCCTCTCGATTACTTTTTATCGCGCTATGTTAAGTCATTGGTTTATGCCGACAAACAGGCAACTCTTGAAGCATTGGAATATTCAATTCACCATTGACGCCATACGGCCAGATTTTTTTGAAAAAGTAGTGAAAAATTGAACTGATCAAATGGACTATGTAACTCGTAGCCGCAGCGGACATATGCCGGTAATCATATTTTAAAAATAAATGCCATGGAATTCCAACAATATTTCTGTCATGTACTATTATTTAAAGCTCTCAACCTCTTAAAAAACACCCGTTATAATTTTTTTCATTGCAAAAAAATATCAAGAAATATGGAAAATTCGTCTTTTTTCGAAAAAGGGTCGTACGAATACTTTTTCCACTCATGTACATACATATGTTACGCAAATGAAGTTTTTCCGAATAAAACAAAAATACCACATTAAATGCAATTACAAACAAATCCCTCAATAATTGAATTTAACACATATTCAATAGTCTATTTACATAATAATTGACATATAACTTAACTAACATCAAACGTAAACCGGAAGAATATCAAATTCACAATAATGTGCACTATCGCACATACCATGGAAATGGAACACATGGAAAACTGCGCGCACTCGACTGGGAATCGAACCCTATTTACTTTCCAGGCAGATGCTCTAACCACTGAGCTACCGTGAACGCATGCATTTGTCCAAGTGTTCCATGATTACATCCTCACCATAAGTATATTACGTATTACATTGTCATCCTAATTAAAAAACAAAGTAACTCCATGTTTTAGTTTGTAATTTTAAGTCAATGAATCATGATGAATTAGGCAAATACGAAATAAATGAAATATAAGCCATTGGCAGGGTCCATTGACACTGTCAGCTCCCTACTGCCCACCAAAACACAGAATGGGTTGTCAGGAATTTGAAGTACTCCTCCGATCATTAGGTCCTACATTCATAGCAGAAGGGGGCTACAATGCAAAAAACTACAGCAATAGGGTTCAAGGCTGTCTACCGCAAGAGGTAACCAACTGTTCAACGCAATACAAAATAAAAATTACGACAGCCTTAGTCAAGGTCCACTAACTTACTGACACAGAATATATTCCTGACATACTTGACTTCTGCATTTAAAAAGATGCCTAAGCATAAGTCCTTGGCACGACTTGCCTCTGACCCTTAGATTATAGAGAACAGGATATGACACGATGACAGATGAGCGTGCAATTTTAACGCAATTGACGTCGGAAAATTTCTGTACACGACCATGAAACAAGTAGAGTTGGACACAGATAATTAAAAAACACAAATCTAATCTTTTATAAACATTTATTAATAATTTTTAGTCATGTTACACGTTCCTTATTATTAAATAAACTATTAAAAAATTTCAGTATACAATTTTATACAAGTTTCATACTACTACTCCACTGCACGGATTTGACACGAATTTCACAACCGATGCGTCATTTACTATGTTCCTTATTCAAACTTGAAATTTAATTAGAAAAACAATGTTTTTCACTTTGAAAACTATTAAAATAATTAAAGAAAACATTGAATTTCACATTGTTAGCAAATAAAATAGCTTTCTTCGTCTGAAGAATATAATTTGAACAATTTTTCCGACAATTCACTTCGTGTTTTTCCTTTATTACTGATATATTTTATTGAAATGAGAATGTCACTTCACAAAACTGTTACATTCACTCCTGTCTACCTCACTTTATTTTATTTTCAACAAATTACTAATATTTTTCAATGAAATACTATAAATTTCATTAAATTTTGCCTTGTTTTGACATTTGAAGTTCAATTTATTTACAAACACTAACCCCACCACAGATTTTTATTTCATAAAAAACGAGTTCAAGTTAAATTTTCGTACACCAGTTGGCTCCCACGCTAGCTGAAAATGAAAAACGGGTGTGACCCAAGATGAAAAAGGTGCGTGCTTATGCTTTGACAAGCAAATTTATTTTCAATTTTCTGAATTTAAATCCAAAGAAACTCGAAAATAACTATGCAGGGGACCATTGCAGGGTATATTACACCTATTGTAAATAAAAATCTAGCTTAAAAACCTGTAAATTATAATTTCAATTTTTTGATGACATAAAAGAAAATGTGCGCCTGAGCTGGTGGATTGCGTCTAGAAAAGGGTTTCAAGTTCACCATTAACTCGCAAGCACGCTCATGTCGCTGCTGTGCCCCTATATGTATACGAGTTTTCGATAAGATGTCATATCCTGTTCTCTATAATCTAAGCTCTGACCATATACCAGTGCTCATGACCATCAGTCAAAATAAACTCAAAAGGACTAGAAGCTTATTTTCGGCTTATAAGTTTTGCTTTCACTTGATGATTACTTACGATGAACACGACTGTAAAACGACTCTTCTTTATTAAGCCCCATTTACACGATCATATCCGTTTCAGTTTCAGTCTCCGTTTCAGTTGAGATATCAGTTCAACTCACCTGTAAATGGGAAAACTGAAACTGAGACTGAAACTGCAACTGATGGAATTCCTATACGTTCAGTTTCAGTTCTGCAAAAATGACGTGTAAATGAATGCGTCGCTCATATCAGTTGCCTTACCAGTTGCAGTTGAAATTTCTACACGTTTGAAAACTTTTGTGTTGTTGCAACCAAAATGAAAACTGAACTGAAGGGAGATCGTTCGTGTAAACGACAACGACTTTTCCCAGAACCGACGTCTCAACTGAAACGGAGACTGAAACTGAAGCGGATATGATCGTTAAAGTGGGGCTTAAAATGCTTAATAAACACTTAATAAAATAAAATGATAAACCGCAATGGGTTTCCTCTAATTTTTGGGGAAATCAAATTCGAGTTCCAAGGCAGCGGGTGACCGGGTTTATTTGCTGTCCGGTGTATAAGTATTGAAAATTGAAGTGAGAATGGTTGCTAACCAATTTTAAATTGTTTAAGATTCTAAATGATTATTCCAAATGAAAAATGATACGAGGAACCTAACCTGGAGATGACTCAATATAGTTCCTCGACTTTTTCTTTTTCACAATATGGCGTCTGTTTGGCGCCATATTTAATTTTGATTACTTTCATGTCTTTACTGACACCCGCAGGATCGAGACAAATCGACTTTTTATCTGCCGATAGTTTGATCGGGTTGGACTTTAAGCGCGCAGATTGGCCCAAATAAACTGGCGGGTTGCTAAGCTAAACATTGCTTATGGGAATTCCACCAGTTGCAGTTTCAGTGTTAGTTTCAGTTTTGCCATTTACTTGTCAGTTGAACTGATATCTCAACTGAAACGGAGACAAACTGGAGCGGATATGATTGTGTAAATGGGGCTTAAGAATCATCAAAATCGACACCCACTGGAGGAAATATAGTTCAATTTGAGAGAGATTAGTAACACAATATGTTGGTATATGTAATGCAGTTTTTTGTCTCCTGAAAACTAAGCAAATCAGACTTACGCGATATTGTTAGCTAAGCGACGATATATCGATGAACACAACACCCGGCTTTGCGTGGTGTAGGCGGGTAAAAAGACGGTACACCTTTTCTGTTCATCAATCCCGGCCTTTTATGCTCGAGTAAAACATTAGCCGTATTCTTTTGGTCATCGCTGTTGGATCATGAAATTTGACGATAGTCAAATTCTTAAATGCGAACGTGTAATATACATAATATGTAAAAAAAATTAATAAATGTTTCTGAAAAATATATGTGGGTTTTTTAATTGTTAGTGGCAAAATCTATTTGTTTAAGTTAGTTTCATGGACGTGTTCAGAAATTTTCCGTCAACGCTTTTCGTTCAAGTGCGGTATTAAATTTTGTTAGGTTGCGTTAAAATTGCACGCTCATCTGTCATATTCTGTTCTCTATGATCTAAGGTAGATCCAACAGAGACTTCCATATATCACGGGTTTAATGGAATGTTCTGTTTAAGGCAAGTGCACCGGAATGGATGAAGCTGTTCATAGGTAGTTTAATTTTGCGATAAATTGAGATTTATTATGCATTCTTCAAATTTCTGTTTTCGCTGGGCGCACGTGCGATGCTTATTAAAGCGTAGGATTGGCATTATGCTTAAAAATGGGGGTTGCATCCATGGTAGCACGATGGATTGAATTAGAAGTTGTCTTTCACATTTCAACTGCGAGGTACTTATTGAAGTTATTTGCACAAGCAGAAAATAGAATCCCCGAAAAAACATACAGTTCATTAGCTGCAAAATCACTCCATCAGATGTTGGTTTCTCTGTGTTTTTCTTATTATACTCCTCTTATGTATAAGAAGCTATTCTATTTGTATGCCTCACAATTACATCTATAATTTCCGAAGTCATTACCGTCTCGAAAGTACCGGAAACGGATTAAGTTTTGGTACTTTTATGTGGACCAGGTCGCTGTCGAATTATGTTCCTGCTTGGTGTCTGGTGTTGAGAAACGCTGGCGTGCTCCATTGCCATCTCGAGCTAACAAAGAGTATGAAGTTTTTTCTAATAAGGAAAATGTCATAAAATTTAATGTCCAAACAATTTTCGATAAAACTTCACTTTCTTGTTGGTGGTCGTCACTTCTATCTCTATTGTCAGTTACAGGAATATTATGCTTAAAACTGATTGATTTTTGAACCTGAAAGAAAGACATAAATTAACTTCAGTGTACCTAACACTTTAAGTGTTAGTAACTACATATGGAAATATTTTAGAAACATTAAATTTTATAAGAATTTCAATATGTAGCTTTTTTTCTCGAATTTTAGAAAAAATGTCACATTGAGGTCTCAGAAATTTGAAACACGTCTCACTGGTACAATCAAACCGATATAGTCTTGATTTAAGTGTTTTCAGTTAAGTAATTCATTAAATAATCCTTTCCAGACAAATCTATTGCTGACTGTGTGGAAGCTCTAATTGGAGCTTACTTAATTGAATGTGGAGCAAGGGGTGCATTAATTTTTATGGCCTGGATTGGTATACGTGTGTTACCAGTTGTTGAAAAGAAATTTGATGCATATCAAACCCGGATAGCGGGAACAACTCAACCAGACGAATTTGGAAATGTGTTGTGCTATGGAGAGTTAAAGCCACCAAAAAGTCCCTTGCTGGAATTCGTTCCCAACGCACAGGAGCGCTTAGAGCTACTGTTAGACGGATACGACAATTTTGAGCGAGCAATTGGATATGAGTTTAAAGATCGGTCGTATTTACTTCAAGCAATGACACATGCGAGCTATTCCCCGAACCGACTCAGTGATTGTTACCAACGATTGGAGTTCTTGGGGGATGCTGTTCTTGATTATTTGATTACTAGACATTTGTATGAGGATCAAAGGAAGCATTCACCTGGAGCTCTGACCGATTTAAGGTCCGCTTTGGTCAATAATACTATTTTTGCATCATTAGCTGTACGTCATGGATATCACAAATATTTTCGCCATTTATCGCCAGGTCTCAACGAAGTAATAGATAGATTTGTCAGGATTCAGCATGAAAATAATCATATCATAAGTGAAGAGGTATGCTACAACCATTGGTAGAAACTATAAAATTAATAGCTTAAAATTTTTTGCCAGTACTACCTTCTCTCAGAGGAAGAATGTGATGAAGCAGAAGATGTTGAAGTTCCAAAAGCGTTAGGTGACATTTTTGAGTCTGTAGCGGGAGCAATATTTTTAGACTCAAATATGTCACTTGATGTAGTTTGGCAAGTGTATAGCAATATGATGCGTCCCGAAATTGAGCAATTTAGCAATTGCGTCCCAAAGTCACCTATACGTGAGTTGTTAGAACTTGAACCTGAAACGGCAAAATTTAGGTAGGAGTGTGTTTTGTGTAAAAAATCATATAAATTTAATAGTATTTTCTTTTAAAGTAAACCTGAGAGGTTGGCTGATGGCCGAAGAGTCCGTGTGAGTGTTGAAGTTTTTGGAAAAGGCAACTACAAAGGAATCGGTAGAAACTACAGAATTGCCAAATGCACTGCGGCCAAATGTGCTTTACGGCAACTGAGAAAAAAAGGTCTGATTACTAAAAAACATTAATGTGAAGTTTCTTCTGTCTCTTGAAAAAGGAGTGGAAATCTACTCTTGATTCTGAAGTATACAGACAAAAATTCGATACAGCCATAGCCAAAAGTATTAGACACCACTAAAAGTCGTAAATTTTGGCTCATTGAATAAAAAGTTGCACAAACCTTTCTCTATGTATTTATTTATTTAAATATCTATACAAGTACAAGTTGATATTTAGTTGGCCCACCACCGAGGTCTCATAACGGCCTCGATTCACTGGTTCACACTTCATACATTGAACATTCGTCTATAAATTTCATATTTATTTAAATATCTATACAAGTACAAGTTGATATTTAGTTGGCCCACCACCGAGGTCTCATAACGGCCTCGATTCACTGGTTCACACTTCATACATTGAACATTCGTCTATACTTATGGTGCCCTTCTTGGATCAAAGAAATCTTGATAGTTTTTTTCGATTTTATGTTCTTTTATTTTATTTTGAGTTCTAGAATACACCAGTGGTCTCCAACGAGAATAAAATGTGGGGTAAAGCTGTTAATATTTTTAAAACTATCGAAATTTCAATACATCGATATTTAAAAAAATATTTATATCGGGCCTTCGAACGAAGAGATAAGGACAAGCCCTGACGTATATGAATACGGAATTTTCGCGACCCGATTTAAGAAACTGGTTTAAATTCCGTATATAAACGTAGGTTTGGGTTCTGGAAATTTTAGAGATTTGGTCTAATTTCGACCAAACTTGGACCGAAAAGTATTTCTTAAAATCGCATAAGACGTTTATTCCAAAAACAACAATGCTTCGAAAATGGTCTATTTATTAAATTTTATGAACTTAACGGCGACACTGGCTTTTTCGCGTGTATGAGTTAGTTTTTACGAATGGGTTAGTGCGATTTCTTGAATCGACGCGCTTTTCGATCAATGATTTTCGATATTATATCGAGCAAATATATCGAAGTTTTGTGAACTCTACAAGAGAACCGTCCGAAATGAAACAAAAGTACCAAATCGATGCAGTTCATTCAAACATGGATACTTATTAAGACTGACCTTTTGTACAACTGACCTTTTGATTGGCATTATAGCAAAGTCCCAATTTCGAAAGTTTTTTGTCTCCGAAAATGCCAACTCTATATTGACATTTTATTGTTCCGTTCAGGGATAGCTTCAAAAGAAAACGGAAACGTCAGATGAATGCAGGAAAAGACGTAAGTATTTTAATATATTCTTGAAGTAATATAAATTAATATTTTTTTTCTGTTTTAGTAACAAGCGAAGGTATCAAATATCAAAAAAGTTCGAACTTCAATTCAAAAGGTCGTTCGAAATTATTTCAGATTCAACTACTTAAGTCTGCTCTACAAATAATCGCAAAGTTTCGAAAGCATTCTTCGCATCCTTCAAGCTAACTAAATTCTTTGGCACTTCATCGATTTCATCTTCACCATCATCAGTCTCATTCGATTTTTCCAAGCATTCTTCAATAATCGCTTGATCGGTATGCTGCATGCACGTTAGGGCTTCTGAATCTAGGGATGCGAAATCTTGAAAAGTGGCTTCATCTGGAATTTGTAGTTTGTCTGAAAGCGTTGTCCACAAAACCATCTCCGCCTGCGCTTGTTCGGAATCACTAGCAATAAAGGGACCACTTGTAGAGGAAAACCCATCTTTACCAAAGCAATGAACTTTCGTTTGTTTCTTTATTTTTCGCCAAGCTTTGTCAGCGAACCTCATTGCATCTAAAATATTAATTTTTTCATATGAGTTCGTTTCATCTCATTCAGCAAGCATCTTTTTTAAAATTTCCGTTCTATAAAACACTTTAAAATTTTGAATTATGCCCAAATCTAGAGCTTGAAGCTTAGAAGTCGTGATTGGTGGTAAAAATTGTATTTGAATTGAGGAAAGAGTTGGAATGTGACTGTGACCTGGACAGTTGTCTATGATCATTAAAATCTTCCTCTTTTCCCTAGACATCTTTCTATTCAGTTTTGCCAGCCAGTTACTAAAAATTTCCGATGTCATCCATGGTCTTGAATTGGATGTGTACTCAACAGGCAATGTTTTTATTCCTGAAAAACAGGGAGGTTTCTTAGACTTTTCGATGATCAGTGGCAGTAGTTTTTCACTTCCGTCCATGTTAACAGCAAGCAAAAGAGTTAGTCTTTCCTTACTTTGCTTACCTCCATGACATTTTTCATTCCTCAAAGTCAAAGTTTTTTGAGGAATGAAAAATGTAATCATTGACATCTTTACTCTCACCGCAGATGGACTTAAAGGAAATGCCATGCCTTTTTTTAAAATGGCCTAGCCAGACAACACTAGCAGCAAAATTCGAATGACCAAGTTTTTTCACAAATTGAACTGCTTAATAGGTATGTTTTGAGACCTGCAGCTGAGGAACCATTTATAAGTGCATTTTTCAATGTCTGAATACTCTGCCTCTCTCTGCCTTTTAACCGATTTTCCCACTGAGGACATTATTTTATCCTTGTTTTTAAGTATCGTTGAAAGAGTAATTTACTGGGATGTTGAATTCAGCTGCAATATCTTTCTTCCTCTTGGTTCCAGCTTCTACAGCTTCGATGACTTTTATTTTCCTCTCTATAGTTAGTGTGTTCAAGGTTCTCTTGTTTCCAGCTCCACTCATTTTTAAAGTTTCTTCCATAGCACCTATTCACACCAAAGAATGCGAAAACTCAAGCAGACTTGAAAGTTGCAGACATTAGTTTTAAATTTCCTTCTGTGCCACCTACTACCATCAAAGGAACGCGATAATTGTAATTGATACGAAAGAAGTTACAACGTCTTCTCCAATGCGGGGAATTTCGATTTATGGAGCATAATGTTTGGACGTGTTTTAACATGTTCGGAAAAGTTATCGTTTGCAACTTCAAATCACACCCCAAACCATTACGGACGAAAACTTCGAGTTTAGAGTCTTCCATGGGACAAATTTCGAAATATAGAGTCTTACATATAAACATTTTCTCACTTTTACACTTCGGGTTATTGAGTCTTAGGTTGACTTAACGAGTTCAATTTTACTTAGAAAGCAGTTAGGAAAAGTGAACATCTTCGAGTAATCAAGCGTTTCGATTTATCGAATTTCGACCTATCCAGTTCTGACTGTACATAGTAATTACAGACAATAATCAGATATCTCGTCTTTATACAACGAGTTGGCACACGTTTTTGAAAGTTCTTTTCATGAGCTTTGCCAACTCGTCGTTGGATTTTTAAGATCTCTGCAAATGAGAGAGAAAGTTCTTGAGAGCTTTTAAACCCATGAATGACGAGCTCTTTCTAAAGGAAATACCGGTTTTGAGTCCATTTCTCTCAACCAAATAATTCCCTTTAGAAAATTAGGCACGTGCTATGTGTATTCAACATACACCACCAAATGAAGGTCTAAATGTATGGAGCAAAACGATTGTCGATCCTGAATTCAATTTTCGACTGAAATTTGGATTTTCTAAATATCAGGTTTCCCGTATTAAAAACCCAACTTTTGTATGGGGAGACCCTTCAAAACACACAATGGACAAAAATCGTGTACGAAACAAATTTAGGAAATTAAAAAATAATGTAGGATGTTCATATATTTCAACCTGCTAGAGAGCTTCGTTTACCCACTAATCGCAAAAATTCTAAAAACTCGAAGTGTTTTAATATACTCGTAATCTAAGCAAAAATCATCATAAGAATAACTCCAATTTCCGCAATATCAGGTTCAATTGCATTTTAACGGCAAACTCCGAAGTATCATTGATTTATTTTTTATTTAATCATTCAGATATCTTCCAAACACTTTCAGTAAAATACTATATATGTACACATAAATGACAAAAGTATTATAAAATAAAATAGCAATGCCAACGATAGTAATATATTTTACTATATTCTATTGTATAGCATCTTCATCTCATAATAATAACAGTAATCATAATCAAAATTGGACTAATAAGTATAATTATAATAACAGGCAATAAAATAAAATCTATTTGAAGTAATTATTGTATGATCTAGGAGAACCACTTGAAACCTATGTGTAAATTACAGGACTTATGCATAACCAACCATTTATCATTAAGAATGATAATCATCATGAAATAAATCAAAACTTACAAACATCAAAACTTACAAAAACCTAAAATTCCTTAATGTAATTAATACAAACAAAATAATAATAATTGTTTCCCAAAAAATGTCCAATATGTCCAATTGTTTTATTTTACCTATAGATATATTAAAAAAATTTCCTCGATATAAGGGAAAATAATTCAGACAGTAATTATTAAAACTATACAGTTTTCAAAATAATACATTATTAACATGAATTCTCAAGAAATTTACATCAAATACAGGGAAAATTACGACAATCTCGCGTTTTTTCGAAGAATTGCGATAAAATAACAATTTTTCATGTTGCTATCAGCAAAAAACTGCTTAAAAATTGAAAGCTTTCTAAAACTTTCCATATTTCAAACAAGTATGTTTAATTAATAATAATCTAAATAAAAATAATCTTAACAGTTACTCCAATTACCGGCGAAGCCTATATTAGGCGCAATAGAATTTCGAAGACAATATCTAAAACATCATTAATTTATTAACCATTTAATTATTAAGATACATTACAAATACTTTCAATGAAAGACTGTATACATATAAATTACAATAATATAATAAAATAAAGTAATAACAATAAAAAAAGCACAAATCAAAATAACTATAATAGAAAAAAAAAACTTTAAAATACATATCGGTAAAATATAAAAAATTTTAATGCGATTGAAACAAACAAAATGACGGTTTTCCAAAAAATTTACAATAAATGCTATTTTTTTATTTTAAATATCAACTTAAAAATTTTCCTGGATTTGAGAAAAACTCACTTCTATCAAAATTGCGAAATAATAGTAATTATATATTAAAGAAACTGCAAAAGTCTCCCTTTTTTGAAAATATATTCAAAAAATGTGTTTTTCTTTTTTGTTAATTAAATTTGCATATATTTACAATTAATTAAAACTACTATATATATATCACAATTAATTAAAACTACTAACACACATAAAAATTTCCACTTTTTACACAGAAAACTAGAATTTTTCGGCTCTTGTGAATGTAGGTGTGAACATTTCATTCATGAATGACACGCAATCAAATGATTTGTGTGTTGGTGTGAGTCATAAGAAAATTTTTAGGACTGTAAAATTCAGTCGCATTTTAAAATTTCATTAAAACCCTCCTTTCCCCTAACTTCTATGTCCCCTCCAAAGATGATACCTACTACAAAACAATTCGTCGTCAATTTCACGAAGTGTCGTAACTCAATTTTTTCGAAATGTGAGATACTTCACCCAAAATTTCGAAAAATTATATTCTTCAATTCTGTTTATTCAAAATTGCTGTTTAATTAAAAATTATAATCAAAATCATATATTCCTACTTTGCTCATACTCAGGCCTACAACGCAGCATAAAGTTTTAAAATGCTCTTCTGTAAAATGATGAAAAATGAGTTACGACACTTCGTGAAATTGACGACGAATTATGCTCTCAGAGCGCGTTTGGGCTTTTGCATTCAAAATGAGCGTAAAAGCAAAACGACACTCGCAGAAAGCTTTATGTTCGCTAAATTTTGTGCCAAGACGATGTATGGCAATAGGACATCTGAATACTTGTTTGGTATAGTAAGGGTATTCATTTCACTTCGTAAACTCTTCGTATTTGTCGTAAACGTTGTACTTCGTAAAGTTTACGAAATTTCGTATTACTCCCCATACAAAAAGGAATACGAAATTTCGTAAACTTTCCGACGGTAAAAAGTGTCGTGTTTGGCGTATTTCGTATATCGTATATGCTGTCAGATGTCAGTTTGCGAATAGATTCCTATTTTTATTTAAATATATTTTTGTAGTAATTAAGTTAATTATATTAAAAATACATAATTAAAAATTATATGTCAAAACTTGATGATTTTACTTATTTGATCAAAAATTAATAGCTCGCAAACAGCTTTGTCGTGTAGGAATTTTAAAATTTTCTGCTTTTCAATCGTTTTGGGCATTGTGTTAATTCAAAAAAGTTAATAATATAAAACATTTTAATTTTGAAATGACAAATGACATAAAATATGACAGATATTTACAAAGTTTACGAAGAAAACAGTTTGGGGTGTTCACATCAATTGTGTTTACGACATTTACGATTTACGAACTTACGAAGTGAAATGAATACCCCTAGTAATTAAATTTCAAAAAGTAAATTTGTTAATTTTTGTTGATTTGGTTTGGGTCTTGGATAAATGGTTTGAGCCCTGGCCAAAGCTTTTTCTTTATTTTATTGTTTTCGAGATTCTTTTGACACAGACAATCCAGATGTCTTATTCCCATACAACGAGCTGGCACCCAATTTTGAAAGCTCTTTTTAGGAGCTTTTGCCAAATCGTTGTTGGGAATGTGAAACTTTGAAGAGCTTGCTCTCTTCAACGTCTCATTTGTTTTTAGGGTGGAAACCGGTTTTGAATTTATTACATAGATCGCAATGTTCCAAAGGGATTGTTGGCAGTGTGTTGGTACATAAATTCTGGTAGCGAATTTTTCAAAAATTCGAATTGAATTTTGTTTCCCAACAACAACAACAATCCCTTTGGTCGGGTTGAATGACCTTTTGGTCATTTGGACCTTTTGGTCATTCAACCCGTAGCAGGTGAATTTTTTAGGATTATGTAAAATGGTAAGTTTTTTTACGAATTACAGATTAGAAAACATTATACATTATACATTATGTAGTTTCCGGGAACCATAAATTAATCAATTTTCTTCCGGTTTTTAGGGGCCTTTTCCGAAAAAAAATTAATTTTCAGCGGTTTTTTGCCCGTAGCGTCTAAACCAAGCTTCCAAGAGGATTCATATGTATCACAGACCCCTTTATTTTTCTATTTGCTAAGTTTTCCTCTTACACAATTTTTCTGTAAATTGAAGGTGCCGGCGCAAGAACCAGATAACTCCCCTTTTTGAAATTGTTCAGGAACAACAAAAAACTTCGCAAAACCCAAACGCAAAATTTTTGGAATTAAATTCATTTTATTTTTAAAAGCTTGACTGAGGATAGTTCATATTATTTAAAAAAAAGAGTAAAAATATGCATCTTAACTTAGAAAAAAAAAAGTTTGAAAATTTGGAGTTGTCCTGTTTTTGCACCGTACATGTTGAATTTTATTGAAGATTGTATTAAATATAGTGTGTTCTTCATGAATACCATCGATTTTTATTCAAAATCTGAATCCTCAGCTTCCTGAACGTCATTTTGTGCCAAAAGATTATTATAGAAGCTCATGTCCGAGCTTGAGTTGATTGAGATTTTGAGACAAGATTAAGATTTTCAACACCAAGATTTTGAGTTGGTTTCGTTTTTGTTTTTTTTTTTTAATCTGTAATAGAATATTAAACTGTTGTTGTTAACTTGAGAAAGTAGATATATAAATAAAAAATATAAAACAAATTAATTTGAAAATATTGATAATGAAAGAAGACACATTACTTAAATCACTTCAATGGAAAAAGTTGCTTAGGTTTCGAACAATACTGTATATACGAGCTAAAGTCATACACGTCTTCGTACTTATTTGGTTCAAAGGTAAATGTGTACTATAGAGCTGTCGGGCTAAGGGAGTTACCTGGCCTGTTTTCCTTTTTTCCCATGTAAAAATCTGTTAAAGGACCATTATGGTTCACTGAAGCCGAAAAAAGTACAGTATTAGAATCATTTGTATATTCAAATCTTCTATATTTCAATATGCTTCATTTTACTTTTTTTTCGTTGGTGGTGGGAGCTTTGAAATACGGTGCTAGGCTGCTTTTAAAATCGAGGATCATTTCTCTCTTTACGTGTACCACATGAAACTTGGCAGAACATTTATCTACAAGATTTCTCCAATCCTTCGGTACATACAAACGCTCTATCACACGCTTTCCCGTTTCGATTACTCCAAAGTGGTGATCACATCGTAGAAAGCTATGGCCTGGCTCTGGGAAGTGGTGATATATGTGCACAAAGTTTTTAGGCTTTACTTGGGTGTAAAGATACTGCACAATCATATTATTTTGATTCTGGACACTGCAGTTATCAGAGAAAAGGTAAAGAGTGCTTACATTTTTCTTCATAAAGTTGTCCAAATATTGTTGAATAAAGCTTATGACCTCATTCAATCCTTTTTTTCCATCAGTTTCGTCGTACGTATACATGTAGCTTTTCTTAGTGCTACATTCAAATATGCAAAAATCAAATACCCACAGTTGTCTTTTGTAAAAAACGGCACCGGAAGGTATAAGTGGCAGCGGCAAGTTTTGCCGAAAATTAAAAACTATGCATTCAGCATTTTGTTCGTTTAGCATGATGTTGCTTTTTTCACGCAAATCATCATAAAACGCCTTAGCTTTTCTACCATGCAGATCTTTTTCAGATGAGAGTAACTGCTTTGCAGCATCAGAGTCCGCTGCTAAGAGATTTTGCTCATAGCTATCACAAACCTGGCAAGTATCAGATCGAGGCGTGCCAAAGGAAAGCTTAAAGTCTTTTACAAAGTATTCTCTGTAAAAGTCATAGGTAACTGTCGGCTTTTCTTCGTCCGTTATATTCGGTTCATGCTTTTCTAAATAAAGGTCATACATTTTTTTTACATTCAAATCGGCTGATAAATATCTAGATTCCTTATATTGGCTGTAATGCGATGACCGTTTTGGGAAGCTGCGGATGTGGCTATCTGTATTACTTATTATATCGTCCGGAACTTTGTTATGCCTGTTCCTATGACGCCCTCTCATATCAACTGGGACTGTTATTTTTTTGATCAGGAATTCGGAAAACCTTTCTACTCTACTTTTGTTTATGCCATGCACCGCGCAAAATGCAGTTTTGCACACTTCTAACTCTTGTCGCAGTCCTCTTACAAAATATTAATTTTGATATCTTCTCTTTTCTATGCCGGAAACAGATCGTCGCGATTGCACGTGATTTGGTCTGATGAGTCCACATAAGTACGCATCTTGTTTTTCTTTTTTCCCCTTACTTACTAAATTCTTCAAAAACTTTTAAATGTTGTTGATTAAATTACCAGTAAAATGAAATACATGAAGTTTAAATCACAGCTCAAAGCTAAGATTGCTTAGCTATCTTTCACCTTTCTGAACAACACTTGTTTCCTCTGAACTACGGGTTTGCGGGACATATTCAGAGCCTGATACAGAAAAATCATCTTCAGAAGAGCTGTGCATCATTTTCACTTTTACGCTTTTATCTATGTACTCACTTTGAAAGTTTTCAATAAACTGAAACGGCAACTATTTCCTAAGACATTTGGGCTAAGGGATGCATTATCAGTTTAAACACGTCCCAACGCGATCAGGTTTAATCAGCAATAAGTTTTCACAGAATGCTTTCGCAAAAAAAGTTTTGTCCGGACATGTTCATACTGTTTACGGTGCAAAAATCAGACAACTCCAGGAGTTATCCGGTTGTTGCACCGAAGGGAAGTGAACGGCAACTCCATTAAAGAGACAACCTAATGATCTGGTGTACGGAGATGTCTGATTCTTACACCAAACGATGCGGATGCCAATTTTGTACTCATTAACATGAAAAAAGCAATTTTGAAAAAAAGTGGAGTTATCTGGTTCTTGCGCCGGCACCTTCAATTGAGTTTTTAAAGGTGTGGAGACCAAAGTTGGGAAATATAATAAAATTCAGATTTTGCTCGTAGCGGCTAAACTAACGATCCTAGCGGGTTCATATGTATAACCGACCCCCATTATTTCTACATTTTTTAACTTTTTTTCATTTATCACATTTCTCTAAATCGATTTTCTTAAGGTGTGCATACAAAAGTTGGGAAATATGCACCATTTTCTATTTTTCTACTTTGTTTTTATTCGAATTTCTGATTATCAATATAAATAATAGAGATACTATTTGTCAACGTATAAGAAAAGCGGGCAAAATATGCAAAAATAGTTATTTTTCAAGTTACATAGATTTGCATATGGTTCTATCAAATCGATAAATACAACCATGATAAACATATTTTAAGTTAATCAAATGAAATTTCAACTTACAATCACAAATTACAAATAAATGAATAAATATTTTTGAAAAAAATTTAAAATTCAAACAATATATAATGCCCATTAAATGCTATCTCAATAATAAGAAATTTGAATATGTGAACAATTTTCCGTTTCCTTCAATCATTGTAAACATTTTCAGAAAAATAATATAAAATTATGAATAATAATAACAATATGAAAGCATTATTAATGCAAGTTCATTCAAATAATTAAGCAAAAAGTAAATACCATTAATTACTATCAAAAGTTAATTCACAGATTTCAAAAATCTCCCGTTTTACGGAAATATTCGAAAAATAGTGATTTTTCAATTTTTTTTAAATTTAATTTGCATATTTTATTCCCACAATTAATCAAATTTACCAACACATACAAAAATTTGCATTTTCAACACAAAAAATGGAAATTTTTGAATGTATTTACGTGTACGTGAGTAAATTGTTCTCACGAATATACACACTCCAACAATTTTTGTGTGTAGAGGGAAACGAACATTTCGGAAAATGAAAATTGTGTCCCATTGCCGAAATTTTAGTTTACCCCCCCCCCTTTCCCCTTATTTCTACGACCCCTTCCCCATATTAAATTCGAACTAGTTGACATCAACTAGCAGATAAATTTCGCTCTGAGAGCGCATAAAATATGCACTCACCAAAAGCTCTTTGTCTGCTAGTTGGTGTCTGCTAGTTTGGAATTTTTGGTGCCGACTCGTTGTATGGGAATGAGACATCTGGATTTGTCTGTGCTTTTGACCACTAGCACAGACAATAAATATCCAGATGTCGCGATCACAGACAACTATTCAGATGTCCTATTGCCACAGACAATAACTTACCAGATGTCGCGATCCCATACATGACTGTGTACCCAATTTTTTCTGACGCAGTCATGAAATGACGGATGAAAATGACGCTGCAGGGTATGTGTTTTTGGTGACTGCAACGCTCATTCGGTTTCTAGAGCCATTTTTAAATTTTTAGGGAGTAAAAACCGGTTTTTAGCGAAATGGGAACCGGTTTTGAGAGAAATGGGTCATAAAGGAACCTACATACACCACCAAACCGACTGTTGGCTGTGTAGTGGTACATAAATTCGATTTTCGAGAATTCGAATCGAATTTTGTTTCATTCCAGCAACAACAACAATCCCTTTGCTTTGGTAGAAACACTATTTTGGTTCATTGAACCCGTAGCAGGTAATTTTTAATTCAAAATTACATGTAAATTGATGAATTTTATGTTAAAAAACGTCATTATTTTCCGGAATCAAAAATTAAACAACTTTCTTCCGGTTTTAAGGGGCTTTTTCCTTTAAAAATGTGATTTTTTTACGGTTTTCTGCTCATAGCGGCTAAACTAAGCGTCCTAGAGGGTTCATATGTATGACCGACCCCCATTTTTTTCTATTTTAAAACCTTTTCTCATACATCATTTTGCTCTAAATTAAAATTTTAAAAATATGCAAACAAAAGTTGAGAAATATGATAAAGTTTAGATTTTGAATTTCTAACAGTTTTTTGGTTGCAGTGGCTAAACTAAGCTTCCTAGAGGAGTAATATGTATGACTGACTCCGAATATTTTGACATTTCTTAACTTTCCTTCATACATCATATTCCTGTATCGTCAGTTGTTAAGGGTGTCTCCATACAAAATTCAAATTTTTAATTTTCAACTGTTTTTTCTCGTAGCGGCTAAACTAAGCTTCCTAGGGGGTTACTAGGTATGGCAGAACCCCATTATTTTGTCATTTCCTATCCTTTTGCCATGTATCAAATTTCTCTAAATTATGTTTTTAAAGGTATGTCCATAGAAAAGTTAGGAAATATAATAAAATTAAAATTTTTGAGCATTTTCCGGAAGTATTCGTGGAAGTAAATCTAGCTTTTTCTGTAAATGTGCATAAAATTTGTAATTTTTAATGGTTTTTGATATAAAATTTACCAAAAACACTGATACACACAAAAATTTGCGTTTTCTATACCAAAAACAGAAATTTTTAAGTGTATTTTCGTGTACGTGAGTAAATTTTACTCACCAATTATACACATACACATGATTTTGTTTGTATTTTTTTATTGAAAATTTCAGAAAATCCAAAAATCTATTTGCTCCGCGAAAATTTCTTTCAGCCCCCTTTCCCCTTATTGCGATGACCCTTTGCCATAATGACAATCAAACACCAGCTACAAGAAAAATTCACTCTCAGAGCGCATTGTCTGTCCTTCAGACGTTGCAGTCGTTCCAAAGCACATACGTTCCATGCGTCATTTGTCTGCTGTTACGTGGCTGCTGTTGGAAAAAATTGGGTACGTAGTCATGTATGGGATCGTCACATCTGGATAGTTATTGTCTGTGCTATTGCCATACATCGTGTTGGCACAAAATTTGTCTACTAGCGGACATAAAGCTTTTGATGACCATCGTTCTGCTTTTACTCTCTTTGAGAGTGCAAAAGCACAAACGTGCTCTGAGAGCATAATTGTTTTGTAGTAGGTATCATCTTTGGAAGGGACATAGAAGTTAGAGGAAAGGAGGGTTTTCATGAAATTTTCAAATGCGACTGAATTTTACAGTCCTAAAAATTTTCTTATGACTCACACCAACACACAAATCATTTGATTGTGTGTCATTCATGAATGAAATGTTCACACCTACATTCACAAGAGCCGAAAAATTCTAGTTTTCTGTGTAAAAAGTGGAAATTTTTATGTGTAATAGTAGTTTTAATTAATTGTGATATATATATAGTAGTTTTAATTAATTGTAAATATATGCAAATTTAATTAACAAAAAAGAAAAACACATTTTTTGAATATATTTTCAAAAAAGGGAGACTTTTGCAGTTTCTTTAATATATAGGTATATTACTTTACCTAATTACTATTATTTAGCAATTTTGATAGAAGTGAGTTTTTCTCAAATCCAGGAAAATTTTTAAGTTGATATTTAAAATAAAAAAATAGCATTTATTGTAAATTTTTTGGAAAACCGTCATTTTGTTTGTTTCAATCGCATTAAAATTTTTTATATTTTACCGATATGTATTTTAAAGTTTTTTTTTTCTATTATAGTTATTTTGATTTGTGCTTTTTTTATTGTTATTACTTTATTTTATTATATTATTGTAATTTATATGTATACAGTCTTTCATTGAAAGTATTTGTAATGTATCTTAATAATTAAATGGTTAATAAATTAATGATGTTTTAGATATTGTCTTCGAAATTCTATTGCGCCTAATATAGGCTTCGCCGGTAATTGGAGTAACTGTTAAGATTATTTTTATTTAGATTATTATTAATTAAACATACTTGTTTGAAATATGGAAAGTTTTAGAAAGCTTTCAATTTTTAAGCAGTTTTTTGCTGATAGCAACATGAAAAATTGTTATTTTATCGCAATTCTTCGAAAAAACGCGAGATTGTCGTAATTTTCCCTGTATTTGATGTAAATTTCTTGAGAATTCATGTTAATAATGTATTATTTTGAAAACTGTATAGTTTTAATAATTACTGTCTGAATTATTTTCCCTTATATCGAGGAAATTTTTTTAATATATCTATAGGTAAAATAAAAAAATTGGACATATTGGACATTTTTTGGGAAACAATTATTATTATTTTGTTTGTATTAATTACATTAAGGAATTTTAGGTTTTTGTAAGTTTTGATGTTTGTATGTTTTGATTTATTTCATGATGATTATCATTCTTAATGATAAATGGTTGGTTATGCATAAGTCCTGTGATTTACACATAGGTTTCAAGTGGTTCTCCTAGATCATACAATAATTACTTCAAATAGATTTTATTTTATTGCCTGTTATTATAATTATACTTATTAGTCCAATTTTGATTATGATTACTGTTATTATTATGAGATGAAGATGCTATACAATAGAATATAGTAAAATATATTACTATCGTTGGCATTGCTATTTTATTTTATAATACTTTTGTCATTTATGTGTACATATATAGTATTTTACTGAAAGTGTTTGGAAGATATCTGAATGATTAAATAAAAAATAAATCAATGATACTTCGGAGTTTGCCGTTAAAATGCAATTGAACCTGATATTGCGGAAATTGGAGTTATTCTTATGATGATTTTTGCTTAGATTACGAGTATATTAAAACACTTCGAGTTTTTAGAATTTTTGCGATTAGTGGGTAAACGAAGCTCTCTAGCAGGTTGAAATATATGAACATCCTACATTATTTTTTAATTTCCTAAATTTGTTTCGTACACGATTTTTGTCCATTGTGTGTTTTGAAGGGTCTCCCCATACAAAAGTTGGGTTTTTAATACGGGAAACCTGATATTTAGAAAATCCAAATTTCAGTCGAAAATTGAATTCAGGATCGACAATCGTTTTGCTCCATACATTTAGACCTTCATTTGGTGGTGTATGTTGAATACACATAGCACGTGCCTAATTTTCTAAAGGGAATTATTTGGTTGAGAGAAATGGACTCAAAACCGGTATTTCCTTTAGAAAGAGCTCGTCATTCATATGGGTTTAAAAGCTCTCAAGAACTTTCTCTCTCATTTGCAGAGATCTTAAAAATCCAACGACGAGTTGGCAAAGCTCATGAAAAGAACTTTCAAAAACGTGTGCCAACTCGTTGTATAAAGACGAGATATCTGATTATTGTGTCTGCTTTAACCGTTCCCCAGATATGACCTTGAGAAGTTTTTCGGTTTTGGAAAATTTGGTTGGTCTGTGAACCACCAGGCGAACAGAATCAGCAGGAGACAAGAATCAAATTTATAATTTGCAAGCCGATTTCTCGGAAACGGTAAGGCCCAGAGGAAAAATAAAAACAGTGACGTGCTTGAGACGACGTGGGCTTTCATTTGATATATGTAGGGTCGGCGGACAAAACCACATAAGTCCAAAATTTAGATTTTTGGTTTTTTGTACATAAGTCATTGTTTTCCTCGAAAGAATTAAGTTGATTTTTTCTACATTCAATTATTCGTTTATTAGGTATAAGATGTGAATGTGGATTAGATAAATAAAGGAAACATAGATTGGATAGATTGGTTTTTATTAAGTTTTTTATCTCACCTGAAAAGTATGGTTTTTTGACTTACAGTGGGTGGCCATATAATTATGAACAGTTGCACTTTTTTTAACATAGAGGAGATGTCTTGTGGGATACACGCAGTCCTAGTAAAAACAGGCTTTATGATTGAATGCTACTATATTTACTCGCTAATATGTAACACTAACTAAATCTAATATAATAAGGTTAATCTAGAAATATGAGCTCGTTGTAAGATGTTCAAAATCATGATATTTGAGTTTTAACCTTAGAAATGCATAAATGATTGGGATACGGTTACCTCATTTTATTTACTATCCTAAAAGCTATCCATAAAAGCGACTTTCTTTGGAGGCAAACCCGTGTCTCACGGAATAGAATTTTGTATATCCTCATATCTCAATGATTGAACAATGTTCTTATCACATAAAGTTGGCCGGAATACATCGGATGTAGGTTTATATAGTAATAGAGGAATCCATAATTACCTTAAGAAAATGTCAGAAATCTAAGCCCCACCCAAAACTTAAAAGCTTCAAAAAACCTAAGCAATAAAAGTGTTCATAATTATATGGCCACCCACTGTATGTGGTTAGGTCCGTCGACCGTAGATATATGCTATATCAATAAGAGGCCCATTAAATATTTGCTCCCCAACGCAAACAGGAACTTCCGCAAGATGCTGAAAACACAGCTCGTTTAATCTCGCATGAGAACAGGATTATGTAGTTGAATCCGCTCGATTAAATGAAAGCACAAGACACAAATATGTCGACATGAGAGAAATTTAAAGTGTCCGGTAAATTAATTAATTAATTATTAATCAGCTTGGGAGCGTCCATTAATTACGTAACGCCAAATTCGGATATATTTGATCCCCCCTCCGCCATGGTAACGGAGTATCATAATGCCAGAACCCCCCCCCCCCCCAGGTTACGTAACGGTACGAAGAAACAATGATCTAAGAAAGAACAACTAGTACACCAAAAAAATTGCGCCAGAAAAATTAACGCTGACACAGCCCTCTTTACCGATACTTCTTTATTGACTGAAGGGAGGGTGCGTTTCCGAGGCCCCCTCCCCCTGTCAACCCGTAACGTTTCGACTGACGGGCGAAAACAAAAAACAAATGAACATATGACAGTATTTTCCATTAACATTACCATTATATTGTGAGATTATTATTACCATAGATAGGTTTGAGTGAACAGAATGTACGCATTTGCCATAAACGGTAGGTAATTCACCCAAACGTATCATCTACCCTAAAAATAATGTGGGATGGGTAATGTTAATGCAAAATGCAGCCATATGTTAATTCTTTTGTCATTTATTGATTGTTTTGTTTTTTGTTTTTAATAAATGATTGATCTATTTGGTTTGATTTGCGGAAACTTAGCAAGTGCCATTTATTAGGGACACAAACCAAAAAATCATCATATGATTGCAGGTTTCCAGGCAAAAATTAAAACAATCACACACATTCATTCTTATCAGTAACAGCATTGTCTACGCTATACGTGTGCTCAATTCACACATACATTCCTATTGGATTTTTAAATTTCAATGCAAAATTACACTAATTAGTCAGTAAAATTAAAAAAGAGGAAGTCGGGTAAGTGCGCGCTAGTGTTCAGTTAGTTGCCTTAGAGTGAAAAACCAAAGGAAGAGGAAAAATCAAAGAGTGAAACTGATGTGTAAAAATCTATTTCCTTGCTTTCCTGGAATTTCTGGCAATGATCTCGTAAAATTGGGCGGAAGTATGTTATAGGAAGACTTGTAAGCGCGCGATAGTTGTCAGTAAGTTGTCTTAGAGTGAAAAACGGCCAGAGACACCGTTACTAGGCCATGGAATTTGACAACGCAGTATAAGAATTAATGAAAATAAAACAACTTCTGTTCTACGAAAATTCTCAAATTTGTTTTAGGTATGATATATTATAAAGTGTGTTCTTGCGCGCACGAAAAGGAAATCAATATGAACATGACGGTCTATGACTGTTAAAATTCCGGAGGCCCATCCCTGTTGCGCCAACTTTTTGACTCATTTATGTATATTTGCTTATGAAAAATTTATTTATATTTACTAAGAGTACCACATTTTGTATACTATCTTATTTTCTGTCGCTGTTACTTGAGTCACGAAAGTGATTTTGTCACGGTGATTTATTTATATCACGGGAACATTTTTGTTACAGTTACGGCTTTTCACAAAATACCGTCATATTTCAAACGCTAATGACTACCAGACTAATAATGCGATAACAACGTTTGAGGTAACAGTTGAACAGTTGAACACATACGAACATATTTGTTGTGCAGCGTTTGTTTTGGCCATGACGTGAACGGACTAGTGTAAACACCGAGGCGTGACTGTTGTGAATTAGCGCAGTGTAATATTATAAATTAGTGTAGCGTGACGTTATTTATTATTTGGGTGTCATTGCAAAGATCTTGAAATGAACTACAAGGACCCAAAGTGAGATACCAAAATATTTCCCGAAATACAACTAAAAATCGGTATTACATTAAAAATTGAGAAAAAGTTAAAGATATCGTCTCGTATGAGTCGTAAATATGTGCCGAATTGAATAATTTTATGCCATCGTTTTTACGGAAAATATACGGCACTGAATAACTGGCAAAAAACAAAACAGAAAAAAGGTTTCTTAAAAACGAATAATCGAATTAAAAACATATAATTTTATTGAATAAAAATAACTATTAATGATTAAAAGGAAAAAAAAACTATTTTCCATTAGCTTTAAATGTATGTATATTGTATGGTGAAAAGAGAAGTATGATACAGAAACAGTTGAGTTGAGCATGACGTTAAACAGAGAATCGAAGGTGAGAACTTCTCTATCCATCAGTTACACAAAGGCACTCCAGTGATGAGAAATAACCAGGCGAAGGCTAGACAGCAGAATTTAGTACATGGATTCAGCAATTGAATTGAGGAAAAATACATCGCACCCACATTGGCAAAAACATCTGAAATCTACCAGGCAAAGTGAAAAAAGTTGGTAGTTCCGGTGTACATATTATTTTTGTTTATAAATAAACAAAAAGTTATAATAATTAAAACAGCATAAGTTGATTTTAATTTAAGTCATTATATGCAAACTCATTAATCATGAGTTATATTTAACAGCAGTAGTTTGAAATGTAGCGCCGGTCACAAGCCTTTAAAAAATCACGTAAAGTAAAATACTACAGCCTCGTCATGAAGCGTACGCAAGACTGAAGAACATGACTGAAGGTGGAAGGCCTTACAAAGACTGACTCAGTGTTACTGAGTACCGAAGGCTGAACACTGCCTTCAGGAGACTTCTGACCAAAAATGATCAGATAGCGTCGCTTTCAGCGTTAAACGAAATGTAGTAACTTCCATACTGAAGTGGTCTACTAGTAACATTTATACAAAATGACTATAAGTCATTTCATAACGACGACAGAGTAAAATTAATTAAAAGTAATCGTTAAATTCAACATTAACTAGATTGGTAAAAACGTTGGAGGACCCTATGGCCGGACACAGGAACATTTGTATTGTAGAATATGGACGATGACAGCATAAAATTTGAGCCGAGACCAGAATCCAACATCAACGCCAGTAAAACGAGGATAAACAGGAGTAGACGCGCCTTACTAACTGGAAATACTGGGGCAATACGAGCCTGTGTGCTCAGACAAAGGAAGAAGGAAGGCAAGCAGCCAAATAGAGGTTCTGAAGCGAAGGCGTACGGATTACAGAAGAGAGAAATTCCAAAAACGCCAGCAGAGTGTTTCTTTTGAGGAGAAGCAAAAGTAAATTTTTAATAGTGAGGCAAAATATGAGAAGTCAAAAAAAAAATTATTTACGCGAATAAGGAATTTGGAAAGAGATAAATGAAAAGAAGAGAATATACACTCCCGAGCATTAGGATAGGGAATACTTATATTTCCTCACAATTTTGGTCAACGTGAATTTTTCAATAAAATTTCGACAACAAAATGTTCCAAAATTCTGTCCTGACCTGAAAATGCGTATTCAGTTCTTAGAACAATCAAATTAAACAAAAAATAGGGAAAGAACTACAAAAATTGTGAGAATTATTGTGAATATCAGTTTTCCTTATCCTAATGCCCGGGAGTGTACATGACTGGTACTGGTGGAGAAAACTCAAAAGTACTAAGATTTTTCAGAGGGGTCTTACCAAGGGCGTAGCCAGGATTCTGTTAAGGGGGGGGGGGCAGGCTCAGAAGAAACAAAAATATAACTAAAAATAAAAAACAAATATATATTGGTGACTAAGTTTATTTTACAAAAAAAGTAGTCGACTAAGTTCTTCACAAAACCGATTCAATACCTCAGATTCAATGGCATTCTTATTTACTTGTACCATGGTTCGGTGTACACTGAGCCGTTCAAACGGTTTTCAGTTATCGTAGACATCAGCTACGTTTTAACACGACGCAGTGTAGAAAAGGACCTCTCTATGTTACCTGTAGTGCAAGGTTGTGCCAAGGAAATAAGCATTGCTTTTTTTGTTGCGGGAAAGAAAATATTCGCCTCCTTTAACACTTCAGTAAAATCTAGTTTTCCGAGATCTTCTGTGGTCATAACCTTGTTCAGCTTGTCCCGCAACTTTTTTACTATAGTTTGCCTTCCTGATTAAAATTAAGTAAATCCAAGTATTCGCAGAAACGTTGTGCTTTTTCTTTGAAATCAAATAACGACATATTCAACATTGTGCTGAGATGTAGCGACATTAATCCGAATGCAGACAGGTTTTGATCACTAAAACGATGTTCCAGTGCCGATATTAGGAAATCTAAATAAGGAATAACAATCGATCGCTTCCAAAAATTTCTTTATTGGTCGGAAGTATTTGAGGGCTCACTCCGTACGATCGGCGACAAGGACACACCCCCGATCTATGCCATAAACCATTGGCATTGGGACAAATAAGCCTTGAATCAGTGTGTCTTTGATGCCACCGAGCACAATAAATTCACTATAGCACTATACAATGTATAACTTCTTTACAATGTACAACTTCACAAAGTACGATTTTATGAAATTGGCCTGTCGATTTAATCAAGTTTTTTTTGTTTATCAAAGAAGGTATTAGGGTTCACTAGCGTACCTGAATATATGATCGATCTTCCTGGGGGGGCAGCTGCCCCACCCTGCCCGTACCTCGTTACGCCCGTCTTACGGCGACTAGTATTCGTTTCGATTCGTTGGACAATCAAGATTCCTCCGTTCTCCGTTTACAATGCGCCACCCTCTTCCATCGTGGTCGCTTTGTTCTCCGTGTCGGGTGGTTTATCGTGTGCCGACCTTGACTTTTTCTTTTCAATCCAAGATAGGGTAACAAAAGTAAATATAGGTTGTGACTACAATGCCAGGTATTCCTACAATTCGAATAGTCGACACCTTTCTGAATTGCCTACGACAAACTCTGCCATTTAGCCAATGGCGGACTTACACATTTGCCGCCTGTAGGCTATTTAAATTTTGCCACCCTACCGACATCTACAACCTCTCTTTTTATGCCAATGAAATTGTAACTTAGTGTTTTGTATACTATCGTCCAAGTTAAACCACATTTTCCCCGCAATAATTTCGTTGTGAAATGAGGGGTCTATTTGTCAGTTTCTGAATTATTTTTGACGTGAAAACGTCTTTCTTTTCGTTGAGTACCTACATTGGTAGCCAGTCCAACATTATTGTGTTACAAAACACCATCATTTTTCAATCGCTAATAACTATGAGAAACGGTTGATGTCAATGTGGATGGAGCATATTTGTACGTATTTATTGTCCAGCGTTTGTTTTGCCAGTGACGTCATCGGGCTAGTGTAAGCGCCTACGCGTGATTATTGTTTTTTGCGTTGCGTGAAGATCTTTATGAGTGTAGCGTGAGAACGAGTTGACCTAAGACGTTGATTGGGGCATCACTGTAAAAAGCTCGAAAAAAACTACCCGGACCTGAAGCGAAAAATATTTTCCGAAATATAAGCAAAAATCGGTATGAATTTGAAAATCGAAAAAATATGGAAGATATCTAATATGAAGCGTAAATATGCACCGATTTGTAAAAAACTCAAATCGGAGAAAACCCGAATCAAGCCGAATATTAAAAACCAAAAATGTGCAGTGCTCAGCAAGTGTGAGAGCTAAGGCGGCATCGAAGAAGAAATAAAAAAGCGGCGGAAAAAATAAACTTGTGGTTTATCCATTTTGTAACCGTACTACTCTCCACAACCATTGTAATTAATACTTTGATAATTAAAGTACATATTAGTACCAAAATTTTGTTCTAATTTGTTTGACGATAAAACGTCACTTCGCTCGTTAAGTACATTGATAGCCAGTCAAACTTTCTTGCGGTACAATATACCGTCAGATTTGGATTGCCAATAGCTACGAGGCTAATAATGGGATAACAACCGTTGTGATCAGAATGGATAGAGAATTTCTGTTTGTGTTTATCGTGTAGCATTGCTTTTGCGCGTGACGTCATCGGGTGAGTTCACTTACGCATGATTTTTGTTAAAAAGCGTTGCGTAAAATTATAAATCACTGTAGCGTGAGAACGCGATCATGTAGGGCATACAATCGGATGCCATTGTAAAAAGTTTAAGAAGAGTTTCCAGAACCTAAAGTGAAACAACAGAAATATTCGCTGAAGTATAAGTAAAAATAGTTATTAAATTGAAAATTGAAAAAAAAATTAAAAATATCTGCTCATATGAGTCGTAAATATGGGCCGAATCGAATAAAATGCAAACCAAAGAGAGTCTGCATCAAATCGAATTCAAGAAAACCTAAAGCGTCCAGGGTCGAGAACCTAAGTGTCCAAGAAGAAATTAAAACAAGCGCGAAAAAGTAAACTTGTGATTTATCTTTTCTGTCACCGTATTACTCTATATAACCACTGTATAAGAGAGATTGATTTAAGTACATACTAATAAGAAACACTTATTTTAATTTATCCCTAAGTTTTCACGGAAAATCTACGGCGCGAACCTTGACTGAGCCTTTCGGTTTTTAAACCCAACGACTTAATTAAGATTGTACAAGAAATACTTTTTGGGTATATTTCGGAGCTAATGAAAGTTTAGAAATAACTAGTACTAATAATAAGGCAGGGTAAGGTATGCGTTAACACTTCTTACACTATAATGTCCATTCGGTGAACGTAATGAAATAATTTTTATTGCGCTTACTTACTGTTTAAAAACGATATATTCAAATATCTGGTAAAAATCTGGCTGACGATGACGACGAAATTCATTTAATTATGTTGGGAAAGTCTTACAATATCTCTTTGCGCAATTATATCGTCGTATGAAATCTTGTTCATTAGTTCTGATTCTATTCATAAAAGAGCTAAAATAGAAAACGAGAGATTTCCTTATCTCCAACAGAAACTTTTCAGCGCTGACTATGCGCAAATTCCTTCTGCAGCCCGACAGAGCCCAAACCAAGTTCAACAAACAAGTGATGTGGCTCAAAAAAAAAAAAAAACTGGAGAGAAGTCAAAGCACACAAGCACGCAAAAAAGGAACACCATACTGAAATAAAAAAATATCTTATCTTTACATGAAATTACGTCTTACTGATTCGTTATTGAGATACTATAAGTTTGTACAATTTGATATTATGTTATGAAATTGTTCAAACAATCCACAAAACACTTTGACAAATTACAGTTTACATCCAAAACAATTTGCCAGAGAAATATTGATATGTAGTTGTTGAAAAAACTGTTAAAGTATGATGAAATGAGATGACAAGTGAAGAAAATGATAACTTATATTTATTAAAAACGTGATATTTCGATACAAAAATGAGAAAACGTCTCCCGTGAAGAAAATGGTTGATGATGGCCGCACTTCAGATGACACTGACACGCAATTGCCCTTGTACTGCCACACTTTCATCGATTTGACCGATCGATGAATATGGCCATTGAACCATAAGGCAATCATCTGCCGGGGAGTTCAAATTTTGCGCGAATAATCAACAGTAGTAGAAAAAGCAGGATGCAATCAACCGCGGTCCTTTTCTTTTCTTTATGACATTAATTTTTCTTCCGTAAATATGGGACGAAACTTCCGAAGTAGGGGTGTAAAAACTACTCAAAACTGAGTAATCGAATTTATTCGTTACTTGATGACCGAGTATTCGTTGTATCCGCATCATCGTTACTGATTCCTTGGGCTATACAAAGCGAGCAAAAAAAAAAAAAAAAACAATTTTCCAATTTGAATTTCATTTTCCAATATGAAACCATTTCATTTCGATATAAATTTCAATATAAACAAATTTTGTATGTAAAGAAGGGGAGTATAAGTCCATTGTCATAATTTATTTCATTAAAAAATTCTTTATTTCAAAATTCCCGCTTCTTTTTATATAACTTCTATGCAAAGATCCAAAAATACCCAAAGAAACGAGTACTACCCAATGAGTATCCGGATCACTGTTCGTTACCAGAGCAGTCGAATCTTTGTATGAAAATTTTCATACAAAAGTACTCGAAAAAATGAAACGAATAGTACCCAATGAGTATCCGGATCACTATTCGTTACTTGAGCAGTCGAATCTTTATATGGAAATTCCCATATAAAAGTATCCGCGAGTATCCGCGAGTACTCGTTTCATTTCGACCCGTTCCTGTCCCTCTCCCATTCTCACATTCGCATTCTCACATTCCCATTCACACACTCTCTCGCACACGAAACCGTCGTTCATGAATGTACATTCATTCCCAATCATTCCTAGACGTCGGACGAGAGACCGATTTGCTATCAACACACACTGTTAGCGAATCGCTCACTCGAATACTTACCGTCACTCATCTCTCTTTCTCGTAAGAGAGAGAGTATTCGGTAACGAGTAGTATTCGCGAGTACTCATTGGATACTCGGAATCGTAGTGAGTATCCGGTACTCGGTAACGAATACTACTCATTTCTTACATCTCTACTGTGCAGTCAATTGGTCCAGACACAGTTAGCGAACAGTCATGTCCTACGTCACAACCAAACTCGATTACGCACATTTAAGAAACATTGATCTAATTATATTACATGTTGAATTGTTTGTGTGGACCAAGCAGAAGTTAGGTATATAAAATAAATATGAACTATTTTAATTTTTATAAGACATAAACAAAATGTTTGCCCCGAATTTGCCGCCCCTAAAGTCTGCCGCCCTAAGCTCCAGCCTACTCAGCCTATTGGTAAATCCGCCACAGCATTTAGCTGCTGTTTCCTCCGTCTCCAACTTTCTCTGGCCATCGTGCGAAATTTATCAAGAATATTTTTCTTCCGATCTAATTGACACTTATCAGACCGTGCACACAATTATAAATGATTCCAAGCATGTATGTACATATATACTTAGTGTCACCTCAATTAACACAAACTTTACAGGTGTTTCATACACCTACACTTATTTGAATTCTGGTTCCCCTGATCGTCGTTTGTTCTAAAATTTAATTGTATCCAAACTTCAGGCCATTGATTCAAAGAATTAAGATTGTTTTGGAGTCATCCATAAATTACCTGAGACGATTTTGGCGATTTTTCGATCCCTCCTCCCCCGTGGTGAGATGTTGTGAGATTTGGCTCGACTCCCTCCCTCTCACCGCTATCTCTCGTGAGATTTTTCAAAATGCGTATTAGCGTAACGTTAATCTGTGCCTGATTACGTTGGGTTATTTAAAATAACATACCATGCTTAATAATTTTTATTTAGATAAGACTATTTAAGGCAGGTACTTAAGACTACTAACAACCCAGTCTAGAATATCAATGAAATCGTGAAAGTATTTTATTCGCTTTCAGTCCATTTCAGTCCACGGGGACTCATGTATGGTCCCAAGAGTGACGACTGGAACCAACACGTCCATGTGGTTTTAAGTAAAGTCATCTGCTCCTTCCACCTCCCTCTGATTGAGCAACTCTAAGCCACAATATCCCGAATTCCAACAGTTTTGTTCCTTGTTTAGGTTCTTGAGGGAAGGCCGCCCGAAACGAAAGCTACATTATTTAGTAATTGAATCGAAAATATTTGAATCAAAAGTTCATTTAAGAAAAATATTACATGGTATTTGCCGAGAGCCCCCCTCTCCCACGCGTGAGATTGCGTGAGATTCGACTCAATCCCTTCCCCCCCCCTAAACACCTTACGTAATTTATGGACGACCCATTTCTCATACACCTTTGTTTTCAGATGTTCTTAACATATGTATTCCAGAATAATTTAATAATTACACATTCTTAAAAACTAGGCTCTGTTGGTGGTCTTACTCGTCAAACCGCCGCAACAAGTGCGTCATGAAAGGAAAAAGAATTTGCGAAATTATATTAATCGACATAATATGCCAATATGAATACCGCTAACGAACAAAAATATAATAATTAAAATTAAACTCAAGTAAATTTAAAATTATATAATATTCATCTCTATCCTTGTATCATATTGTATATATATATCATGAAAATACTGTTTCTTTGACGGTCGACCGAGTTGCATATTTTCTAGTAACTCGAGTTGAAATATACATTGATTTAGATGGCAAACTTGTTGACGAAATGACTATTTTAACTCGTGTAAAGTTAAAAAATTTCAATAAAGGACAAACCAAGGAACATGCCCAACTCACATTCTTGAAGTGTACATCACTGAAATCGAACTACAGTTCAAATCATGTTGTTATGTCGAATTTCGTCTCATATTTGAATTTTAAACATACGACTCGAGTCATTTGGTGGAATTGAGTTACATGTTTAAAATCTAGGTTCGACTCGACTCCACCAGACTAGTGATGGGACTCGAATCAAAAATGAATATTCGAATTAATTCTTGACTCGAAATGATTAATGATTTAAAATGATGTGATGATTCGAATCAATACGAATAGAAATAAATAAATACTAATGTACTTGAATACGTTTTTGAATACTTAGATAGACTTAAAGGTACCTATGGACGATCAAAGAAAAATAGATCATATATTTGACATATATGTATCATATCATATTTGACATATATGATGAACGATCAGCACAGATTTTTGAAAAATTTACTCAAAATATGATGTAAACTTTCTATGATGATGTCTTTGCATAAATAACCTAAATAAAACACAAAAACGAAAATAGGAGAAAATTTTTATGATCCTAATTAAGTGTTTTTCCTAATTACAACAATCCTTTTTATTTTACGGAGTCACAAGGAAATTAACTGCTGCAGAAATATAATATAGTTTCGTCACAAAAAGAAATGTTGAAGCCCCATACTGTTAATCGAAAACGGAAAAGAAAAATATGTCACATTTTTGTGTCATATCTCTGATGAATCGTCCACACGATCATATTATATGACATATTTATATGTCATATAAATTATGTTTCATCAGAGAAATATGTCATAATTTTCCATCACATTCCGTGTGGACAGCTTCATTATATATTTTCATTATATATATGATGAAGCATCATAGAAATATGATCGTCTGTTGCACCTTACTTGTGAATTTACTTTACCACATCGAAGTCAAAGAATGCAACTTTTGAGAACGAATGAGGAAAGAGAAAAAAGATAGAGATAAGAAACAATCTATACTATAATTAATACGCAAACATAAATTTTGTGACCCCTCCTACGGGCAAATTACATTTCCGATTTTGATTAAAATGCACAATTTAAAAGATATTTTATCGAAGAGGTGCAGAATATACTTTTAATTCAAATTGATCAAGTAGTTTACCCGTAATTAATAAAAATAATATCAGTGCATTTCTTGTTGCATTGACCACGCATTGATAAAAGCATGTACAAAAGAGTATTGTCGAAGACAGAAATCGACAATTTCTTTTGCTCGTGCTCTTATCAGAGCGTGAGCTAAGCATGTGCGTGAGGGTGACCCATATGTTGATATGCGTTTGTGGTATGATATTTTTTTCAGTGTGACCAGCTTTAAATTCAACTTTAAGCTAGATGTTCGGGTAAAATATTCTATATTCTGCAAAATTTTCTGATGATGGTACTTTTAGCTTCAGATTTTTATTTGAGATACAAAATATTAAGATACGAAGAAAACAAATTTTTTCATAAACATACCGCCCACGGTCAATCCGTGATTTGTTTCAGGGTAAAAAAATTTTTTTTTTCCAATGATGATGTTAGATACCTCATTCGAAGGAATATTCCTTTCCAAATAGTAGAAAATGTATATCTGTCTTTACGTATAATAGTTGTGAAAAAATTCGTAATTGAAGTTTGGTTAATTTGTGTCTTGGATAAATTATGTCCTTACATTTTACACTTGAATATCTTAATAATTTGGAATCATATTGCAAATATACATATATACATAAATACTTAAATTAGTCTATATTGCTGTCATATAAATTCGAAATCATTGTGATTTATTGAAATGTTATAGAAAGTTCCGAGTTCAAATTGATTTTCGAAAATATTTATAATTTAATTGATATCTCCTGGAATATTAAGCTTCAGACTTTTATTTGAGACACAAAATATTGAGATACGAAGAATGTTAGGTACCTCATTCGAAAGAATATACCTTCCAAATAATTGAAAATGTGTATTTTCCTTCTACGTATCATAGTTGTGATAAAAAAAAATAAATACAAAAAAACTAAATTTCTATTTTCCAGTAAACTTGAGTCTTTTAATTTTTAGAGTATGCAGTCGATTTCCGACTGCAACTGGCATTCCTAGTAAATTTTAAAGCCATGAAATGAAGCTATCGATTTAACAAGTACGAATTTGCAATTATTAAATAAAAGTAACTTGAACAAACTTGTGTTAAGGTGCCTATAGACGATCATATTTCTATGACGTTTCATCATATATATGACGAAAAAATATGACATATTTCTATAATGTTTCATCATATATACGACACATAAATAAGTCATATTATATGATCGTGTGGACGATTCGTCATAAATATGACATATAAATAAGTCATATTTTTATTTTCCATTTTCGATGGAAAAGAAATCTATGATGAAAATATATGATGAAAAGAGGCGCCAGTTTTAAATTTTAACTGTTTCTTTTGGAAACAGTATTAAATTTCAATACTTCTTTTTGTGACGAAACTAAATAATATTCATGCAGCAGGTAATTTCTTTGTAGACAAAAACTGTGGTTACCAGGAAAATAAATTATAATTTTTATACTTTATTTGTAATTTTCAAACACAATTTTATTTTCATCACTCATTTTATTTCCAATTTGTTAACTTATATTTTTCGTGAAATACAATCTGTGTATGAACCCTTCGAGCAACACACAACATTAGAAATATATGTCATATTAAATTGTGTCGTGTGGACAATAAAAATCGGTGTGTCACATTTTTTCATCATAGAAAATTTACATCGGATTTTTCATCATATTTTCAAGAACGTGTATATACAGTTTTTCATTTAATATATCATAGATATGATAAGATAAAAATATGTCATATAACATGATGAAATAGTGGGAAATTAAGCACCAATTTTTATCAAATAAAAAATAAATGTTGGACTCTTCTCAAATCCTTTATTAATCCAATATTATACATTTTATTTAGTAAAACTTCTCAAAATAAGAATTCGATAAACTTTTTCAAGGTCCAACCTATTGCGTCGCTGGTTGCAAAAAAGCCCTAGCTTCTGAAAATACTCTTTCTGCCGGAACTGATGTCGCTCGTATACATAAATATATAATGGCCATTTTGTTCAAATCCGGTTTGGTATTTTTCCCGTCTTCCCAAAATTTCAGGGATTACTTCCCTGGTCTAAATATTCACTTTCAAAATTTTGTTTAACTAAAACCGAAGCATAAGTAAGTATAAGTAATAATAATAATAATAATAATAATAATAATAATAATAATAATAATAATAATAATAATAATAATAATAATAATAATAATAATAATAATAATAATAATAATAATAATAATAATAATAATAATAATAATAATAATAATAATAATAATAATAATAATAATAATAATAATAATAATAATAATAATAATAATAATAATAATAATAATAATAATAATAATAATAATAATAATAATAATAATAATAATAATAATAATAATAATAATAATAATAATAATAATAATAATAATAATAATAATAATAATAATAATAATAATAATAATAATAATAATAATAATAATAATAATAATAATAATAATAATAATAATAATAATAATAATAATAATAATAATAATAATAATAATAATAATAATAATAATAATAATAATAATAATAATAATAATAATAATAATAATAATAATAATAATAATAATAATAATAATAATAATAATAATAATAATAATAATAATAATAATAATAATAATAATAATAATAATAATAATAATAATAATAATAATAATAATAATAATAATAATAATAATAATAATAATAATAATAATAATAATAATAATAATAATAATAATAATAATAATAATAATAATAATAATAATAATAATAATAATAATAATAATAATAATAATAATAATAATAATAATAATAATAATAATAATAATAATAATAATAATAATAATAATAATAATAATAATAATAATAATAATAATAATAATAATAATAATAATAATAATAATAATAATAATAATAATAATAATAATAATAATAATAATAATAATAATAATAATAATAATAATAATAATAATAATAATAATAATAATAATAATAATAATAATAATAATAATAATAATAATAATAATAATAATAATAATAATAATAATAATAATAATAATAATAATAATAATAATAATAATAATAATAATAATAATAATAATAATAATAATAATAATAATAATAATAATAATAATAATAATAATAATAATAATAATAATAATAATAATAATAATAATAATAATAATAATAATAATAATAATAATAATAATAATAATAATAATAATAATAATAATAATAATAATAATAATAATAATAATAATAATAATAATAATAATAATAATAATAATAATAATAATAATAATAATAATAATAATAATAATAATAATAATAATAATAATAATAATAATAATAATAATAATAATAATAATAATAATAATAATAATAATAATAATAATAATAATAATAATAATAATAATAATAATAATAATAATAATAATAATAATAATAATAATAATAATAATAATAATAATAATAATAATAATAATAATAATAATAATAATAATAATAATAATAATAATAATAATAATAATAATAATAATAATAATAATAATAATAATAATAATAATAATAATAATAATAATAATAATAATAATAATAATAATAATAATAATAATAATAATAATAATAATAATAATAATAATAATAATAATAATAATAATAATAATAATAATAATAATAATAATAATAATAATAATAATAATAATAATAATAATAATAATAATAATAATAATAATAATAATAATAATAATAATAATAATAATAATAATAATAATAATAATAATAATAATAATAATAATAATAATAATAATAATAATAATAATAATAATAATAATAATAATAATAATAATAATAATAATAATAATAATAATAATAATAATAATAATAATAATAATAATAATAATAATAATAATAATAATAATAATAATAATAATAATAATAATAATAATAATAATAATAATAATAATAATAATAATAATAATAATAATAATAATAATAATAATAATAATAATAATAATAATAATAATAATAATAATAATAATAATAATAATAATAATAATAATAATAATAATAATAATAATAATAATAATAATAATAATAATAATAATAATAATAATAATAATAATAATAATAATAATAATAATAATAATAATAATAATAATAATAATAATAATAATAATAATAATAATAATAATAATAATAATAATAATAATAATAATAATAATAATAATAATAATAATAATAATAATAATAATAATAATAATAATAATAATAATAATAATAATAATAATAATAATAATAATAATAATAATAATAATAATAATAATAATAATAATAATAATAATAATAATAATAATAATAATAATAATAATAATAATAATAATAATAATAATAATAATAATAATAATAATAATAATAATAATAATAATAATAATAATAATAATAATAATAATAATAATAATAATAATAATAATAATAATAATAATAATAATAATAATAATAATAATAATAATAATAATAATAATAATAATAATAATAATAATAATAATAATAATAATAATAATAATAATAATAATAATAATAATAATAATAATAATAATAATAATAATAATAATAATAATAATAATAATAATAATAATAATAATAATAATAATAATAATAATAATAATAATAATAATAATAATAATAATAATAATAATAATAATAATAATAATAATAATAATAATAATAATAATAATAATAATAATAATAATAATAATAATAATAATAATAATAATAATAATAATAATAATAATAATAATAATAATAATAATAATAATAATAATAATAATAATAATAATAATAATAATAATAATAATAATAATAATAATAATAATAATAATAATAATAATAATAATAATAATAATAATAATAATAATAATAATAATAATAATAATAATAATAATAATAATAATAATAATAATAATAATAATAATAATAATAATAATAATAATAATAATAATAATAATAATAATAATAATAATAATAATAATAATAATAATAATAATAATAATAATAATAATAATAATAATAATAATAATAATAATAATAATAATAATAATAATAATAATAATAATAATAATAATAATAATAATAATAATAATAATAATAATAATAATAATAATAATAATAATAATAATAATAATAATAATAATAATAATAATAATAATAATAATAATAATAATAATAATAATAATAATAATAATAATAATAATAATAATAATAATAATAATAATAATAATAATAATAATAATAATAATAATAATAATAATAATAATAATAATAATAATAATAATAATAATAATAATAATAATAATAATAATAATAATAATAATAATAATAATAATAATAATAATAATAATAATAATAATAATAATAATAATAATAATAATAATAATAATAATAATAATAATAATAATAATAATAATAATAATAATAATAATAATAATAATAATAATAATAATAATAATAATAATAATAATAATAATAATAATAATAATAATAATAATAATAATAATAATAATAATAATAATAATAATAATAATAATAATAATAATAATAATAATAATAATAATAATAATAATAATAATAATAATAATAATAATAATAATAATAATAATAATAATAATAATAATAATAATAATAATAATAATAATAATAATAATAATAATAATAATAATAATAATAATAATAATAATAATAATAATAATAATAATAATAATAATAATAATAATAATAATAATAATAATAATAATAATAATAATAATAATAATAATAATAATAATAATAATAATAATAATAATAATAATAATAATAATAATAATAATAATAATAATAATAATAATAATAATAATAATAATAATAATAATAATAATAATAATAATAATAATAATAATAATAATAATAATAATAATAATAATAATAATAATAATAATAATAATAATAATAATAATAATAATAATAATAATAATAATAATAATAATAATAATAATAATAATAATAATAATAATAATAATAATAATAATAATAATAATAATAATAATAATAATAATAATAATAATAATAATAATAATAATAATAATAATAATAATAATAATAATAATAATAATAATAATAATAATAATAATAATAATAATAATAATAATAATAATAATAATAATAATAATAATAATAATAATAATAATAATAATAATAATAATAATAATAATAATAATAATAATAATAATAATAATAATAATAATAATAATAATAATAATAATAATAATAATAATAATAATAATAATAATAATAATAATAATAATAATAATAATAATAATAATAATAATAATAATAATAATAATAATAATAATAATAATAATAATAATAATAATAATAATAATAATAATAATAATAATAATAATAATAATAATAATAATAATAATAATAATAATAATAATAATAATAATAATAATAATAATAATAATAATAATAATAATAATAATAATAATAATAATAATAATAATAATAATAATAATAATAATAATAATAATAATAATAATAATAATAATAATAATAATAATAATAATAATAATAATAATAATAATAATAATAATAATAATAATAATAATAATAATAATAATAATAATAATAATAATAATAATAATAATAATAATAATAATAATAATAATAATAATAATAATAATAATAATAATAATAATAATAATAATAATAATAATAATAATAATAATAATAATAATAATAATAATAATAATAATAATAATAATAATAATAATAATAATAATAATAATAATAATAATAATAATAATAATAATAATAATAATAATAATAATAATAATAATAATAATAATAATAATAATAATAATAATAATAATAATAATAATAATAATAATAATAATAATAATAATAATAATAATAATAATAATAATAATAATAATAATAATAATAATAATAATAATAATAATAATAATAATAATAATAATAATAATAATAATAATAATAATAATAATAATAATAATAATAATAATAATAATAATAATAATAATAATAATAATAATAATAATAATAATAATAATAATAATAATAATAATAATAATAATAATAATAATAATAATAATAATAATAATAATAATAATAATAATAATAATAATAATAATAATAATAATAATAATAATAATAATAATAATAATAATAATAATAATAATAATAATAATAATAATAATAATAATAATAATAATAATAATAATAATAATAATAATAATAATAATAATAATAATAATAATAATAATAATAATAATAATAATAATAATAATAATAATAATAATAATAATAATAATAATAATAATAATAATAATAATAATAATAATAATAATAATAATAATAATAATAATAATAATAATAATAATAATAATAATAATAATAATAATAATAATAATAATAATAATAATAATAATAATAATAATAATAATAATAATAATAATAATAATAATAATAATAATAATAATAATAATAATAATAATAATAATAATAATAATAATAATAATAATAATAATAATAATAATAATAATAATAATAATAATAATAATAATAATAATAATAATAATAATAATAATAATAATAATAATAATAATAATAATAATAATAATAATAATAATAATAATAATAATAATAATAATAATAATAATAATAATAATAATAATAATAATAATAATAATAATAATAATAATAATAATAATAATAATAATAATAATAATAATAATAATAATAATAATAATAATAATAATAATAATAATAATAATAATAATAATAATAATAATAATAATAATAATAATAATAATAATAATAATAATAATAATAATAATAATAATAATAATAATAATAATAATAATAATAATAATAATAATAATAATAATAATAATAATAATAATAATAATAATAATAATAATAATAATAATAATAATAATAATAATAATAATAATAATAATAATAATAATAATAATAATAATAATAATAATAATAATAATAATAATAATAATAATAATAATAATAATAATAATAATAATAATAATAATAATAATAATAATAATAATAATAATAATAATAATAATAATAATAATAATAATAATAATAATAATAATAATAATAATAATAATAATAATAATAATAATAATAATAATAATAATAATAATAATAATAATAATAATAATAATAATAATAATAATAATAATAATAATAATAATAATAATAATAATAATAATAATAATAATAATAATAATAATAATAATAATAATAATAATAATAATAATAATAATAATAATAATAATAATAATAATAATAATAATAATAATAATAATAATAATAATAATAATAATAATAATAATAATAATAATAATTTTTTTTTTTTTTTTTTTTTTTTTTTTTTTTTTTTTTTTTGGGGTTGTGAAAAATCCTTTATGGACACTCAGCAGCATGTCTGCTCCTGAGTAGTGTGGGAGTCTCTATACTAATAGCATACCCACTAAAAACACAAAAACCCAATCTAGACATAGGCCCATCCTGGAACCGTTTGCACATTACTTCAGGATGGTGTCTGTCGTTGCCCATTTAGAGGGTCTCGTCCGTTTAATTTTCTTCTCTTTTTTTCGTCGTCAGAATTTCCCTTGCGAAAGCTGCCACCTTTTGCCAACGGACTTCATTCTCCAGCATAAGTCCGATTATGTTGTCGGGGCTTATGCTTCCAAGATCTTTCTTCAGTTTGGCCCTTTGCGCGCTCCATCGGTCACACGTAAAGAAAGTGTGCTCCGCGTCATCTTCTACTTGAGGGCAGTAGGTGCATCCTGGGGACTCTACTTTTCCCATTCGGTTGAGGTACTTCTGGAAGTACCCATGGCCCGTCAAGAATTGTGTCAGGTAATAAGACACTTCTCCGTGTTTCCGGTTGATCCATGGCTCGAGTCGGGGGATCAGTCCGGCATGGTACCATAGATAAGTTGTCTCTCCCTCGCGAGCAGATGAATTGGTACAACACCTGCGACCACCAACACTGCTGGTTCTGAAACTGTTCTGTACGAACTAGCTATTCTCATGGCTCCTCTCTTTTGAGTGGCGGCGTAGTATCGTCTGTAGCACTCTTTGTTAAGAGCTTCAGCCCATATTTCCGCTCCAAACAGCAGTATGGATTGTGCTACATTCATGAGGAGTCGCCGCTGGTTCTGTCGTGGACCTCTTATGTTACCCATTAGTCGGCTTATCATTTCGGTGACTTTGGTGGCTTTCTCTGCCGCACTCTTTATATGTTTTCCAAAATAGAGCTTAGTGTCAAGGGTAATCCCAAGATATTTCACTGTAGGTTTGGTCTCCATTGACTCATTATTAATTTGCATTGGGAGGATAGTTGGTATTCTTTTCCCGGTAAGCATTATGAGCTCCGTTTTGTGTGTGGCTAGCTTGAGTCCATGGTTGCTCATCCATTCCATCACCCGTCTCATTAGCTGGTTGAGTTTCCACTGGGCCTGCTCCGTGGTTCGAGCTGCTACAATCCCAACTATATCGTCGGCATAACCGATTAAGTGGGTATCGGCAGGGAGTCCCATTCTGAGGATTCCGTCGTAGGCGACATTCCAGAGGTCCGGTCCCAATATGGATCCTTGGGCTGCTCCAGCGGTTAGTTCGCGGCGTCGTGGTCCTTCTGTCGTGTTGTATAAGAGAACTCGGTCTTTTAAATAATTTTGTAGCATCCTTTGTAGATAGGCTGGTATACTGAAGGTTGACTTCAGTTCTGTTAGAATATCGATCCATCTAACTGAATTGAAGGCGTTACATACGTCTAGGGTGGCCACTAAGGCAATCTTTCGAGAGTGGTGGTTTCCACACTTGGTCTCTTCTACTATTCGTAGGACAGAATCAACTGCGTCTATTATAGATCGACCCTTTCTGAAACCAAATTGTTTGGTTGATAAGTCACCTTTTGCTTCTATTGCCTTTAACAGTCTCGCTTTAAGAAGCTTTTCCAGCAGTTTCCCGGCTGTGTCCAGCATGCATAGTGGTCGGTAATTGGATGGAGTGCCGGCTTGTCCTTTACCTTTGTCGATAAGCATGAGTCTCTGCATCTTCCATCTTTCGTCAAATACTCCCTCTTTGAGGCACGAGTTGTACATATTTAGTAGGAGACCTGGGCATTGAGAAGCTGCGATTTTGAGCACCTCTGCGGGGATTCCATCAGGTCCTGGAGCTTTCCCTGGCTGAAGCGAGCTGGCAGCGATCTGAAGTTCCTCGACGCTGAAAAGCGGTATTAGATTGGCGGGTATTTCATCTTGTGGGTCCACCGGTCTTGGAGGGTGGGTTGGGAATAAGGCGTCAACTATTCTGGTCATGGTTCTAGCATCTTGGGTTGCACAGGGAAGTCTAGTCGTGAGTTTCTTCATTACTATCCGGTATCCTAGACCCCATGGATCCGCGTCTGCTTCTTTAATAAGGTTGTTCCAGCAGGCAATCCTGCTTTGCTTTATGGACCGTCTTAATTCTTTCTTTGCCTCCTTGTATTCAGCCGACAGGGTAGCTACTTCCGGCTTTAGCCTGGCCCTTTGGGCAAGTCGTCTTTTTCTCAAGCAGTCCTTCCGTAAGCTTGCTATTTCGTTGTTCCACCAATAGACCGCCTTTTTGCCGTTTCGCGGGGCAATCCTCCGAGGCATGGCAGCATCACAGGCATCGTTTAATAAGCGCATTGTGACTTCGACTTTATTCCTGGCGTCATAGGCATGATAGGCGTGATCCCGTGTAATACTCGCAGCGCCTCTGGTGATATGGGCTGTCAATCTAGCTATGTTTAATTTCCTGACATTCCACTCCTTACGGTGGTGCTTGTGCGCCGCTAATTGGTTCGGCTCTCTTTCGTTCCCTAGCACCATTGATATATACTGATGATCACTGCCAGTGTAATCCTCAATAACACACCATTTGTGCATTGATGGCGCGGCACATTCCGATACTAAGGTTATGTCTGGGATCGTTTCTTTATATCCCGGTCGCCTAAATGTGGAGGTACTACCTATGTTTTGTACTGTTAGGCCCAGTCTGGCAGCCATAGCAAGGATGTATTTCCCTCTGCTGTCAGTTTCAGTCATGCCCCAAGCTGGTGCTTTAGCATTAAAATCACCCGCGATTATGATGTTACCATTCATTTCCCTGATGGTGTCCTCTAGGTCGTCGATTTTTGAACGAAATTGTGTTATGCTCTCGTTTGGGGTTAAATAACAGCTGAATATGGTATATTTTGTGCTTTTTATCCAGACGAAACTGTCTTTACATCCATACTCCATTACTGGTAGTTTCGGCGTGTCCTTGACCCAGATGGCTGCTGTGTTGCTCGTGTCTGTGTACCATCCTTGGGTGCGTCGATTCGCGTACTGCTCGCTGATGACGGCTACTGTTGTTTGATGTTCTATCACAAGTTGGTTGAGAAGTTGGTCAGCAGTTCGGCTCCTGTTAAGATTTCCCTGTAGGATCCTGATCATTTCCGTTTTTGCATATTGTTCTCGAGTGCAATTCGATACGCTTTGCAGCCTGCCGAGCCCGCCGTGTGTAGCAGAAGTTTTTCCTCTACCATGAGGTCTGCGCACAGGACGCATTTTCTTACCTCGTTTGTGCAAATGCGCGCGATGTGGTTATTATCCCCACATTTATAGCATGTTGTACTCCTATCTGGACCGTTACATTGGCGAGATATATGTCCGTAACCCAGGCACCTGAAGCAGCGGATGATCGTATTCCTCTTGCGGATACGGCAAACGACCCATCCAACTTTGATCTTCGATACTTCGAGAAGTTTTTCCGCGTCCTGGTTATCTAATTCTAGGAGAGCCATCTTCTGCCCTCTTGTGTTCGGGCCTAGGATTGTTACTTTCCAAGGGGGATCTGCTGGCTTGAGCAAAGTTTTAAGGCTTTCCTCTATATCTTCCTTTTCAGCACAGGCATCGAGGTCTCGGATTTCTAGCGTAGTGCGCGTCCCAATCTCTCGCACTCTGCCGATCTCTCCTATCGCATTTTTTACGGCGAGCCGGAATTGTCTGGTGTTTTTCGAAATTCTGTCTAGGACCAGCAGCACGTCTCCCGCTTTCGTCTTTCGTATAGTTTGTACCCTCGTTTCTGTTGCCTCCGGATTGATTTCCTTTTTCATCGTGGACAGAACGTCCGCATAAGATTTGTTTTCCGCAGGCCTGATCAATATTACTTCCTGAGGGGTCTTGTTCTCTGTGAGTGTTCGCTGTGTCACGTGGGGCTTCGTCTGATCACCACATGTTGCAGAGGTCGCTGTTTCTGGTCCCCCTTGTTTTCCATTAATAGGCCGGGGGCGGTTTCTCTTCCTGGACACCTTCCAGTTTTCTGTTTCGGCCGTGTGAGCGTTCTCAGTCTCCGGTTCTTTTTCCCGCAGCTTTTTTTCGTTCTTCTTTTCGATCGGGCTCGAGGCTATTCGTTTTGCTATGTGAGGGGTTCCACTAGTTGGCGTGGCCTGGTTTGGGAGCGGTAGGGTAGCATCTGACCGGTCGCTGACACAGATGTGCAACTACACACGTGTTCCTGAACAAGTGCTTACATTACCTCCTCGTGGTGGCCCCCGGTAACAATTACAGCAAGCAACCGCTTCTGTGATTGGCTAAAATTGTAAGTGCGAAACCACAACAAGACTTAACAAAAAGGAGAATGGATTGTTCTGCGTCGCGACACACTGGGAGTGCCCTAAGTCCAGGGCTGATGTGAGCTTGCTCTGCCGAGGTGCTAGTCGTGACGTATGATCAGGAACCAGCCGCTTCGGACCTTGATCAGGAAGTACGTATTGGACTCAGGAGTAGAAGCCTGGGTTGCTCCGGGCGAGCGCCGGTTCGTCCGTGTATTCCGGAACCAGTAAAGCGTAGGCTGGGCCTCAGGGAACTGGGGTAGGATACGTCCAAGGGTATACCCGCTCCCAGCTATTACGGCCCGCCCC